>VXBN01001822.1:24817-74470 GCA_013397395.1 Sinosuthora webbiana | reverse complement strand
CTCGGAGGTGCGGGCTCCTGAGGGGGGCAGAAACGGTGCCACAAAATGCGGGTACCGGGGGGAAAAGATGCCCAGGGGATGTGGGATCGGGGCACCAGATGTGGGTACCGAGGGGTCGTGGGCAGAGTGGGATGAGGGTGGCACAGGGATGTGAGTGCAGAGGGATGGGGGTGACAGGGGATGGGGCTGTGCTCGCCCGGGGATATGGCAGTACGGGTGATGATAGCAGGGCTGCAAACTCCACGGGGACCTGGATACTCAGGGGTTCAGGGACTCGGTCACTCAGGCACAGAGGTACTGGGGGGGGGCGTTTGTGCCTTGCCGTGCCCCCAGAGCTGGTGGGAGATCCTGGGGGCCGTCCCAGGGTGCCGAGTTGCCATCACTGGGAGCTGGGATTCCCAGCTGCTGGGTGGATATGGGGGCCGTGGCCAGGGAACTTCTCCTGCATGTCCCTGGGGTGTTGGCTCTGCTCGGGGACCTGGGGAGCAATGACTTCATGGCCTTATTAAGGGCTAATTTCCATCCAGGCAGGGGAAATAAACAAGTGTAGGTGTCGTTTAGCATGGAAAGTTACTGGGGCTGCGGGGAAGCACTGCCTGTTTTCATTCGTGGCCCGGATTTCTCCATTTACCTCCACGGGACGATAATCCCTAAATCCCAATGAGATTAAAGGCAGAAGGAAAGGTGGCCGGGGTGCCTCCTTCGCGATGTTTCCCAGATGACGAAATCCCGCGTCTGCCTAACCCCGATTAACCCGGGCGCTGAGCTCATCCCCCCAAAATACCAGGAGCAACAAGGGTGAATCCCCGTCCCACCTCACCCCCGGAGGCTGTGGGGAGGTGGGAGCCATGGGCAGAGCCGGAGGCGAGGCAGGAGCTGCTATTTTAACCCCATTATTCTTCCCATCCCAGCAGATCCGGCGAAGCCTGCGGCAGCCATGGCGCTGGTGAAGAGCGGTTGGCTTTGGCGGCAGAGTAAGTGCCACCCTTGAGCTTTCCAGGTTGGGAGCTCCCCCATAAAAGCCCAGAGAGGTTTGCTGGGAAGAGGTGGGGTGTGGGGGACACCAGGAGCCCCGACCTGGGCGGGTAATCCACGGCAGCAGGGAGATTGTGGCTCAGCCGCTCGCGGATTTACGTAAGCGGAGAGAGGGGCTGCCTGCCATGAAAACACACACGGCTCCGTGTCCGGGGCTGGATCCGCTCCCGTGCGCTCAGCAGGGCAGCACCCAATGCCCTGATGGCTTTTTTGGCAGCCTCTGCCCGTTTAAAGCCACCTGGTCACGCTGCCCCGGATGCTCATGCCAGGCACAGGTGTCCTGTGGGACGCAGCGGCTCACGGGAGCTGGAGGGATCCAAGTTTGGGGGACGAGGTCGGGTCTGGTGAGTGCGCTGGCCGTGTCCCACCGGGCTCGCCGGGCTCCTTCACCTGCTCCCTGCCCCACCAGGCTCCATCCTGCGCCGCTGGAAGAGGAACTGGTTTGTCCTCTACCTGGATGGCAGCCTGGTTTACTACCACGATGAGACGCAGCGGGACATGGACGGCCGGATCCACATCAAGTACAGCTGCCGGGACGTGCGGATCGGCCGCGAGTGCAAAGGTGAGGCCAGCCCCTGTTGCCGAGCCCTGCATTCCCAACCCCATCCCGCGTGTGGCTGCACCCCTCTTAACCCATGCTCCACCTGTGCATACCCCCAAAATAACCAGGGCTGCCTCATTCACCCCTCCTCATTCCCAGGTAGGAGACTCTGGAGCATCTCTGCCAGTGCTTTTCCTGGTGGAGGGAAGGAAGGGAAAGAAGGGAGGGGAGGAAGGGAGGAAGGAAGGATCTCTCCTCCTGGTTTGTGCTTGTAACAAACAGGATCCCACGGCCCTGACTCATCGCTCACGTCTCGCACAAACAAGGAGAACAAAGCAGCAGCTTGGCTGGGCCCCGCAGCCCACGGCCTCCGCACAAAGCGCCTTTCTCGGGCTGGGAGCGGTGGTGGGAGCACAATCCCACAGCTTTGTGCTCACCAGAGGGTCCTGCCAACCTCCCAGAACCGGGGAAGACACAGGAGCCTCGTGGATTTAAGATTTTGCTCTTGGTACTGGTCACGGTCCCACTCCAGCAATGAGCATCTCCCGTTCCTAGAAAATTTGGGTGCACTCTGGCAAGCTCAAGGCAAAAGCAGCTCGGCCTCGTGGCCTCGAGCAGATTTTTAGCAGTTTGCTGCCCTTCCACGTTCTTTCTGCCACGGGGGCGGAGGTTTCTGCCCATCAGCTCATTCCTTGTGTTGGCTTTTAACCTGTGAGATCCTGACGGCATCCTGCACGTGGAGAGGGAGCCAAAGCTAAACCCACCAGCTCCTGTGCCAGGGGGAATTTGGAGCCCGGGGAGGGTGTCTGGGGCATCTCCTTGGCTGAGGCTGGATCCCACCCCATCCTTTCCTTTCCCAGACGTGCAGCCGCCCGAGGGGAGGAGCCGGGACTGCCTGCTGACCGTGGTGCTGCGGGACGGCTCCAAGACCACGCTGTGTGCCGAGAGCGAGGACGACGCCGTGTAAGCCACTTTTCTATCCCAATTGTCCCAGCCTGGAAAGGGCCTGGGGGCACGAGAGCCCTGCCCTGCTCCCAGCACATCCCATCCTTAGCTAAAACTGCCCCCAGCCCCGTGTTCTCAAACACTCTCGCAGGAAAGGTGCAGGAGATTTGGGGTTCTCACTGAATAATCCAGAGCCAAAAGCTGCTGGTTTTAAGCAGCTGGTCTCCTGATGGGGGATTTTCCTCATGGATAAGAAATCCCCCCTTGGCCTGACTAAGGAGAAGGGTTTTCATCACTATTTGGAAATAAAAAGTCTGAACGTGAAGCCCTCAGTGGCTTGAGGCAAACTGCCCTTTTTGGCCCTGTTCCACTTCTGTTTGTTTCTAAAAGAAATTGGAAATTAATTTTTAAAAATAGTTTTATTTTTATAAAAATTGATTTTTTTTCAAATAAAAATTTTAAAAATTAGAAGTGGGAAACGTTCAGCTGAACTTGGATGGATGGAAATGTTCAGCTGTGGCCAAGCAGAACTTCATCAACTGAGCCTGACCTCAGCTGAGTGGAAATTCACCCATTATGTGCTCTCCCCCCCAAATTTAGGTGTCATTTTCCTGCCTGCCCTTGCTTTAGCCAGAGCCATTCCCAGAGACTGCCCTGTGCCCATCCCTGTGGTGTTCCCAACTGTTATCCCAGCTCTCATTTAATAGGGAATTAAAGAATAGTGCTGGCCCTATGGCCACATCCATGTCCCCGTGGGGAGGAAGGGGACAATTCCCAGCCCTCCAGCACCCACCAACAATGACTGCCTCTGTTTTGTCTGCAGTGCTTGGAAGATGGCCGTGCTGGAGTCTAAATCCACCCCGGTGAGGCTTTGTCCCCCTGAGCAGAGACACCATCCTGGCACGGGATTTGGGATCCAGAATTTGGGCTGGGAGAGGTTACCCCAACCCTGCTCCCTCCCAGGCTGACACTGAGCTTGGGGGGGGCTCCCCAACACCCTCTGTGCAGCCTCGGGGCACGGGGAGTAAAGTCCCTGGAGCCACGGGGAAGAAGGTGGGGAGGGGCTGGATGCCACCACTGATGGCAGGTGACAGAGCCACTGTCACTGATGTGCACTGGTGGAAGGTGACGGGAGTTACGGTGACAGGGACACAGAGTTATGGGGACACAGGTAAGGAGACAAGGACACTGTTAAGGTGACAGGGACACCTTCAAGGGGAAGGGGGACAGAGTTGATGTGGTTGGATGCAGTTATGGTGACAAGGACTCACAGTTAAGGTGACAGGGACAGTTAGAGGCAATAGGAGCACGGTTGAGGTGACAGGGACACTGTTAAGGGGGAATGGGGGCAGAGCTGAGGTGACAGGAACACAGCTAAGATGACAGAGACATGGGTACAGTGACAGGGACAAGGTTTAGGTTATAGGGGCAGAGGTAAGGGGAACAGAGACACAGTTAAGTTGACAGGGGCACAGTTAAGGTGACAGGAACAGGTGAAGGGAATGGGAGCAGAGTTACGGTGGCAGGGACACTGCTAAGGGGAATGGGGGCAAAGCTGAGGTGACAGGAACACAGGTAAGATGACAGAGACATGGGTAAGGTGACGGATGATATTAAGATTATAGGGACACAGTTAAGATGAAGAGAGACACTATTAAGGGGAATGGGGATGCAGTTAAGTTGACAGGGGCACAGTTAAGGTGACAGGAACAGGTGAAGGGAATGGGAGCAGAGTTAAGGTGGCGGGGACACAGTTAAGGTGCCGGGGACACAGCTAAGATGCCAAGGAAGGCGCAGAGCCAGGGTGCCCGGAGCACAGGCTGCCCCCAGCCCTTGGGACCATTTGGATTCCCCACCCACGGGCCTTAGGGCCCCATTTCCCCCGGGGGAGCCACGGCCTGACCCCCAAATTCCCCCCACGCCGCTCCAGGTGCACGTGTACGACCCCTACGACGACGACTACTACCAGACGGTGCCCCTGGACTCCCACCAGGCCGCCTACATCAGCTCGGGCCACTATGGCCACCAGTACGGAGGTGGGTGGCCCTGCGGCCCCGGGGCATGCCCGAGGCTGTCCCCTTGTCGCTCACGGCCCCGTTTTCCCTCACAGCTCCCGGGGTGACCCACGTCATCGTGCGCGAGGATCCCTACCGCGTCTCCGGGGACCAGATGGCGCTGGGGCTGCTGGCGGGGGCCGCCACCGGCGCCGCCCTGGGCTCCTTCATGTGGATGCCCTGCTGGTTTTAGGCTGGGCCACAGCCTCCCCTCTGCTCCCCAGCCCTGCCTTGGAACCTGCCCCGAGCCCCCCTCAGCCTCCCCAAAACAGCCTGGGGACAGACTCCCACACACGCCCTGCTCCCAGCCCCAGCTTCTGCATTAAATTCTGCATTAAATAACCCCCAAGTGCTTCAGAGCCCCCCCAAAACCCACTCCAGAACCCCACAGCATCCCATTCCCATCGGCACAGGGCCAGAGGAGCTGCCGGGGCTGTTGGCAGAGCTTCCCCATCCCAAATCTCCACAGGGAGCTGGCTGCAGAAATATGGGTTTGGGAGCAAAGGGGACTTATTTAATTTGGGGGGAATTGACTGGATCTTTTTTGGCTGGGTGAACCCCACAATGCAGAGGCTTTTTAAGGGAGAGGCTGCAGCACTGGAGTAGGAGCTGACACGGGGGCAACCACAGGGATGCTCAGGAGGTGGGTAAAAGATGAAGGAGGATGAAAACCTCTGCAGGATTTCCAACCCTCTCCAACTCGCAGCGGTGCCCCGGGCCTGGCCAAGTTGGAGAAATGGTGCAAAACCCCTCAGGAACTGGAGTTAAACCCTTGGGAACTAGGCTGAGAAGAGCCCAGGGAATATCCCAGCCTCTCCAGCCAAGGAGGAGGGACACACAGCATCCTCAGGTTCACCCTGACTTTTGGGAGGGAGAAACAGGCAGCACTCCATGGGGAGCAGGGAGCCTTTCTGGCAGCCAAGCCGGGATCTTCACCGCAGGGATTTGGGATTGAGGGGGGACACACGGTCAGGCCAGGGGACAAGCAGCAGCTCAGGGTTTTGGTTGGGCGATGGAAGAGGTGAGGAACAGCCGCCAAGTGTCACCCCTAGAGCCAGGATGGTGTCCTGGAACCACGACTGACGTTGAATTTAGGAATTACAAACCCCATAGCTGGATAGAAAACCACCAGTGACACCAGCACCCCAGCCTGCTCCTGCTTTAGAGCCCCGGGTCAGTTCACCCCTGTGCCCACTGGGGGATTAGGATATCCCAACACACCATCCTCATCCTCTCCTGCATTCCCTGCCTCCCTCCTGCTGCGCACCCGCTCCCGGGAAGAGAAAAAAAAAAGACAAAAAAACCTCTTTGAAGTCTAATAAAGGCAGTGAAAAACCAGCCCTGGCCTGCGGGTGAGTGAGGATGAGGAGGGAACAGCCTCAGCCACCTCCAGGGGTGGGAAGGATTGTGTCCCCCTGGAGAGCTGCCCAGGGATGTCACCAGCTCCCCTGTGCCTCCCTCTCTTTCCAGCCGGGAGCTCTGGGGTCGCACCTCCAGCCTTTGGGTGTGGCACAGCGGTCCCAAAGAGACACAGAAGAGACCAAGCTGCCCCAAAAATCCCGCTCCAGAGCAAGAGAACCACCACTGTGTGCTGGCAGAGCAGCTCCTTCCTTTGCCTCACAGAGCCATGGGATGAGGCATCTCCCCTTGGGAAGGGCCCAGCACAGGGTCAGGCACTGCCAGCCCTGCTTTAGCTTCCAGGTGGCTGAACAGAATCCCTGGATCTGTGTAAAGCAGGAGCCACGCCTGGCTCCCAGCTTCTAAGCCAGGGATTCAGCCCCTCCATCCCTCTGTTAATTCCAGCACAGGCCCCAGCCCCCAAGGGCTGGAGAAGAGAAGGATCCAGTCCCACACACCCCACTGCATCCTCATCCCTTGTGCCTTGACCCCGCTCACTCACGGCACCTCCCCATGGCACTGCTGCTCCTGGGCCACTGGCCCGGCGCCCAGGGCTACTCCTGCTGCAGGGGTGGGCACGGGAATGAAGCAACTCCCTTGACACGGGGCCACTTGTCCCCATTTCCAACCCGTGACATGTCCCAGCTGTGTGTGCTGGCATCCCCAGAACCCCATGAACCGGGCTGATCCCCCAGCGTGGGCAGCAGGACAGGGGGGATTGTGCCCCTGAGCTGAGACCCCACCTGCAGAGCTGCCCCAGCCCTGGGCCAGCAGCACAAGGACCTGGAGCTGCTGGACAGAGTCCAGAGGAGGCCCTGGAGCCTGCAGGGCTGGAGCCAGGCTGGGAGAGCTGGGGGTGCTCACCTGGAGAGGAGAAGCTCCAGGGAGAGCTCAGAGCCCCTGCCAGGGCCTAAAGGGGCTCCAGGAGAGATGGAGAGGGACTGGGGACAGGGGATGGAGGGACAGGATGGGGGGAATGGTTGCCCACTGCCAGAGGGCAGGGATAGATGGGGTACTGGGAAGCTTTCCATGCAACCTCTGCCAGGGAAGAATTTTACTCTAATAGCTGATTTACCAATCCAATATCCATTTTATGATTTACTGGCCAAGGTGCATAATCCCAGCTGAGACAACACCGGGAGATGGAAAGAGCTGGAAACTTGTCACCAATAGCAGCATGACCTAGAAACTGTCCACCCTTGCCATGCCATGTCCAGCTGCTGACCTGCAGAAGCTCCTTTTCCCAAGCTCAGACACCCACGCTCCTCATCCCTGCAGTACCTGAACATCCCAAAACTGTTCCTGCTTCTCTCCTGCTGTGCTGGTCTCCCAGAGATCCAGGGACACGGAGCGATCCAGGTGAGGACAGTGCTGGACCAGCAGCAGCAATTCCCGGGGTCTTCACGCTGCCGGTGGGAACAGCTGGTGGGAGGCAGGCCCTGCACTAGGGCGCTAAATGAAGGAGCAATTAAATAGGATATAAATCATTTTGGAAGCACAAACAACAGAACCCCAGCCCACAAAAGTACCTGGCTTGGTCTGCTCCTCTCAGGAGGGGCTTCCCAGGAGCTCGTGGTGCCGCTGGGTAGGACCAGAGGGACAAGGAGTGCTGAGGGACAGAGATCAGGGCTGACCTGCTCCACTCCCAGCTCCAGTCCAGACTCGCAGCACTCCTCTCTCCCAGCAGGGAGAGCTGCTGAAGCTCCAAACACGGAGCAAAGCTCAGAACAACTCCAAAACCCCTCGGAAAAAGGGGATCCGCAGTAAGGAGCAGGCACAAGCCATTAATGCCCATCAAAAAAACAGATCTCCTGGAAAACGAATCCCACAATATCCCATGGCACAGGTATCAGCTGGGGGCCACATGACCCTCGCTGTGACCCAAACCCACTTCTCTGGAAATCAAGCAGCTCAGGAAATGTCAGGATCAAAGCTCCAGTTTCCACACAGCCCCCCTTCCCAAGCTGGGATAAATACAGGAAAGGCCAGTGCCAAACTGCCAGTGCTGGGAGCATCGATAAATCCCATTCTCTCCCTTCCCTGCCCTGTATCTGAGCACCCACTGGCTGTGGGAGAGACACTTCAGGGCTTTAATTAGCAGTAACTTTAATCAAGCCTTTAATAACATCCTCGTTCCAGACGTGCTCTCCGGGTGGCCGACAGCGAGCACTCAAACCGGCTCTAATTTATACCCAAACCCTCGGGAACAGGTGGCAAGCCTGGAAAATTCCATTTGGGAACAGCACCCCTGCCTCCCAACCCAGCAGGGCAGAGCTGTGGGGCAGCAGGAGCATCATCACCCAGCTGGCTCCAGCCCTTCCCTACCCCTTATCCTCCCGGGAAGGGCAGAGCTGCAATTCCACAGGCGTTTAATTCCCCACATGCCCGAGCCCGGCCTCTCCAGCATCGATCTGGGCAGCCAGCTCCATTCTGCTCCTACAAGAGGATCCTAAATAATTTATGAAAAGCCACGTTTGACTTTACCACACGCTCGGACCAGGGTGGGGAAGGGAAAAATGGTTGAAGAGGGGGGGAAATAAAATCGGGGTTTTTTTGCCAGTTGATGAAAAATCCCTTAAACTGATGAAAAAAACAATTCCATTGGTGAAACCCCAAGCCCAGCGAGCCTGGAAAGGCCGGCTCAGGCAGCGGGAGAGCAGCAGAGGAGGAGGCAGCGCAGATGGGAGGGAGAGGCTGCTCCGAGGTCCGGGTGTTTGCAGCTGCCTCCCTGACTGCGGGAGCGCTGGCAGCCCGTGCCGCAGCCTGCCCACCCCATTCATCTTCCTTCGGGGCTGGGACATGCCCAGCATGGAAAAAGGTGCTGCTGCAGCAGGTAGGGAGAGCCCTTGCACTTTGGTTTGCTGAGGATTCGGGCGCTGGAAGCAGAACTGCGGCGAGGAGACGGCTCGGCTGCTGCAGCAGCTCTGCAGATGCTGCCAGGTGGATGCTGTGGCTCCTCCAGCCTGGAAAAATGGGGGCTGATCCCATCAGCGAGCAAAGAAACCATCAGCACCCTGCTGAGCCAGGTACTCTCTCTTGGATTTTGGAGCTGGGCTGGGAGAGGAGCTTGACCCACTGCAGCCACGAGTGAGTGGCCAGGAGCAGCCTCCAGAGCAGGTGGGGGCCCCGGCCCATTCCCTGCTCCACGGCAGCCCTGTCTCTGCAGTTTAACCCAGAGCCCCTTCACCAGAGGGAAGTTGGGAATTGGGACACCAGTGAGAGGTGGGAGTCCCAAGGCTACCCACAGCAGCAGCCAGAGGAATCAAGGAGGTGAACGTGGTGTTCCCAGAGGCTCCCAGCCAGGGCAGCACCTGCAGGTGCCAGCTACAAGGAATAGAAGCTCCCCCCAGTGACAAAAAACCTTCTCCAGGAACTCATCCCCCCCCTCATGACTGTTCCCATATCCCTAATTCCAGCACATCTCCACCACTACGTTCCAGTTTCACCACCAATTTATTCATGGTCCTTTAAACAGAGAAGAGCCTGACCAAGAGACCAATGTTTGGGCACACACCAAATCCAGGTAATTCCCCTTCTCTACTGGCCAGGTTGGATGGGGCTGCTGGAAGGTGTCCCTGCCCTTGGCAGTGGGTGACACTGGATGGTTTTTAAGGTCCCTTCCAACCCAACCATGCTGCGATTCCACGATTCTCTCCTTCAGGAAAGCAAAGGGTAACTCACCAAAGAGCATCTGCTACTCACCTCCCTGGCCCCGCAGAGCCGGCTGCCGTCTCCAGCAAGAAGGAGGCTTAAGGAGGATCCTCCTCAGGGAAGCTGGGCTTGCTGCACCCGTGTCCCAGGGAAGCTGAGGCAGTGGTGAGGCCGCACAAGGTGCCTTTGGGAAGGGAGCAGAGGAAGCAGCTGGATGCAAGGAGCGGGAAAGGAGCAGAAAGGCACAGCTGCAGCCGGCACAGGCCGGGCCCCGGCCCCGGCATCGCTCCTCGGGCGCTGGAAACAATCGCAGAGACACCGCAGCAACAGCAAACACAGCCCTCCACCGCCTCCCCTCTGAAACACAGCCCCCCCAAAACCCTTCCTGCCCTCACAAAAGCCTCCTGCAGCACTTCAGCCCCCCCTGTGAGGAGCTGCACCGCCCGCCTGCGCTGCGCTGGACGTGCTGAGAGAAGAGACCCAGAGCTTTCCAATGAGACAGGTATTTATTTAGTTCAAGCACTAAGGATTTGTTCTCTTGTTCTGGTTGGTTCATATTATCAAACAGAGCTGAGGTACCAGTGACATTCCAACATGAAGAAAAGGAACCTTTTTTTTTTCCCCCTTACACAATTTCTTCAACTACTTTTATCAAGACAAAACGTGAGGCATGGAATAGCTGCATGATGGACTGTACAACGAGCAAGCCAGAGCAGGGAGGAGAAAAGAAACAGAGCCGAGACCTTCACTCAAAAAATCTCACAAGAATCAGCACTAAAAACATCTTTTCCCATGGTTCCAACTGGCCACGTCCGTGGAGCAAAAGAAAATTAAAATCTAAAAACCTGACAGACGGATGGTGCAAAAAAAACCGAAAAATAACAACAACAAAAAAATTAATGCAAAGACCACGTTGCTCCCGTGCTCACCTTGGAAGTGCGTTTTCTCTGGAGGACTGGGACGAGGACAGCACTGAGCCCTGTGGTCACGTTAAGCACAGGCTATCAGCAGGGACATGCACTGGACGTACCTGGCTGTGCTGAGCAGCCCCAGGGGCCTCGGCCGTGCTCCTGCAGCCCCCGGCCGTGCTGAACACGGAGCTGTGGGAACGCTGCTCTCCACACCTTTGCTCCCAGAGAGTTCTGGACAAACCTGCTCCCAGGCCTTCCAGGAAAAGCATCCAGGCTGCTGGTCCCTCACAGCCCGTATGGGCTAAGCCAGCTCCTTAAATCCAGCGCTTAAAGCTTGGGACTGTGGGGAAGCAGAGGGGGCTGGTTCTATCAGAAGCAAGCGAAAAAAGGATGTGCTTGTGGGGAACAGCCAAGTGAGGACCAACAGAAGCTGCGCGGAGAACCGAAGGAGAAAAAAAAAACAAACCAAAGCAAAGGAAGAAGCAGCAGGATGAAGCATTTCAGCACGGTTAAGAACAGTACAACAAAGGAAAAGCAGCCAGGTTTCCTTCCCCCAGAGAGTTTCCTTTAAATAAAGAATGATCCTTTGTCACATATCATTGATGTTTATTTCAAGACATGCCACGTCAAAAAAATTCGCCTTTAATATTGCATTAGAAAAGCACTTTTACATCTCGTTCTGCCTTTAAGTTATTGTTGTGCAGAGTTGCTAGAAACCCAGGGCAGGGCATGAGCCTGGCATTCACCTCAGGAATGAAGAATTCCAACTCTTTTATGCCCGCTTCCTGGGGAAAGTGGTGGTGAGGACGATTCCCTTCCTCTCCCCCAGGGTGGTTATTTTAGATGGTAGAGAGAGGGGCAGAAGAGAACCAAGGAGGAGCCTGAATATTCCCTTGCAATTGTCCATTTTAATTCACAATCGCAACACAGACTCGAGAATTCCTTCCTGCACTGTAACTCGGCCAGAGTCGCCCAGCAAACAATGTATTTACAATTGTGTTTATTAACTTACACAGCAACTTCACAATGACTAGTAAAGATTAAAAGGGTGCACTTCTAGTGTGTTCCATTCCGTGTTTCTCGGGTAGCTACATCTCGCAACATCAGCAAAAGCTCTACACAGATTCCTCAGCCAAAGGAAAACAAAACAACGAAATCAGAGTAAAAAAAAAAAATTAAAGCCGAGAAATAAATATCAAAGAAAAAAGGGGTTAATTGTGAGCCTAATTCCATAGAAAACTAAATTACTAATTATTTAACCAGACTATACAGCTCTAGAGAACCAGACTAAACCAACTTGGAAGACTGAACATAAAAAAAAAAAAAAAAAAAGGGGGGGGAAAGGAAAAAAAAAAAAAGAGCTAAAAAATAAAGGCATAAATCTGCATAATCAGAAGTTGGTTTCCATCCTACTCAAGTCCCTCCCTTTCCATCTAAGATGCCTCAACTAGGATTCTGTAGGATCAAAGTAAACACCCCTTCCCCACCGACCTATGGCCACGCTCTGGAAAAGCGGGTGCCATTCCCCCTCTGCTGGGGCAGCCAGCTGCTCTTCCCTCTTTCTCCCAAATTTCCAAGGTTTCAATCGGCTTTGGCAGGTTTTAGTGCCAGTCCTGATTTCAATATTTCCCCTAAAAAAAAAGACAAAGAAGCAAAATGCTTTCTCCTCCAAACAGCTGAACCTTTAGGTTCCCATCTCTTGGGCAGTAATAATTCACTTCATTGGTGTTCTACTTAAAAAAGGAAAAAAAAAAAAGAAAAAAAAAAAGCTCTGAAAACTCATTTTGCACTCGAAACATTATTTCCCTGTTTCCTGCAAGTGTTTTGCTAATGCACATCCACCCTTTTCCTTCCCCCCCTCAAAATCCTCCAGAAGCCACTCATCCCAAAGAGCCCGTCCTTATTTCCCAGTAATGCTTCCCTGGAAATGTGTCCCCGCTGCCTGGGCGAGAATTCCCAGCTCCAGCAGCCGGGGTTGTCAAAGCCCTGCTAAGGCCAGGCCGGGCCTGGACACCAGGCAGACTCGCTCTGCTCAACGCAATTAAGAGCTCGGGGTTAATTTGTGTTCAATTATCAAGGAGAAGCGTTTAACCCTCGGCATCTGCCGCCTCCCACCGCGATTCCGCCTGCTGTCTCTACGCATTCCCAGTTTCTGAGAGAAATCCAATGGGTCAGATTTGCCAGCCGCCTTCTGCACGTACATCTCGTCTAGGTCCAATTCCAAACTTACTCGGTTGCCATCATTTCAAAGTGCAATATCATAACATATTAAAAAAGGAACGAATATTAAGAAATTGTACCTATTTTTTTTTTTGTTTGGATTTTTTTTTTTTTTGCCTTTGTTTTTTTTTTTTTTTTTTTTGTTTTTTTTTTAAAGTTATACCTAGAATACGGTGGAATATTTTGGCTTTTTTTTTCTTTTTTTTTCTTATAAATAATGAAGACACTGACATTTTGTTGGTGTGTTTGTGTGTGTGTGTGTGTGTGGGGTGTGCTTGTGAAGCTAAAGATCATCTCCACGAGACAGCCAGCGATGATGAACTGCGATACGTTATTACGGAAAGGGGAAGGTTCAAGCCAATATTCACACTGCAGTCAATGAAGAGGACAGGGAGGGAAAGCAGTGATGTTCTGGAGGAAGGTGGAAGCCACATGGTATTAGCAGGAGCAGCCTCCTTCACTGACAGGCTGCTCTTGAGGCTTTTCCAGTTTTATGTCAATCACTGGGAGGAGGAAGTTAAGGCAAACAGATCTCCAACTCTGTTTCCCTACCAAGAGTGGGATTTTGAATGGCACTTTCAGTGTTTCCCACTGAAATGCAGAACCACCAGTGCTCCCCCAGCACTGCCAAGGCCACCAGTACCTCATGTCCCCAAGTGCCACATCCACACGGCTTTAAATCCCTCTGGGAGTGGGGGCTCCATCACTTCCTGGGCACCACTGCACACTGCCCACCCCCAGAGCTCCTTTAAACCTCTCCCTTGCTCAGTTAAACCCCTCTGCTCCCCCCAGCAGCCAGCAAGGCCCTGCCACCAGCCTGGATTTCCCCCTCCCAGTGACAGCTGATGTCCCACAAGGTCACTGCAGAGCTGCCTGCTCAGAACCTGCCTGTGATAAGCGACTCCCTCTGCAGCACTCGAATTCCCAGCAGATGCCCTACAGCTCCAGCCTTTCCCAGGAGGAGCTTTGAATGCTAATCCCCAGCTCAGAGCTGTTCACCACAAGTCTCCAGCGCTGCCCTTATCAGAGAACACAGAGGCAAAGAGATCACACAGCTGGTACTTCCAGCTTCTTTCTTCAGGGGGTTGAAGTTGCTTTTTAAAGAGGTTTGGAGAAAATAAACACAGAAATGGAAACAGAAGACCGGGAATTCATGTCCAATGTTTGGTCCATTTGGCTGATTTAAAGCTTAAAGTGTGTTTAAGCTGGAGATGCTTGACACGAGCCTTGCCAGCTTCATCTCAGAGCATGAACGGGTCAAGATCCTTGAACCCTCCGTGTTTTGCAGAAGTGCCCCCATTAATCCTAATGCAGCTGCCTAGGAGAGGATGCTATCCATCCCTGCTATCTGCAGCCTGCAGGAAGCCAAATTCCCAGTGCCCTAAATGCACTCCCATTTACAGACTGGTGATCAAACTCCCTGCCACAGCCCCTGCCTGTGCACTCTACCCCCCCTCATTAATAAAGATTGTTGCTCATTAACCTTTTGGGGACCTGCATAACAAAGTGTTTCTGACCACTCAAGTCCCTATCACACAAAGCTTGTGCCTCAGCAGCTGCAAATCCCCAGCTTCCCAAATCCCTCTTTCCTCCATCCATCAGATGCTCTGATGGAATTTCAGTGCCAAACTCGTCCCACTCCCACAGTTCCTAGGACTTCCTTCCTCCAAGGCACGATTTCTCCTCCATTTACCAGCTCCATGATCCCTGATGCAAATAAAACCAACAGCCCTGGAAAGGCCACTATTCCAAGCACACCCACTTGGCCTGGTCAGTGATTCCAGTGTGGCCATCCTGCTTTTCAAGCTTTGTCCATCCCCTGTGCCACCTGCTTTCCCTTGGCTGAGACTGATCCCATCAGTTGAGTCTTCTCCCTCCCACCACAGGGATGCTTCCTGGGGTCCAGGCTGTGACAGGCTGCCCTGGGAGGTTATGGGATCTCCATCCTTGGGCATTTCCCAAGTTTCCCTGAATGTGACCTGGAGAAACAGGCTCAGTTTGGGAGTCAGCCTTGCCTTGAGCAGGAGGGTCAGAGAAGGGGCCTTCAGAGGTCCCTTCCAGGACAGTTTGGTTTTGGATTCTGTCAGTCAGATCTGCCAGAACCACAGGGGTTTTTGTTCAAACCTCTTTGCAGCTGTTTTCTCCCACCTTCCACAGGGTCAAACACCAAGCAAAGAATCCTTTTGGATCACCATTCCTTCCCCTGCTGCCTCCACCCTCAACACCCCTGCTCCCAGCCTTCCAACCTGCCAATCCTTCTTCCTCAGCTCCAAGGTTACTTGCCCCTATTCCCCCTCTTTTTGGGATGTCCACGAGCTGAGCGAGGGCTGCAGGGGATTCTCCTCGTCCAGGGGAACGCCTGGCACGGGCACAGAAAGGATACTGTCTTCTCTACTTTTGTCTTGTGTGCTTTCCATCCCAGGCAAGGCAGCTGCCACGCGTCGGAAAAGCTGCAAAGAACCACACAGGGAAGAGATGAAAACAACGGCTGCCCCCGGCTGAGGCAGCTCAAACAATGATTCAACACATCCCCCAGCACTATTTACACTGCTCAGCCCCAAAATCCTGACACCAAATATGACCTTTATTCCTAGAAAAGGGCAAAGCACAGCTCTGGTTAGTGGAGATCAGACAGCTGCGAGCAGCAAACCTCCCGCACCTCCTCTGCAAACAGGATGGGTGGGATGCAGCATTTCACCTCACACCTGCCAGGGATGTCCATGCACCCCCAAAACCTCCCCATGGCAGGTGGGAATTAGATTTTTGCACCTCCCCAGAGGATTACAGGGGAGCATGGACATGCTGATGAAGGCAAACACACCATCCAGGAGCCTGTCACTGCACCGGCCGAGCTGACACACATGGAAGAGTGTCAAAAAATGGGAGGTATGGAAAGGATTTCTTCCAAGCCTCACCTATCTGTGGCTAAGGCTCCTATGAAACAGACAAAGGAACGTGCCCAAACCTAATCCTCATCTTTTGGTGCCCACTCCATGGTTATCCTACTTCCACATTCAGGGCATAACGCACAGAACAAAAGCATCCAAAGCCTTGAATACCACCTCCAGTTTCCCAGCAAGGTCTGAGCTCCAAACTCTCCTAACAGTTTCATTCCACTTGAAGGAGGCAAGATGGAATGGGACCGATTCCTCCTCCTGCATTTCCTACCTTTGCCCCTGAGGTTCAGACTTGTAATTCCCACCACATGGCTTTTCCTCAGCCCTCTGGGTGAGGAATTGCCCTGAATTCAGCTGCCTGTCCCCCCCTGCACAGGATGCCCTCCATCCATCACGCGCTCCCGCTGCATCCCCGGAGCGGCGCGGGAGGCGCGGATGGCACGGTGCGGCTCTGACGTCAGGCCCGGCGTGTTCCATTACTGCCCGTTTTCCTGCCTCTCCTCAAATGACACAAAGCTAAACCACTTATTCCCAGTGACCCACTTTCCACGGGAGAAAACCCAGCCAAGGCACTGCCAGCCTGTTTACATCAGGAATGGGGGTACCCCACCTGGGCCCCAAGGGCTTTCCCCACTTGGGCTCCCCGTGTCCCAGTGATGCTGGAGACACAATCAAGAGGATTGGGGCTTTGTTGGTGGGACAGCCCCCTCCAAGCTCACCATGAGCAAGCCCCCAGGTCTGTTTGGGATCTTTCTTGGCAGGAATCCGGCACACACACCGGAATCTGAGCCAAGGACAGGGGTCTGAGAAGTCGGAGCTTGACGTAACTCCCTAATTTCAGCCAACAGTTCCAAAATAAAAATCTTAGTCCACCCCCCTGCCCTGTGTTTCTGTGAACCTTTACCATTAGCCTGGACCTTCCAGCCTCCCTGGAAAACCTCAGGGAAATCCTCATAGGCCAATTAGGAAGTAACAAAATTCCAGATGCTAAACTCTACCTAAACCAACAGCAGGAGTGCCCACACAGAGGAAGGGTGAGGAGTCTTTAAAAAATCCTCAGCTGATGGAACCAACTGGAATTCCTGCATTTAAACCACGCTGCTGACAGAAAGGCAGTTGAAAATACAGTAATCCTTTCTTTACATTAAGACCAGGAATAAAATGATGCTTTTAGCAGTATTTCCCCCCTAAATTATCAGCCTAAAAATAGGAATCTGGCAACTAAGAAAAATCAACTTTATTTCTTTATTAACCTTCTGCTTATCAGCCCCAGCATATGTGAATAAATCCAATTAGGGAAACTTCCTGATGGTTGGAAAGCAGCCTTCCCACAGGGCCCTCGGAGCTTCCTGGTGCTGCCAGCCCCGAGCCAGTGTGTGTCTGTACACACATGTACATGTTTAAATGTTTGTGTGGGTATAAAAACACAAGTGTTGATGAGCATCCAGGACTTTTTTTTTTCCAAGGCAGGAGTTAAAATGCAGCAGCTGAAAGACTAAAAGCCACCCAAACTCTCTCTCAGCATTCAACTCTGCAATCTGCTTCCTGATGGAAGCTCTGGAAAAAAGCCTCATCTCTCACCACAATTTTCAAGTCATTTGCCAAACTGTGCCTTTCCTGCTACTCCAGCCAATAAATCCCAACAGATCAGGGTCACAAAGGACTGCAGGCATAGACCAGTTTTCAGCCACACTCCAGCAGCAATATGGAAAGGACAGGAGGATCACTGTCCAGATGGAAAAGCCAGGCAAGAAACCTGTTCCCCACCGCAAGGCAGACAAAAATCTTTCCCTAATTCTCATTCTCTGCAGCTCTTGAGGATAATTCTTGCCCATCAGATGGATAAGCATCAGAAGACAGCAGAAAGAGCCCAGCTCTGTGAGAACAGGGTCAGAGAGGGGCTGTGCTCAGAGAGCTGCTGCCATGAGAAAGTTCTTCTGCCAAGGACCACATTCATCCCCTGGCTCTTCCAGGGCCAGCATGGAGTGTGCCAGGTACTGCTGGAGGGAGGAATCCAAGGGCTCTCCCTCCCCTCTCTTTCTACAAGACAGCAAAATGAACCCTGACATATTCTGGGCATGAAATCCACGGAGCAACAATAAGATTCCCTGAAATACAGAGTGCCGAGACAGGGCAGGAATCGCAAAGTCTTTTAAAGCCTATTCAGGGCTGACAGAATGAATCAGAGACTACAGCTCCCTGCATTAAAAGGAGCAAGCTATCTGCTTCTCTCCTCCAGCTTAAGGCTCCCCTGGCAATCAGTCTTTGCAGGATCCAAAAGCTAATCTTTTCCCCTCTGCTGCATCAGTTTAACCCCACAATAACACCACCACCACTTTTATTCCCTAATACCCACTCATTTTGCCTTCAACACCCCCTGCCCAAAGCCAGAAGGAACACCAGGTGTGAAGGACCTTGGGGATGCAAACAGCTCTGCAGTCACAGATCCAAGAGCATCCAGCACTGAGCTGCCATCCTCAGAGCTCTCCCCTTTCCTGAGGCAGGAGATGGCAGGAAAAGCCTGGCAGCAGCACGGTCCCCTCTGCTTCTCTGCTGGTACAAGATCCTGGCACTGGAATAGCTGCTGTTGGAAGTGCAGAGCATCTCAGCAGCTGGGGTCCCAGCACAAAGCCAGGCCCTCTGGATCTGCAGGGAGCTGCAGGCAGTGCCCTTCTCTCTTATCTGCTGCCTTCCAGCAGAAAAGGATGAAGCAGAAGCTAAAAGCAGCACCCAAGGACAAAAGTCCCCTGGATTCCCACTGACGAGGAGAAGCTGGAAAAGTCACAGCCATTCCCTCCCCGAGCAGGACAAGAAATTCAGCTGCTTCTGGATGAAAATTCTGTACGAAAATTAACTTAGACAGTGATTGTTCTGCGGGATCAGAATATACTGTGGAGAGAAGTTATCTGTTATGGGAAGGTCAAATTTGCATTCAGCTTATTAAGGACTTCACACAGGTTATGGGAAGGGGATCCATTCTGCAGTTGTGCTTTCCCATTGCGCTGGGAGAGAATTTATTGCCAAGTTACTAAAATAAATTCACACAATTGAATAGAGAAGCTGCAAGGAAACAGGGAACTATCTAAGTGATGGTATTAAAATATTATCATCCTTTGATAATTGCTTAAACAGCCACTTATTAAACTAATAAAAATGAGAGTTACAAATATTCTAGAATACAGAATAGCTTTGAAATCCTTGAGCATCCCAGTCCACGCCCGCAACACATGGATCAAAACTTGTAAGAAAATCCATTTTTAATTCGTTTCGAATATCCACTCATATCTTTGCACACCATCAAATCCTCAGGGTTCACAACTCCCTCACAGGCTTGGCTACAGAACCTCTGGAAGCGTGGCAAGGAACAGAAACTCCCTCAAGGAAAGAGGGAGTGCAGAGCTCTATCATCATCATCATCATCATCACTCCTCTCAGTGCACACCCCCAGCTCTAAGTACTCATTAAGGATTGTAGCACAGAAGCCAAACCTTAATTACAAGGCAGCCTCTGTTGTGGCAGGATAATTGGGGGACCCAACACGTCCGTGGTGGGTGATGCAGTGAAAGAGCTCTGAGTTAACACTGCTGTAATTATCCCATTATATAGGGCATCATTTGCTACTTAGAGACAAAGTCAAGGGGCATTTTAACAACAGACTCTTTAGTCCTGTCCAGAACATGAAGTAGTTTATAATCCTATTTTATCACTCCTGGTACCCCTCTGCATAGAAACCACTTGTGCAACTGCATGTATAGAATACACATGGAATGTCATCCATACACACAGAATCCCTGATAGTTTGGGTGGGAAGGGACCTTCAGGCCCACCCAGTGCCA
Source organism: Sinosuthora webbiana (assembly GCA_013397395.1). Classification (NCBI taxonomy): domain Eukaryota; kingdom Metazoa; phylum Chordata; class Aves; order Passeriformes; family Sylviidae; genus Sinosuthora; species Sinosuthora webbiana. The sequence goes on along the minus strand of VXBN01001822.1, from coordinate 54,982 downwards.
CTCCCACCCATGGGCAGGGACACCTTCCACTGTCCCAGGGTGCTCCATGCCCCGTCCAGCCTGGCCTTGGACACTTCCAGGGATCCAGGGGCAGCCACAGCTTCTCTGGGCACCCAGTGCCAGGGCCTGCCCACCCTCCCAGCCAGGAATTCCTTCCCAATATCCCATCTATTCCTCTGGCAGTGGGAAGCCATTCCCCCTGTCCTGTCCCTCCATCCCTTGTCCCCAGTCCCTCTCCAGCTCTCCTGGAGCCCCTTTAGGCCCTGCCAGGGGCTCTGAGCTCTCCCTGGAGCTTCTCCTCTCCAGGTGAGCCCCCCCAGCTCTCCCAGCCTGGCTCCAGCCCTGCAGCAGCTCCAGGGCCTCCTCTGGGCTCTCTCCAGCAGCTCCAGGTCCTTCTGTTCCTGGGGGACAGGGAGCTGAACACGGCATTCCACACGTGTGTTTGCTCTTTGGGGACACCCATGAATTTATGCCTTCTCCAGGTCTGAATTTAAAGAGTCACAGCTCATCTCAGGACATAAATCCTCATTTTTCTGCAGTTCCATCAGCTCAAAAGACCTTTCACAGCTTTCCCCAATTCAAAAGCAACTCATCATCTACTGGAAACAAACAGCTCTGGCTGTCCAGGAACATTTGCTGACACTTCCAGTGCCTTCCAACAGAGTGGGAACAGCAGTTGCTCTGTCTCCCTGTGCACTGGAAGCATTTTAAGCCACCATGCTCCTCCTTCACTGGTTTGTTCATTCACTGAAACACAATCACAAAGAGTCCTCAGACCTGTGCTTGCCTGACTTTGTGTCTCACTCTCAGTCCAAACAGCAAATCTGGATTATCAAAAACCCAGGAAGGTGTGATTCTGGGTTCACAAAGCTGCTTCCATAACTCCTCTGTTATTTCAGGGGAAGGAAGCCCCAAATCATGTGATGCAAGGTCAGAGATCCTTCAGAACCTCAGCCAACAATTCAGCTCCGAGGTGTTGTTTGCTCTGTGTGGACTACAGTTCCCACTGGCCCCCTTTGCCAAGGTTTCCCAAGATCCAGGGAAGTGCTCCTCCAGCAGGGGTGCCTTAACAGCAGCCACTCACCTGTTTTACATTGTATCCTGCTTTTGCACTAGTTTCAATGAACATTACATTCAACTCTTTGGCTTTCCTTTCTCCTTCCTCAATGGACACTTGTCTGGGGAAGAAAACACAGAGTTAGGAAAAAAAAAAAAAACAACCCAAAAAAAAACCTGGACAAATACTCTAATAATTAAGATTTGTCACACTTTAAAAAAAACCCATAAAGTACTTTATCTGAAAGCACTTAAAGGTTTTTGGTTTTTTTTCCTGCATGGAATGTACAGCTGCTGACAGGTACCACCACTTCCACTTCCATGGCACACCTGGCTCCCACAAAGCAGAACTCAGCATTCCAGCAGAACAGCCAAGTGCTCACCACCCCCAAATCCCTGTCCAGGGAGCTGTGCTTTTATGTCTGCACAATCAGCAATCCAGTCCAAAAATAATCACCAAAACCAAACTGTTTTAACAAAGGTCCAAGTGTAACCATCTCACACGGGAGGAATTTTGTCCCATTTCTCCCTGGATATGTGTTCCACCCGTTAAGCAGAACACTATTAAGAACAAATATTTGTAACCAGTTTATTCATTCACTGGTGTGGGCTGTAGTCAACCTTCCTTTCTCTCCTGACATCTGTACAAGTTGGTGATGCTTTTTCAACTCATTCACAGCACTGCCATGGAAATTTGGCTTAGCCAAAAGACAAGAGGGTTTAAAATTGGGATTTCTCTCGTCACAGCCATCTCCAGAAAAAAAAAACACATTTAAATATACTCCTTAAAATAAGAGCAAACAGCAGCAGAGTAAGAAAAGCATCTGAAAGCTGGATTATTCCTCCATACCTCTTATCTGCTAGATCTGTTTTATTTCCCACCAGCATGATGATGACATCGCTGCCCCGTTCCGTTCTGACGTCGTCGATCCACTTTGTGGTTTGCTGGAAGGAGTTTACATCTATCAGAGAACAGTGGAGAGGGGTTATCACTGCAGGTGTCCCTCACAGCTCACCAGCAAACACGTCTGGACTCGGAAAGAAAAGCTTCACATTCTGTGGAGTCGGCGGAGGAGGGTGATGAAGAATCAGCGAGTGAAACCCTGAATCTCCCCCACTAAGGGACACGGAATTAATTTCAGGCATTAATTTCAGGTGGGCAAGTGCTTCATTACAGGGGGCTTCAAACTGACTCCATCTATAATTTGGTTTTGACAGCACCTAAAATGAAAAGCCTTATCACTGTGTTTCTGCTCCTCATTTTTTAGCTCAACATCAAGTGTTTTCTGTAGGGAACGGGGATTAATTTTTTGCCCTCTACACTGCTCCTGGCTTGTGCACCTACAGAGGTTCCTACAGCTCCACTGCTTCTCAAAATCCTCAGTCCCAGCCCCTGCATTTTGTACACTTGAATCAATCACTTTTTATCTTCTCTAGGGAATCCCAGGGTTATACAACACAGCAGCAACTCCCGTGGCACTGAACGCTTGCCTTCAAAACAATTTCTAAATCTCTGCATAAAACCAGAAGCAGGAATTTAACCTCTTCACAGGCATTTAATGCTACATTCTTAAAAGCTGCAAGGTAAGAATTCCAGACTGCATGGTACTTGAGAAGTTGCATCCCACAGGGGAAAAGGAGCTGGAGGGAAGCTGCCACGGAGCTCAGCATTTGCCTGTTAGTGACACAAAGAGCATCTGAGCAGCCAAAGTAGTTTCAGTACTTAAAAAGGGTGGGGGGGGGGGGGCCTCTGCAGCAGTTCTTGAAAAGTATTGATCTTTTTTTAATGGCTTCTACTGCAAAGTAATATATTGCGTGCTAGACAGCCAAGACTTGATCACTTGCCAGTCTTAATTCTCTTCACTGCCTGGCAATATTGAATTTGCTGGGTCAGGGAAAAATTCAGAGTTCACAGCTAACCTGTAATTTTAGCTCAAAGGGAAGTGCCATTTTTAACAATTAGAGCTTTTCTAGGTAAAGCCCCTATTTCTGGCCATAATCTTCTAGTATTTATAAAGCAAAGGACAAGAACTTATGCATTTGTGTAGAATTAGGCCATTGTTCTCAGGCAGTTCTGGTTTAGAACTGAAATTGTCTGAAGGTTTAGCTCCCCTAAAATAGGATTTCTGCTCTTTGTCAATGCAGGAACTGGTAAGTTAAGGGGTGTCTGGACTGAGGGGAGGGACAGAAGGAGCAGGGCTGAAGAAGCACTAATATTTTAGTTGACAAAAATGTACATACCTTAGTAAGAAATGAAAGAGCAATTGTTAAAGGGTAAGGGCTTAGTGCTAAGTTTTACATCTTGCAGCACGTGAGGGTGGCTGATTCCAAGGAAAATGTGATGTTAATGCGTTCTCCCCGCCAGCCCGTGCCCAGATTTCGTTTGGTGGGGGAGGGAGAATGAAGTGGAGCAAGCTACAAAAAGTCTCCAGTTTGAGAACTCAGATACCCATGGACATGAAGACCAAAAGTCACAGGTGATGTTATGACCACGAGGCAGATGGGAGAGTGCAACGAGAGCAGGCAGGACCGGAGGACTGAAGAAAATGGGATAGGGCAGGGTTAGAAATGGGATTTGTGAGACAGTTTACACGTTACAACAGCAGCAACCACGGGGCTCGTGTGAAACAAGCAAAGAAACCACGTTTTTGTCATGCCAGCATGAAGCCCAAGCAGATGACGTGAGAGGACATGCAGAGCTAAGCTAGAGGATGAAAAGGGCAGAGTATTAGAAATGCAGAATTCCCCCCACTCACTTGTGATATCATAAACAACAACTGCAACAGTGGAGTCACGAATGTAGCTAGGAATCAAGCTCCTGAACCGCTCTTGACCTGCTGTGTCCCATAATTGCAACCGTACCTAACAAAATCAGTCAAACAAGCAAGAAAAATAAGAAAAAAGGTCAAACCCAGCGCAAAATACCTACTTGTGATATCGTAAACTACTACAGCGGCAGCAGAGTCACGGATGTAACTGGGAATGAGGCTACGGAAACGTTCCTGACCCGCAGTATCCCACAGCTGCAACCTGATCTGTGGGTGGGAGAAAATTAAAAAAGCCAAACTGCCACTAAAAATGAAAGAGTAAAGAAATGTTTTACTATGTTTTTTTTTCCCAAAAAAAGCTAAATAAAAAGGATAAACTCATGCAGGAGATGCCTGGGGACTGGGAGCAGCAGGACACTGTCTCCTTACGAGCTCTCCTGAGGGGTAATAGCAGCCAGACTAGGGGGGAATGCAGCTTCCCAAAAAGTGCTTCCCTTCCAAAAGGGGAGGAGTGGAATGGCTCAGCTTCCAAACTGAGAGGACCAACAAGAAAGCTACAGCTGAAGTGATGGAATCACCACCCCTGGAGGTGTTCAGAAGCGTGTGGGACGTGGGTTAGTGGTGGCCTTGGCAGTGCTGGGGATGGTTGGACTTGACCTTGGAGGGCTCTTCCAGCCTCAGTGATTCCGTGAAATGTTCACCTGTGGTTCTCCCTACACGAGAGTTTCATGCTCTGCTCTCCTTCCTCAGGACTCACACAGGCAACCTCCAGCAGCATGAAGGATGGTTGCTGGTGGAAAAGCTGGGAAAGCTACCCGTGTCAGTTTTTCGAGGATAAAATGCTCGTTTATAACTCTAAACTGCAAAGTAACAGGCACAGACAGGCTGAATGGCTCTTACCAGCAAGGCTCTGGAAGAAAAGGCAAGACACACTAAAAGCAACGTGTATGGCAAGGTGGGCAAGAGCCAGCTTGGCCATGGAAAGCGTAACTCATCCCTCAAGCACTTTCCATGCAATCCCATTTATTGGGGGTTTATCTGATCCCATTTATTGGGAGTTCATCCAGCACCACAAGCTTCTGCAGCACTGCAGTTTTGCTTCTGCAAATAGCTCAACTGAGGCTGGATTTCTTAATTAAGAATCTGAGCTCATTTGAAACCACAGCTTTGCTTGCACAGAGCAGTGATTTCACTTGATGAGCTAAAACTGCACCAAGCAAGGAAACTAGTCTCATTTGTGCACTCATCAGAGGCCACCTTCTTCTTAAACAAGGAGTATTAAGAAGATGGAGCCAGCTATTAACTGGCCACATCTGGCAATTTCTATTTTACCTTCCTGCCTTGTGGCATCAAAAGCTGAAGGGGTTAAGCACGGCTCCCCTTTCTCCAGATTCTCACCATCATTCACCCCTCAAATCATCTGTACCATCTCTTTCTGCACAGAGGATGACACTAAAATGAGGATGACACCCCTTGTGCCACTCCCAAACTGCACCCGAGAGCCCTGCACACACGAGCCAAATGATGATTCCCCGTCCCTGCTGCTGTGTCTCCACAGAGCAGCTGGGAGATGAAGGCTCAGCCTGTGCTTCCCAGTGATCTCAGAAGTGTGGGCTGCACAAAACCAGATGCTGGTCCTCATCCCTACTGCTCACAGAGAAAAGCAACAAAATCTTACTCACTGTTCGATCCTCCAAGTACATGGTTTTCGATAAGAAGTCGATGCCAATTGTTGCCTGTGAAGAGATGAGAAAACCAAGAGCTCTTAAAAAAAAAAAAATGTCAGAACACCTGCAGTGATCTTCAGGGGAGAAGCAGCAGCTGCAAGAAAAACAGCACCTACAAGATCCCTAACAGCCACTAAAGCTTGGTTCATCCTAAAGCAGCATGGCTGCACCCAAACTTCCCCAACCCCAGTGGGAGCTTCCTGGAGAACACCTTCATGGCAGTGGAAGTGCCATCCCTGTGTCCTGTCCCTCCATCCTTTGTCCCAAGTCCCTCTCCAGCTCTCCTGGAGCCCCTTCAGGCTCTGGAAGGGGCTCTGAGCTCTCCCTGGAGCCTTCTCCTCTCCCAGCCCGTCCTACCAGGGAACACAGGGAAGCAGCACTACCAAAGAGTGGATTCCAGCACACTCTATATACCAGACTTCTAGTAAAATAGATCCTCTCTGATATGTGACATGTGGGGCCACAGCACAAAGGAAATCATTCCCAACATGTCCATGGAGGAGAATCACTCCTGGTAAAATAAACACCCCCAATCACAGGGTTTTATTCCAGGTGTTTGGGTTTCTGACACAGTACAGCAAGTTCTCACTGATAAGGCAGAGGGACACAGCTGAATTCCTCTCATCCAGCAGCGAGAAAAAGGAATCCAATGCACAGCACGGATTTTATTAAATGGCAGCTTTCTATTTTTAACAGCTGAACATAAAAAAAAAAAACCCCATGTTCAAATGATAGCTTTCAGAAAAGTATGCATTCAAAATCTGCCAGAAACGTCCAGAACAAGCAGATCGTCCCTGAGCTCACCTCCCGCTCCAGTTACCCATGAGCAGGGTGTGATGTGCACTGGCAATAAACACCGGGCTCTCAGGGGTCTCTAGAGAGCCCTGAGCACCCAAAAATGTCTGGTTTGGGTTGACACCAACAGGCAGGGTGATTTTGGCCAAATTCCTGGAGCCTTTGTGACTGCTACAGCACAATAGGAGGTACGGCCTCACCTCAGTCACAGCTCCAGGAAAATCAAGGGGTTTGGATGAATGGCTGTGACCCAAGCCCATCAACACCCAAACTGGGCAGGCAGCACTGATGCCTAAATCCAAGCTATCTTGGAAGCCCTTAGGATTTCTCACTGTTGCAAGTGCCACTCACTGATTTTGCAATCTTTCAATGTATTACATCAGACCACCTTTCCACGGTGACACCCCTATGATCCTAAAGCACACAGGCTCAAACCTCCTCAAGGAAGAACTGGGACACAAAACTCAGTAAGGAAAAGGAGCAATCCTAAAAGAAAAAAAATACTGTGGGGGGAAAAGAAATCCCATCTTAAATAGAACTGCCTTCAATGCCCATGTAATTACAGCAGGAGGAATCTGCGAGGACGTTGCTGCCTCGGGAGCGGTGACGTGTGCTCCAGCCCTCCTCCCACACTGTGGAAGCGTGGCTCTTCCCACAGCTCAGGGAGAACTCCACATCTCCTTTTTCCCAGCAGCAGCAAGGAGGAGTTACTGAAGGAGGCAGGAGGGAAATCTCTCAATTCAATGAGATTCTTGGTAGACACTGAGGAACAGGAGAATCACGTTTTCCTTTTTTTCCTTCTTTTTTCTATTACCTCCTCCTCCCACCCCCCTAAACAGTCCTTCCCAGGCACCAGGGAACAGATTTTTCTCAGATTCGTGTATCCAGAACACCACCAACTGTAACCAAGTCATGAGACATGTTCTGCTTGCAGGAGACACACTTCAGGAAACTGAAGTACTTTTATATCTCCTGCAAACAGCAGGTAAGCTCCTGGAGCAGAATCCAACCCAGAAGTGCCACTCTGGCAAGTGATTAAAATTAAGATTTTACAATTGGAATTCCATGGTCAGTGCCCCAACTCGTCTGGAATGACTTTTCCTGCAATGGAAGGCACGGCAGCAGAGGAGCCTTACACAAGACAAAAACATGGATTAATTTACCTGGTAGGTGTTGTCAAAGCTGTCATACATGAACCTGGTGATCAAGGAAGTCTTCCCCACTAAAAGAAGAAGAAAAAATAAAAATGGATTCAAGGACCAATTTCAGAGGAAGATTTTAAAAGCAAGTGATTTTAAAATGGTTTACTGTGTCCAACAGATCCACAGTGTGCACTTTAACTTCCTGCAAGGACAAGAGCAGTTATTTACAGTTGTCATTTTTTTTCCATGTATCAATCCCAAGTATCACCCGTAAATATTTGTGATTTGAGATGAAAATTAATTTCATTGCTCTGTTTTCTACCAAGTCATTCGGTAATTTCAGTCGAACTGAATGAATTTAACAGCCCCTATAACTAATTATTAGCAACAAAAAGCTCTTCTCACTCATAAAACATGGGAATTATTCCATTTAAAACCCCACCATCCACTTACTTTCTACTCCTCTAAGACCAACACAACAGCAGAGCTGAGCCAAAGCCTAACTAATTTTCTAGGCTTTTTCCTTCTCCTACATCTTCACCTGGATAGGAGATACACAGGAACTGGAACACCTCCAGCTGCCTCATTTTGATGTGTGTAAATCCTCTTTTCATGGTAGGCCACTTATTTAGGAAGCAACTCAGGGTTGCATCACCTCCCAGTGTTTTTCCCAACCTCCTTGCAGCTGGGATTTGTCCCAGTGGCAGAGGAGAGGAACTGTGTGACTTGTGCTGGACACCAAACACTGCACGTGCAGATAAAAGGTAAGAAAGAATCCTCGAGGCAGAGCTGGTGTTCTCCAAGCAATATTCCAAGGATTTTTAGCTCTTTGCCAGGTTGACCACCCAGTGAACGCAGGGATTTAAGGCAAGATTAAGGTCCCTTCCCAACCCAAACCATTCCATGATTTCTGGGTGAGTTTTGTGGGGGGGTTTGTTGGTTTGTTTTAGATCTTAACATAAGAGTGTCACCAAAATCTCCAGTCTCCCAATTAAGCAGCATTATCATCTCCAGTTAACTCTGACAAAGGGCTAAACAAACAGGAACCCAGCAGACAGACCCGGAGAGATGAGATCTTCCCATGTCAAAATCTGAATTCCCATGTGAATTTCTACCATATTCTGCTCTGGAGGCAGCATCAGGTTTCCCACGAAGTTAAAAAGCTGCCTTCACAAAGGCAGAGCAAATATTCCCTTCACTGAGCAGGTTTTCAGAAGCAGCACATCCCAGATGGGGATGATTCCTGAATGCCTGACTCAGATTTGTCCCATGGATGTGCCGAGCAGCTCGAGCTGGTGCAGGACAAACAGCCACGAGCTGCTGTGAGGGGAGGAGGGATTCAGTGACAATCCTCAGGAGACACAGACAAGCAAACCCAATCCCTTCCCGCTGCAGCACAGGCTCAATCCCAGGGATCGATCTGCAGCCTCACAAACCAAGCTGGTTTTCCTCACGTGGCCACTGATGCAAACGGCCCCATTTAATCCTTCAGTCTCACCCAGGAAATTATTTGCTTCGGTAGCTCACGACCCCTTGAAGGACAAGGGAGCGTTCCAGAAAATTTTTCCCTTCTGAGTGACACGTCTTGGATGGGATCTGTCCACAAATCATGAAATATGAAAATGTTCTGTTCGTTCCTGGAGCCTCCCCACCCTACCTTCATGCATTTCACAAAAGGAGGGGGGAAATAAGGTACAGCTTGGCTTGTTTATATTTAAATATCTGCTTCAACCAACATTTGGAGAGAGCATCCTAATGGACTTAGTTCCAAGACATTTCTTCTCTGAACAGACCCAGCTTTATGCTGACAGGCACCAGATCAAGATGGTATAACACCAACTGCTCACAGTTTTAATTCCCTGAATACTGAGGCACTGCCATTCCTCCTTTTAAAAAAACCCAAAGTGACTCCTTTTAGAAATCCTGGCAGGAACGAAAGCCCACAACTCCCACTGTATCTCTGATTTCTGTTCCGCCTTGCTGGCCGTATGTTTCTGCAATTCCCAGAAGGCATTAATGTGGCACTGATTGCAAGCAAGGGAGAGGACAGATTCACAATTCAAATTCGTCTTGGAAAATGCCAAAATGACCTCGAGAGGCAAATGAAGCTCAGAAGGGAGAGGCAGAACAAGGTAATGCACGGAGACAAGAACAACCAGCTGCTTAAAATCCAGATGGGAAACAACTGGATAAGTAATCCAGGGGTTATAGCCCAAGGAACAGATAAGACACTCAAGACTTCAGCTTTGTTTCATTAAGATGTTGGTTTGGGTGTTTTTTTTTAATCTAGTGAGTTAATTTAATCTCTTGGAAAAATTTCCACACACTAATGCTGTCCAGGGCAGCGTTAGTCAGCAATGCAATATCCTTTAGGCCAAAATATTCCTGGTATGCTGCTGGAACAACTCCAAGAAAAAGGTCAGCATCTCATCCTTGGAGGGACAGAGCTGGGGGAGGAAATGCTGGGAATGGGGTTTGCTTTGACTGGACACACTGACAGCTGTGCCACAGGAAGCCAGGGAAAATCTCAAACAACTCAGGAGCTGAGAAGGAACTTTTTGTCAAAAAACCAGGCAGCTTGCAGAGTTCACAGCAAGCAGCTGAAAGGTGAGAGGCAGAAGTGACTCCCTGCTCAGGAAAAGTTATCTCCAGCCACTTTTCCCTCTGTAGATGAAGACCTAACAGCTAAAAGCCGAGTCCAACCACAATCCGAGCAGGAAGGGCACAGGACTGGGAAACTGAGGCAATTAAACTTCAAAATGACTTTTTCAGCTGGGCAGTGGATTCTCCTCCCTTCCTTGGCATGCAGAGCTGTCAGATGTCATTCCACCCTAGGAATTCACATCCAAGGCATCTGAGAATCTTTTGAAGAGAAGGGAAGCCAAGTAAATAAGTGATTAAGCAAAGAAACCATTTGTTTCAACACCAAACCTGAACGTCAGTTCTGGACATTTCTCTGTCATTAAGAGGCTGAAAATGGCTTCACCAGATGACTTCTTGGCTCCTTCCAACTTTCCATCCAACAAAAACTCCCCATCAAACAGCTCCTAATCCCACAGTTGTGTCTCAGACACCATTGCTTAAGTGATTGCTGTGATTATAAAATCCTAGAAGGTTTTGGGTTGGAAGGGACCTTGAAAACCAGCTCATTCCAACCCCCTGCCATGGGCAAGGACACCTCCCACTAGCCTAGGAAAGTTGGCTCTTCTGATACATAAAATTAGGGAACTCCTGCAAGGAAAGGTTTGATCACTGGTTCAGCACAGCAACCAGCACCAACGCCCCCCTGAACCAGCAGCTGAATCCTGGCAGCAAACAGCCAAGTGCCCGAACACGACTGAGTTAAAAGACGGGAAGCTGTGAAGCTCCTATCAGCGGAACTGCCGTGAACCAGGAGGGGCTGAATTCCGAGCCTTCAGCTCATCCAGTGACCCTGATTGATCCCCTTTGTCTGGGAGCCTTGAGCCCCTGCCTGGCAGGGATTTCACAGGGAGAACTCAGCTGCAGGATGGAATCAATACGCTGATCTCACGCTTCCAGCCACTTTGATCCGACAGCGGCCGCTGGAGAGATCCCAAGGTCGCTCCAGCTGATCCTTGCAGGCTGCCCTTGCCCTGCTCCTGGGGACACTGGTGTGTCCAGAGCTGCCCCCAGCACTGACAGGGATGACTGGGGGCTCCCAGAGCTCCCGTGCCGGCAGCAGGAGGAGGGCACAGCCCCGTTAGATAACACAAACCACCTCCCTGCCAGCGCGGCATTAGAAGGTCATTTGTTGCCAGAGTCTGCAAAGGGCTCAGGCACCAGGCAGGAGTGACCTGCAAGGAAAAGGAATTGGGATTGTGCCACCTGGGCCGTGTGATGCACGAGGAGCAGCTCTGACATCCCCCTCTCATCTTCTCAGCCGTATCATTCCAGAGAGTCACATCTTGTCCAAGGGCTCTAGTGTAATCCCAAAGTTCCACTTGCCCTTTGCATCATTCCTTTCTGATTTCACTGAAGGATAAACCCCAGTGACACTACAACTTTCTTTCATAGATATGCTCATCTCAACATCTTCACTGGAGTTATTTTGTTGGGAAAAAAAAAAAACAACCCACGGCCCCAAAAGGAAAAGCACTGCTAAGAACAATATATTGAATTATGAATGCCTCAAAGCCATTTTTAGGTTTGTGTTTAAAAAGAAGCCCCAAAAGGAAGACGCACAGAGTTAACTTTAAATCATCCGTATGAGCCAGTAAGAATATTTTTAGGTATGCCATTCCCAGCACTGGAAACAGAAATGCTGTAATAAAGTGATTAAAACAGCTTCTTTAAAACATAACAAAAACATCCCCTATCCTCCTCTGCTCCTTGCTGTCAAACAATGGAAATTTCACCTGGTTCCCTCAAAGCAAGAAACAAAACTCATTCATTATCTATCCAAAGGCGCTGACAGAGCCAGCAGACTGCATTCATCCAAGGAATTCTCAGTCAGGTGAAGTTTGGCTCAGTCACAGTGAGGAATTCAGAGGACAGAATCCAGTCTAGTCCCAGGGAGCAGAGGCAAAAGCCACAGTTGAGGAGGTCTCATCTCCTCGCTCTAATGAAAGGATTTTTTTACCCTGATTTTTTTTTCCTTATTGATTCCACTCCTGCTCTATTGTCAAACCTCTTTTTCTGCCATTTATGTCCTGATGGGAGATGAGATCAGACAAAAGGACCACCTGAGCCCATTTTTTACAGTTTTAAGTCCTCAGTAATTTTTTTTTTTAAAAAATCAAGAAAAAATAATATTGGTAGAAAGCCTGCAAAGCATGAACCTTCTCGAAATCCATGCATGGACCCCTCTAAGTAGTATAAACAAAATGGTTCAAACAGCCCCTTTTAAAATAATTTATTCCCAGCCTGGTTAAAGACCTAGGTTATAAATTATACTGTGGTCCTATTATACAGATGTGCTTCATTAAGAAGGATCTAAGATTCTGTTTAGGAAGTTAATGTAGAATATCCAGAGAGTTACAGGGAAACAAGACCCAGAAAAACATGGAACGATTCAGGTTTGTTTTATATCGTTTTTGGAGTTCAAGAGATGCTCCACCATTTCCTACTTTAAATATGTTTCATTCCTCCTCCCAGAGAACAACTCACCTTGATTTCAGCTGATTCTGGGCTTTGCTACTCATTCCAGGCAGAACAAACAGTGGCCTGGAGCTCGTGGCCGAGATCAAACACGGAGATCGGGCGGCGGAAATTAAAGCAGCGCCAGCGAATCCGCCGCCTCGGAGCCCCGGGAGCCCCCTCTGAACACAAAGTGCCCTCAGCACAATTCCAGCACTTTTATTCCTGCTGTTTTATGGGCAGCTCCTCTGACAAAGGACATTTGCAGCTGCATTGCATCCCACGGAAGCACAGGCCAGCGAGGACCTGCAAATATCGGTATTTAGGTATTTCCTTGGCAGTTCAGGACACGTTTTGGTCCATGAGGACACTTTTAAAATGCAAGAAAATAAATCACAGAATCACAGGACCATTTTGGTTGGGAAAGCCCTCCAAGATCATGGAGCCCAACCATTCCTCCAGCACTGCCAAGAACATCACCAACCCACGGCCCCAAGGGCTGCATCCACAGGGCTTAAAATCCCTCCAGAATGGGGATCCAGCAGCTCTCAGAGGGCTGCAAAACAGCACCCACGTGGCAAACCTCAGCTCCAAAATAAGTCAAAGCCCTCCAAGAACTTACACACAGGCTGCAGAACCCGCTCCAACCTGCTCTGACCCTCCTCCAATAAAAAGCAGCCACAAACTGCTGGCAGCAGTTTGCCCATGACTGTAGGGGAAAGGAGGACAGGCAGCAGAGCAACCACCTCCAAAAGGGGTTTTTGGCAGTTTATTTGTGGAGGTTTTATGGCATCCTACCTCCAAAAGGAACTCTAGAAAGGCAGACACAATCAATAAGAATGTCAAACAACTGCAGCTAGATCGGAAGNTGCTTTGTCTTTGAAGCTGATCTCATATGTGCATATTGAATATTTGGATATAAATATTTAGACACTTGAGTTGATTAAGTTTACTTAACACCAAGTATTTTTGCGTGTTATTTAATTTCCATTTTACACAGAGCAAATTTTTCAAATGAGATATTCCTGCCAGCAAGTGCCACTCCTTCCCAGACAGGAGCTTAGCTCTCAGTTGATATTCCCTTATCTGCTTGTCATTTTCATCATTTGGCACCTGTAACTATTTTGAACACAATTTATGTCACTTACACATGAAGTGTGTGACACCTAAATGCCACAAGTCATGCATATGCATCATTGCTGGTGCAAATTTACATCTGTAATTATCTATACTCACAAACTGTCATTGTTATGAGACCTTGTTGGGGACTGGCTAAAGAACATAACATGATTAACTCATCCTCTACACGCAAATTACATCTTGGTCCATAGTTTTTTTCTGTTTGAAAAGTTATTAAAATGTTTTAAAATAAAAATTAGTTAAAAATTGATAAAGATGAAAGAGAAATATTCTGTGTGAAAAGCATTTTTCAGGTCCTCTCTGTGCTGCGTTTTATTTCAGCTGTAAATGGACTTTCTGAAAAGACATTAATACTTTGTTGGGATCAGGCCTGCACCATTATTACTCTGACCATACAATTATCCCACTTCTGAGCAAAAAAAAAAAAAAAAAAAAAAAACAACCTTTTAAAGCCTCAACATCCCAGCAACTTCCCAAAGCAGAAAGTGTGACATCAGCCTTCAGCACTGGTAAAAAAAGCTGCACTTAGCAAACTGGAACAGACCCTAAGCCAGGGATAGGAGCCTAAAAGGATGGTGGGAAGTGCACATGAATATTTATGAGTGTCTGGTGCAGAGCAGCAGGAAGGGAAGCATGGAGTGGAATGAACTGGCATGATGTAACAGGGAATAACAGGGAATGACACCTACCCAGCAGATGAACACACAGAAGAGCTGCTCAGGGAATGGCTGGGATCATCTGCAGCCCGTTCCCACGTGCTGCAAGAACAGGGATACAAAGGAAGGAGCCGGACCCTTTGCACAGGAGCACCGTTTTAAACACTAAGGATGTGAAAAAAAGCTGCCTTGATCCTGCATTTCACGGGCTTTTTCTTCCCAAGACAAGAGGGTATAACTTGATCTTCCTGAGAGTTGCACCAAAAAAATACCTGCTCTGTTTCTTACAGCCCCAGGAAAACAGGGCAGTGAGTGCAGCTCCTCAAGGCTCAGGGAAAGATCCTCAAGCAGCAGCAGAGCTGTTTGCCGCTCAGGAGACTCAGCCCTTCTCCCTGGTCACCACCAAAGGCTCATTTGTAAGGGCTTCTGAAAGAAATTCATAATGCTCATTCCAAGCCATGCCAAAAATTAAGTTTCACACACATTTGGCGTCGTGTTTAAAGACCCGCCCTCGCTACCGAGAGGCAAATGGGACACAGAATTCTGTTGCGACCCAGTTGTCATCAGAGCAAAGGGGTTTTTAGTTCCAGTCAATCTCTCTGGGCAATAATCCATGGAAACAAGAGTTTTCATGCCTGCCCCTTCCTGTCAGGCATTTCCATCGCTCACAAAAAGGGACCAATTACTCCCTTATCTACAACAACCAGTAATCAAATGATTAACACTTCGGTAACTGCCTTATAAAGAAGATGATTATGAAAATATGTGTTAGCCTGAAAAGCTCATTAATTCTCATTCATTCTTCTCTTTGGGCACCTCAGAGCATGTTCACAGTGTTGTTTTCCACAATAATTTATCCAAGACAGAAGGAAACAGAGGCTGATGCACTCTTCTGACCTAGAAAATGTTTTTTTTTCCCCCAAGGTGTTGCTGACAGCAGCGCCCAGTAAAGGCTGTAATTCCACTCCCCAACTTTTTAGTCAGATTCAATACAATGCAGAAATGAAGGATTTACTTCCTTTCTTTCCAAGCGATGCTTTTCAAGATCTACCAGTTTCAAGGCTGGTTCATGCCTTAAATTTGAAGCTCTTAGCCTTGCTTTAGATTAGATATACATCTGGACAGAGACAAACACTTGGGATTAAATCTAGCTGCACATTAGTCTCTGTAACTAGGAATGCAGAGCTAGTTAAAGTCATTAAAAACCTGCTCTCTTTTTCCTTCAATGAAAAAAATTTCATTTTATTCCTTATCTTGCAGTATACATTTTCCTGGTCTAGTTCCTGCTGCACATTACCACAGTTTGCTTCAAATATTTGGCAAAAGAGTTGGGTTGGGTTGGAAAGGACATTTAAAGATCATCCTGTCCAAGCTCCCTGCCGTGGTTTTCAGGGTGGTTTTCAGCTCAGGTGAAACTTCCCTTCCTCAAGGGAACCCGTTTCTGCTGCTGCAAAAGATGTGAGCAGACAGTGACATGTGAGGAAGTCCCTTGTTCCTCATGGTGACATGTCACCTGGAGATTCCTCCTCCCACTCAGACACCTGGGCTGGCTCACTGGTATTTACTGGTCCATCCCCAATTGCCTCCAACAGGCAGAGCAGCAATTCTCCCAAAGGATCCTTCCTTTTCCACAACCATTCCCAGGCACGCCGTGTAAAAACCCAGGAGGGTTTCACAGCTGACAGCTACACGCTGAAGGACAACCAGAAAAAAGCCTGCTCTGCCACTGATCCAAGTATTCCGTGCCATATGGATGTATTTTATGCAGTCCCCGGGCATTTTAAAACCAGCAAGAGAAGCAAAGAATTGTCACTTGTATTTAAAGCTCAGCAGCAGCTGAAGGGAAAAGGAAGAGGCAGAAGAGAGTATTTTCTATTATCCATCTTTTTCTAAGGCAACAGCAGCCTGTTAGCTGTCTACAGGCAATTTAGAGTCCTGTTTTATTTAACACTACACTTTTTTCTTGAGGGAGGTGCCAGCTGGTTTTACCTGGTATCTGTATTTCTCAGAAATAAACTAAGGCACAAGTTAAGACTGATCATGACCAGCCCCAAGGTAGAAAGCACAGCCTGGACACACAGAGCTGGAAAAAGCCCCCCCCTTTGCGTTTTGGGAGGTGAAAGGATCACACAGCTCAACAAAAACGTGTGGAGACTCATTACAAGTTTAATGGCAAACTCAGAACTCCTTCCCGCTAAGCAAATCCTAATCAGCACTGGCAGAGTTGATAAAAGTAGAACAATATCCATGATTATTAATGCACAGGCAAGATTTCCTTTGGGATCTGCACCAAGCCTTGTGACAGGGACAAAAATACCCAGTGATAAATAGCTTCATTAACTCTTGTGGGTTTTGGCAGTAATTAGCTTGACTCTTCCTCCCAAAATGGGAAATAAATGAAAGAGCACAATGCAAACAAATCTTGTTCTGTTTGCTCAGTCACAAAGAAATGAAACAGTAAAAACGGGTCAGCCTCTGGTTCTGTCCCAAAATCACACTTGGGAGTTTTGTTAAACAACAAAGGTGCACACTGGAAAGTTTTCATATCAGAACTGGGGTGTTTTTTACCATCCCATTGTAGAAAAGAACAAACAAGAGTCAAGCCCTCACTGCTGCACAGGAAGGAGCAGATCTATTAAATGTAATAATTCAATTGCTCTGCCAGTATGGGAGAATGAAAAAAAAAAGGTGGAAATGTTACCTCCCAAGCACAACTACAAAAATTCATTTTAAAATCTACGCCTTATGTTCCAGAGATGAAACCTCTTGTCTGGTTTTCTGCAGAGGAATTCCAAGCCAAGCCTGTAACATAACCAGTGCTATTTTCAACAGTTTGAAAGGTTTCTAAAAGCAACAGAGCCAAAACAAGTGTCACAAGTGGAAGACCTCCAGGCAATCCCAGTTCTCCTCCCCCAGGAAAGCACCAAGCCCCTGGGAAGTGACACAGTGCCACGTGAGGAGCCAGACTCCCAGTTTTCTGTTGAAGGAACAACATCTCCCGTGTTCGGAGTGCTGAATCTTCCCTCGTTTTGTACAGAAGGGGCAAATATTCTGATTAAATACGGCTGAAGGCAACTGAGGTCTGCAGAAGTTAAGTCTTGCCCATCTCCGTCTTCAGAAACTGTCTTCAACTTCCTACAGCCAAGCAAAGCTGGAGTTTTGGCTTGGAGGAAGAGCCTTGGAATCCTGTGAAGAGCTGAAACCAAAATGCTGCAGTGGGGTAAATGAAACGTGAACACCTGGAGCGACAGGGAACAGCAGGAGCAGGAAGGGAATCTCACGTGCACAGTGTGGTAAATGTGGTTTCAGTCAAAGGAGAAAGAACAAACCCAAGATAAGGTAACCAGAAGATCAAGATTTGGAGTAATTGCGCAGATAAGGAAGACAAAAGAACAGGCAGACACAAGAATTTCGCCCAAGCCTTAAGGGATGAGACAAAGCACCTAGAGGAAAGGTCCCAAGAAGTTTTGACTCCCAAAAGGTGCAGGACAAATGTCACAAAAGCATGGAAAGCCCAAAAGACAGGATGAGCATCCAGCTGTGTCCCATCCTGTGTCACAGCTTGGGGGCAGAAGTCTTGGCCCTTTGGAGGACAGGGATCAGAGTGGACAGTTAAGATCCACACTCCAGTGGCTGTGAGGGAAATCCAGACTAGGATGCCTTTCCCTTCCACGGGGATGAGTTTAACACCAAGCAGAGAAGAGGAATTGTGGATGATACACTCACGTTTTCATGGATATCAGGCTTGGTTAATTAACTAAAGGGTACTCACAGGTCACCTTTACATTTCAAAGACTTCTGTGCAGTCTTTCATTATTTGCCAGGAATGAAAAAAAACCCTCCAAAATTCACAGACTCACGAGGATATTTTTCCACCACAGCCTGAGGACTTTGCTTTCCTTTGCATCTTACATATTTGAGGTTTTTAAAATAGTTTCCAGTGAAGTTTCAAATATTCTCCAAAGGACTTTACATCTTTACTGCTCACAAAATGCCTCAGAACCCTCAGCCATAAACACTGGTGGGACAAAGCAGCACTTGGAAATACTGTAAAGCACATCCCAGAGATTTTCTGACCAGCTGCTCCTACATCTCAGAAATGATTTTTTATAAAGGTGATGAACAGCAGCAGTTCTTGCAAAGTCACCACTTTTGGACTCCTCACTCTGGTTTTAAACACTGGGGCTCACCCTGGGAAGACATACTCCACAACTGGACTGGATCCTATCCCAATATTTAGCTAGGTGATATTTCTAAGTACATTTCTGTGAGGAAAAAAAAAAACAACACATTTAAGAGCATATTCGTGAGGCAGAGGAGTTGGAGGATGACTGGGGAAAGGAAGGAAGAGCAGTGTCAGATCCTCTTCATTCCAGCTGCAGTTTAGCTGGGAATGGCTGCCTGCCCCTGAGCCAGAGCACGAGGATTCACAAATTCCGTTCAAAAACAAAGAATGAACAAACCTTATGCACCTCCATCAGTACAGAGAGGCACTGAGGGAAGCACGTGGAAAACAGTACTAGGAAGTCCCACTGGACAAAGATTAAAAGTAGACTCTGGCACTGCACAGCTGTCTCCTGGCTGCAATTCCACTCTCCTCCAAGTGGGAAGGGCTGAGCCATAACTGAGAGTTCAAGGGTGCAGGTGACATCTACTATTTCCTCCTTCCCAAAACAGCCTGCTCATTATTGCTCCCTAACATAACCCTAATCCCAACAGCAACGCTCCACATAAACATTGTCTTAGTAACTCAATTTTTGGACAAAGTATCGACTTTGGATTGCAGTGTTTGGGTTGAAATTTAAGAGCAACTCAACTTTATCCCAGGTCATTACAGCTTTGCTGGGAGCACAGTGAGAAAAATTAAGTGGTTTTAGAGACACCTCCAAAAATTCAATTCTATTCAATTCTATTCTATTCTATTCTATTCTATTCTATTCTATTCTATTCTATTCTATTCTATTCCACTTGCTTCTCACACAAAAGTTTGACCTATCAAGCTTCAGAGCCCAATACTGAAGTTTTATTATTGTCATGCAAGGCTGGCTCAATATTCACTTTATATATGATGGCAGTTAAAGCCTGTGGGGATGAAATCACTTTTTGAAGCATCTACTGCTTCTAGGTTCTATCATTCTAACTTCCCATTAAAAACCAGTGCAGGACTGAGCAAAAAACCCACCAGGAGACCTTCAGTAATTAATCATTCATAGGATCCAATTTTTACATCCCAGTGTTTTATTTTTAAGCACCTAATGATGTGCTTGTAAAAGGCCTGAAAGAAATAAAATGCTACATATGGAGATCAGAAGTAATTAAGCTGCTCTGGACAGACATTACGTTGGAAGGGTGGATCTGCTCTGCCAGGAGTGGTTCTGGAAAGTGCAAATTCCACATGGGCAAAAGGGGAAGGAGCCAAGAGCTCCTCCATCAGCAGAAGCACGAGAGATCCCTTCAACTGATTTCCAGGTTTACAGCCACTTTAAGTCCTCAGTTTAAGTCAGAGACTAAATGCTACCAAACCATTTTGCAAAGAAGAAGCCGACCTTAAAAACGTAATCAGGAATTTCTGGTTTGAATACCTTCAACACAGTATTTGTTCCCATAACAAACCATATTCCTGGGCACTTCAGACAGAAATCTGCATGAAAATACTCAAACAGAACAACGTTTCCCAGAAGTAACTTCTGTTAAATAAACTGCCAATGACAGGCTAATGCATCCTCTAATATGGAAACACTCTCCTGGATTCCTCACAGTCATATTCCTGAGGCAGGAGAGGGAGCAGCAGCAGAGAGCAGCCACCTGAGGATGCATTTCTGAAGGGAAACATCCCCTGCTTTGAGCACTGGAGCATTATCCTGATGCAAGCTAAACCAGCAGATGCCAGCACCCAGCTGAGGGAATCCAGGCGTCGCTTCCCGGGATCATGTGCCAAATGGAGCCCTTGGAACGAGCTCCTGCTCTCTTCCCAAAGATGTTTTGCCCTTGAAAGCACAACAAGCACTGCTAAGTCAGCCATTTCCAGCGAGGAATTAGAGAAGTTTCAGGAGACCTATTAAAATGCAAGGGATTACCATCCCCTTCCCTTCCCTCCATCCTTTAACTCGGTGAAATTTTGCCTCATGTTTCCCCAGCACTATTATCCCACTGGCAAAACAAGCAAACACTTCCTCCTGCTGCCTCCTCTCCTGACTCCCTACACTGCCACAAAGAAATTCCTGCTCTCTCACACTGTGGGGAGAATTTTCCTGCTGGGGGAAGGAGGAAAGGAGAAGAAGGAAAGGAAAAGAAAAGAGGAGGAGGAGAAAGAAAAAGAAAAGGAAGAAGGAGAGAGCTCCATGTAGCATTCCCCTCAGTGATTCCATCTTATTCCCACAACCCATCATCTCCTGGGCAGTGCTGAAAGGATTAAGCACTTGTCCTCTGCTCTTTCCACCCAGGAGGTGCAGAACAGCTTCCACAGGAGCTCCCCCAAACTCATTCTCCAGGCAGACACGCAGGTGAGCGTTTCTTCAGAAGCCAATTTGGACAAGATCCTAAAATAATCCCGATTTAAGGTCGATGGAGGCTGGCTTATGAAGAGGCAACTTGTGAGGAAAAAAACTGCCCAGAGCACATTCAGCAGGCACAGCTCTCCTCCAGGCATCTGCTGATCCGAGCTGACAGGGATGGCTGTGGAGAACACCTGGGGACCGCTGCGAAAACAACCGGAGCCGCGCCGACACACACGGGTTTGTGCACGTGATGCAGCTCCCCGGCCCGGCACAGGGAAAACAGCTGGTGTAAAACACAGGACATGGACACCAGGGCAGCACAGAACCCCGGGCTTTTAGACCAAAAATACCCCAACCACAGTTTGGTTTTTAGCAACAGAAACCCAAACCGTGCAGAAACCGAGATCAGCGCAGCTGAGGGAGCTGCAGGCTCTGGGCTCCTCTGACACCTGTATGGGGCCAGGCAGCACAAATCCCTGACAGCAAGGATTCAAGGAAGGATGTCCTGACAGCACAATGTCCTTTCCACCTTCACATCTCCTGTTCCTGAGCTGCCCCAGCTCTTCTCCTGGGAACTGGGGCACGACAGGCCATCAGACACTCGATGCTCGTGCTGCCTTCACTGCCTGGGCTGCAAATTAAGAACTCCAGGATGTTAAACCTGTTAAACCTTAAAGGATGTTAAACCATTACATCAATTCCCAACTTCTCAATGGGAAGCTTTTCCTCCAAAACCTTCCTCTTTTCCTCTAACTTCTTCCTGAAACGCTGACCTCTCCACATGGAGTTTCAGCCAGCTGACAATAAACTTGTTCCTTCCCAACTGTGCTTCACAAAAGCCTTGGGAAGAGGCCACGGAGCCTGAAGGGTCTGCAAACCCAAGGTCTGATATCCATCTGTATGAGTTTTAAAAATAAAAATAGCTAAGCCTTTAAATGGTAGGAATGTGGTTCCAAATAGTAAATGGAACGAGTTCTGTTGGTGTTTTATTCTGATCTTTTTTAGATGAATGGATACTCCAGAAGGAATTGTGGGATTCTGTAGAAAAATAGAAAAGTGTTTATATGAGAAACTGGGTTTGGAGCAGAAATTTCTTTAGACAAGAATTATCTGTACTCCAACTGGGGTGCAGTATCTTGAAATAAACACTCTCCTCCAGCAGTATTTTCCAGAAGAACAGTTCCTTCATAATTAAGGACATATACTAGTTAAATTCCTATTTAATTGTAATATTTATTCTCTAAGACTTGAGCAATTCCTTGTATAAATGTGCACAGAGAACATTTTGGGGTCTTCAGCTAAAAACTTAAAGCTAAAACCAGCTTTAGGTGCACCGTAGGGTTGGCTCTGGTCCTTAGGCAAGCAGCTGAGAAGCGTCAAATCCAGGGAAAAGCACAGAGCTGCTCTGAGACATCTTCAAAACACCTCATGCAGGACACTTCTTCCCCTCCTCCAGTTTCCAAAAGGTAAAGCCAAAAAGCCTCTGCTCTTCCTGGGAGCTGGGACCAGGCAGGCAAAGCTGGATCTCAAATCTCTGCCTCGCTCCCAGCCCTGCAAAGCTTGTACAGACCAAACAACCACTTAAACCATCAGCCACACAGCTCCCCAGGGAAATTTTTCTCTAGATGGCAGGATTTACTGGAGGCAACGTGTAGTAATTCACACAAGGTTCCCTTTGAGTTTCCTAAAATCTCTCTTGCATTTTTAAGCGAAAATGTAAAATTCCTAAGGCCAAGCCATTTATTTTTAGCTGTAAATTACTCACTGTGACAGTGCAGGATCCACCAAGGCCAGAAACAGAGGCAACCTATTTCACCAGAGAGGGGGGAAATATTTTGGGAACTGGCCAGCTGAGGAGTCGAGATTGGAAAAGCTTTTTTTCACCGGGAAAAGCTTTTTTCAAATCTGCTGTTGCACTACAGCATCCAAATAAAGAGGTCAATTTAATGGGACACAAGTGTTTGATCTGCCTACTGTTTTCGCAGTGTCAGGGAAAAAAAAACAAAACAAAACAACCCATCCTCTTCTCCAAGTTGTGGTTTAAGAGCTACTAAAAATAAATTAAAAAAAGTGGAAGAGAATTACGGTCAGGACTGTACAGTGGTGGATAAAAACCACTCTGATGACTGCCCAGTGAAGAAAAACCAGAGATAACTCAGCTAGGGAAGAAAAATGGGAAGCTGGAAGAACAGAAAGAATAGGAACATGATCATGATTTGAGTACATAAATATTTAATATTAAGAGGCAGCTGGAAAAGCTGAGAAGAAATTACAAGAACTGGTGAGTGAGTCTGGCAGTGAGAGACTGGAACAGACCAACCCTGTGCAAATCTCTTTGTAAAGCATTCCAAGGCCAGGAAAATAAAGGGAAAAAAAAGGTTGGGATTTCCTTGTGATGATACTCCAAGTGCCTCCAGCCACTGGCCCCTCCTCCAGCTGTGTCCAGCTGTTCTGCTGAAGGATTCACCTCCAGCTTTATCCCAATCAGCAGCACCAGCTCAGCCTGAGGAATGCCATCCTGGCTTTTATGTGGACACAAGTGACTTTCCAGCCATTGTGGGTGAGCCAAGGACAAAATGGCCAAAAGCTGCTCCAGAAGCAAGTCAGGGGAAGGGGAAAAAAAATAATGAGGTACTACAGAGAAGACAAAGAAGGCAGCAAACCTCTAGCATGAAGACCTGCCTACTGCTGCCAAGGAAAGTCAGAAAGGAGCCAGAACTTCCTTTGAAAGAGAATGTTCTCCATCTCCTCCACCACTCAGACATCCACTGGATGATTCCATCACCCAGCCAGTTCAGACTTCTCCACTGAGCCTTCCTTCCATCAGGCCATTCAAAAAAATCCTCCTGCCACCGACACTAAGGGTTCTCACAGCCAATTCTGTGCCTCCTCTGTAGAGGAGGACAGGAATGAGTATTTTCTACTCCCAGAAAAGGCAACATCTCTTTTAAAAAAAAAATAAATAAAAAAAAAGGAAGCTGCAGAGAAAGGCTCCTGCACTCACATTAATCCAGTGCTGTCTGCCCACTCCTGTGCAGCTCCAGAGCCTCTGCAGGACTGAAGTCCCAACCTGTTAACAGGAATTCTCTTTTCCCAGCTCCACCAGCAGCTACCTACACCCCTTGGCAAAGCCCACACCGACAGGGATCTTGCCAATCCTGCATCAGCCACTTCTTGGAGCTTTGCCACGGATGCTGCACCCTCTCTCTTTACCTACACATCTATTCCAGCTTTTATCCCCCTTCTCTTTGTGTTGCATATACAGGGGCACGGCCAGGAAGCACAGCAGGAAGCATTTAGTGGCATGGAATAAACTGGCCCCTGCATTAATTACAGAAATGCTGGAGTGAGTTGGTTTTTTTTTCTGCAGCAATTGCTGATTGCTCCTGAAGAAGAAAACCATTAAAGGAAAGTCACTTAGCAGGACAAATGGCACTCATCTCTATGGTGCAAATGTTAATAGTACAGGGGTTTAAAGGGTCACAATTCAAGACAGAGAAAAGACCAGCTGGAAGTTAAGACATTTTCTCATCAGCAGGTTTAGCTGCCCCTCCCTGGCTCTGGCCATGGCTGAAGTCCAAACACTGCCCATCAGTATTGCTCCAGAATTTCTTCCCAGCTCTCTCAGTTCTGGGAAAATATGCTTCAGAGTGAAGGCAAAGCCTTAATTCTGTGTGTTGGTGACACCTACACACACGTCTGGATGAGAGAACACCAGGAGCCTGCGAATCTCGGAATAGCTGGGTGGCATCTCCAGGGGATACTGGCAGCTCCTCCAGGCACGGGGACTCTTCCAAGTGAGCCCCAAAAGCCCTGCTCATCCCAGGGGCAGCAGCTGCCACGGGGCACAGCGGCACGTGCCCGTCCCAGTGTGCAGGGGTCCCCCAGAAAGGACACACAAAGCAGGGAAGTCACACCCTCGCTCTGAGAAGTCAAATTAATTAAATGCACTGTTGTGCTGGACAGCTGGATAAGGACTTCCTTCCCAAAAATGCCTTTTTTTTGCCAGACCTAACAGGAGGCAGCCAGAAGCAAGCAAGGGGCTTGACAACTCGGAGCTCACACTAAATTTATTTATGGTTAGTTTCACACAATATTTGCTTCCCAGATTATCTCTTTTTTTTTTTTTTCTTATTTTTGTGATGCACTAGGCTGCCTTTGGATAAAAGCTAAATAGTACTGAAACACACAAAAAGATCTTTTTTTTTTTTCCAGTTAATATCCCTCAAATATTCCAGAACATGGTTTGAACCTAAAAGGGAAATATCTGACATAAAATAAACGATGGGATTGTTCACTGTCCCTGGGCTTTTCATTACATTAGAGCCAGAAGAGTTGGGTTTATGCTGAGGGGAAAACAAAGAATTCATTTAGCTTTTCAACTTCGTGTGAGCTCAGTAAATAAATCAAGCAAAGAGACCTGAAAAATTCGACTTTCACTGCAAGTCCACATCTCGGCTGCTGTTTGTTTGCCAAGACACACATTTTTCACTTAAACTACTTCCATAAATAACTTATATTAACGTGTCAAACCCATCATCATTTTGATGGCATCTGCTAATTTTCAAAATAGTGCTTCTACAGAAGCTCAGGAGCATCTAGGCTGGAAAAGACCTCCAGCATCATCAAGTCCTTGAGCAGCCAAGGGTTGGACCCGATGATCTCAGAGGTCTTTTCCCTGCTCCATACTGGGAGAGATGCATCAGCATTTCCACACCTTCAGAAACATCCATGTGTCACAAGGTCACTGTTGTTACAGGCCTCCCAGAAAAACTCTGGAGGATGACTTGAAAAATCTCATGGTGTTCATGTTGAGACAGCAGGTTTTCCAAAGCACTGAAGGGTTTAGGTGGCTTGTTGTGGTTGGTTGGTTTGGGGTTTTATAATCATTAGCGTACACAACAGGTACTTGTGTACGCATGAGCACGACAAAACGCCTTTAAACATCTGGACTAAATTAGCAGGTAAATAAAAGGCAGCTATTTCCTCACAGACTGATTAGAGGAGACGCATCTTTAACCATCACTGAAGCTGAGAAAAATGCCTGTTGATAATTCCCAAATGCCACATCGTCTGCTAAGGTGGGCTCGGATGAGCCTCCCTGCCTTTGTTTCTCCATCAGTCCCACTCACAGCTTCGGCAAAAGCTTTCAGACATCTGCTCTGCAGAACCTGGATCCAGCGCCAGGCACCGCCACCACCACCCCAAGAGCTGCAGATACAAAACCCATTATGGCACATCAAGGAAAAAGATGATCATTTCCTTCCAAATCGCAGATTATTCCTGAGGTGCAGAGAGAAAAGCACAGCAGAGTTCAGAAAGGCACAGCTATTCCTCCTTTCGAGAACAGACACAGCTCCTTCAGAGGCTTCCACAAATAGACAGGGATCAAAAGGCACTGTGAGAACAGGCACCACTAAACACTGATGTCTTTTTCCCCGTGCTTCTTCCCCACGTTGCTGTAGGGAGGGATTTTTCAGCGATGGAGAAGAGAAAGAAGAGAAATGGTGGAGTTCAAGACCTTGAGGACAGCCAGGAAGGATCAGGCACCAAGCACATGGTGCTGTGAAAGAATCCCAGAATAGTTTGGGTGGGAAGGGGCCTGTCACCCACTAAGATGTTCAACAGTGCTGATCCCACAGCTGACCCCTGGAGAAGACAGGTGAACACTGAGGCAAAGAAAGTCATTGAGCACCTCATCCTTCTCCAAAATCCTGGGTAACCAGGGCTCCCGTTTCCTTCCAGAGAGACCCCACACTTCTCCTGGTCTTCCTTTATGGCTACAGAAGCTTTTCTTGCTGCCCCTGATGACTGGCCAGATTTAATTCCACCAGGGCTTTGGGTTTCCTAACCTGATCTCTGGCTGCTCAGACAATTTCTGTGCATTCCTCCCAGGCTGCCTGTCCCCACTCCCACCCTTCCAGGCTTCCATTTTGGGTTTGAGGCCGTCCCGGAGTTCCTCGTTCATCCACTCAGGCCTCCTGGTGCTCCTGCCTGACTTCCCCTTTGTTGGGATGCATTGCTGATATTCCACTTGCAGACGTGAGCCCAAGTTTAGAAACTCATGGGAAATTCACACAGTCCAAAGAGGACCCCAAATAGCCACAGGAAAACCACAAGGTCAGGAAATTAAGGAGAGGGGAGGGGACAAGCTTTTAAACCACCAGTGCCACAAGGTAACAGCCCTCTGGAGTTTCTTAAGCCGAGAATTCCTGAGAAACAAGGGAGTTTTGGGCAGCACAGGGATGAGTCCGTGCCTACAGCAGCCTCATGTCACACACCAAGCACCTGCAGCTCCCCAGTTATCTAATGAGACACATCACACTGCTCAGCAGTGCCTGTACCAACGTGGTTATGCAACACAGCAGCTCATTAGTGCTTTCCAAACACTTGTATTTCAGAAGTTATTACACTGCACTTATCAGTGGGCTTTCAATATTAAACATCTCAGCTCCTGATTGAAAAAAGAAAACCGAAATGCAACTGGTTCTGATTTCCTTCAAGATGTTATGCAGGCATGCTGGCACGGAGAGGCAACAGGGAGCTCTTTTGCTTTCTGTACGTGTTGGTGCCCTTCAGACCAGCTCGCCAATGAAAGCTGCAGTAGAAACTCACGTGACGAACAAATATTTCTGTTGCAGTGCCCCAGCATTCAGTTCTGCCCACTCCATCAAAAAAAAATCCATTTATTAAGAAGGAGAGGTGTTCCCATGCGAAGCAGAACTGAAGAGGTCATTGATGTTTGAATATGTGTCATATTCACTATGAGGTACCCCAATGTAGGTGATGTGTCCACTCCCTGACGTGACCCAGAAATCAGAATTCCTTAAACTTGAGGTGTTAGGACTGATGAAAATTACCTGATAAAAACCAGATCAAAGGCAGCAAGAAACCTACTTCCCCACACACAATAGCTCCATCTAATCCCTCAGCACAGAGCTCTCCCTGCCTTTTTAGCAAAGATTAGCATATTTAAAACTGCTAAACTCTGTATAATCTTCAATCATTGAGAAAAGTAATTCAATTAAGGAGAGTGCTGGTGAAGTTGCCTTCTTGCTAGCCAGCCAATGCTGTATCCTTGTACAAGTTTAAAACAACAAAGATGGAAAGAGAGCAGAAGGTTCTTCTGGCTGGGCACGGGTGATGCTGCAGGGTCACGATGCACCCACAGCCCACGCAGCAAGTCCCCAGGCTGGGCTTGGGAGGGGCGTGGGGGACACAAACCCCAGAGACAAGGAGGTTTGGGGGGACTGAGCAGCAAGGAGAATCAGCATCTTAGCACGGGAAAGAGCGTCTGCAGCTAGTGCTGAGCAGCACGAGGCAGAGCCACTGCAATCCATGCGATGCTCAGGGATACGGCACCGAACTCCCACAATATGGCTGAGGAGAAAACCACACACCGCATCCACCGTGCAGTCCCACTCTCAAATGGAAATGAAACGCCCAGGGATGCTTCTAGATCTCCCACGGAAGGGCTGCAGAGCCTGCCCAGTGAGGAACTGCAGCTGAGGTTTCCTCAGCCATAGCACACACGTTTATTGGCGAGGCCATGTACAGCCAGCACGGGTCTGCCATCAGCCAGCCCTGGATGCTGAGGCAGCTAATGGCCATGGCAGCCCTTTGTACCATTTCATTTGTCATCCTGAAGGCCCTGGATGTAAATGAACTCAGAGCACTCGGCCTCCCCACCAGCAGCAGGAGGATATCTTTAATTACGGCCTTCCAACAGGGACCCCAAATTTTCATCTGAACAGAAAGCAAACGCAGCAAACCGGCGCAACAGTTGTACAGAGATCTCCTGGGCTGTGAAAGCTGCTATCCTAAAAACTTTTATTTCTGCATCTCCCTTAACCTCCCAGACAAAGAACAACAAGGTGTGAGCAGAGCCCGCTCCAGCTCCCTTTTCTGCAACGCCACATTCTCCCGCAGTTTTCCCCAAATATTATTCCTCCAGGAGCCACTTGGAACGAGAGCTCTGCATCCTTCGGGCGGCAAAAAAAAAAAAAAAAAAAAAAAAAAAAAAAAAATGACAGGGAATGACATCATGACAGAGACATCTGAAGAGCTTCAGTCCAGGAAGGGACGTGTCTCCATCAGAGGCAGACTCGCGGAGCGCCGTGTCGGAGCATGCCCACGCTGCAGCACCCGCGGGATGCGCGGACACGGAGCTGGCACCGAGTCATCGCCCAGCATCCCAGACAAAGGCAGGGCTGGAGCCCACCCTGCAGCTGCCAGCCCGGCCCTGGATTCCAGTCAGCTCCCACCCATCCCCAAGCCCCAGCCCAGGCAGCAGTTGCAGGGCTGGGAACATTCGGTCCAGGAGGATTCCGCTGTGCTGTACCCACAGGATCCCTCCTCTCCTCCCGAGGTCTGATGCTGTGACTGGGAACCAGTTAAAAACCTTCCAGTATAAAAACACATGATTAGCTGAGAGGGGACAATAATTCCTAGAGGAAGCAGATAGCTGACGTTATGTCTGCTAGAAGAGACAAGAAATCCACGTGCAAACCGAGAGCTGCTGAGATTTAAGATCTGCACCAGGGGCCACAACGTTCCATGGAGGTATTTGAACAGCTTCATGATATTGAAGCTCAGAAATACAGGTAAACAAGCCAGGGGGTTTGCAGGTGCATTGCTAATATTTCAGATTCCTGTTATCAAATAAACAACCAAACAAAAAACCTGAAAAAAACCCCAGCATCTTCTACACATGACCCTTATCCAAAATCCTCATAAAATGGCTGGCCAAATAGCACCTTACCAAGCAGATCAGGTGACTTACCCAAAAAATAATAAATAATCAAGTTGCACTCGTGCTGCCCGAATCCCTGATAAGAGAAGAGCTGTTTCAACCCCAAAAACGCAACATAAAAAGGGAATGATTCAAGGAACAGACTAAAGGAAATTGCCAACGTACAGGTAAATAATTTCAACAGCAGCCCTATCACCAAGCTCATCCACATCTGAGTGAGGAAACACCAAGATACAACTAATTTGGCCAAAAAAAAAAAACTAACTAGCATTTCATCATCTCCTACCACAGGGACCAAAGGTGGCTGAGGGAGCAAATACCCCGCCCTGAGACAGAAAATATTTTGCACCCATTCATTATGTCACAGATCGCTCAGGATCTGCCCAGGATTACACAAAGCATCTCATAAAGGAGCTTTTTTTTTCTTTTCTTTTTTTTTTTTTTTTTAGAAAACTCTTCCAAGGGAAAGATTTGGAATGCAGTACTGGAGATAGAGGCCTTCCGCTAAGGAAGGAGGAGACATTGTTTAGGTTGG
>VXBN01001822.1:7810-21458 GCA_013397395.1 Sinosuthora webbiana | reverse complement strand
CCAGCCGCGCGGTGATTGGCTCAGCGCAGGGCGCGCTGTGCGGCCGCGGCCGCGTGGCGGCGCTGCCCGCTGCGTATGGGCCGGCAGGGGCGAGGTGTCCGCCATTACCGCCCGCGCCCGCCCCGCCGCCTCCTTCAGGACACCAGGGCCCCGCCAGTACCGCGGGTTGCCCAGAAGTTGTCGCCTGCGGGGGTTCTCGGTGGGCAGAGCGGGGAGCTGTCTGAAAATTAGAATTCCCGGGAGGCGCCGGTGGGCGGAACGCGGGGAGGGAGCCGCGGGACGGGGGGAGCCGAGTGGGGGGGTACCGGGGCACCCAGGGGGAACGCTTTGAAGGACGGACCGCAGCGCCGGATGATGGCGGCGGTGCCGAAGGTATCGGGGATGGCCGCCGGCAAGGGGAGTGGGAACGGGGAGGGACGGGGAGGAACGGGAACGGAGGAGTAGCCTTGCCCCTTGGGACAGCTGAGGCAGCGCCAGCCCTGCAGCAGGCACTGATCCGACCCTGGTTTGGTTTCGGAAGGAAGCGTGGGGGTGATCCTGAGGGGGTCCAGATTTTGAGATCATGCCCTTGATCTGTCTTGGTGCTCCTGGACCAGGGGCTGAGACACCCACACACCCCTGCTCCCCGTCATCACACATCTAGGGGTCACCCCAACTCCATTACAACCCTCGTCTCCTTGGGCCCTGTCAGATCCTGTCCCTCTATTTTGGGACATCGGTATTTCTCCACCACCCTGGTTTGGCGACAGCAAAGCTCTCTGCGGATGGATGAGCTGTTTCCCTCCATCCGTGTGGAGGTGGGACAAGCACGAGGGTTGTTCATGGACTATCCAACCACTGGGAGCAGTGTCCAAACGCTCCTGGAGCTCGGGGCCGTGCCCATTCCCTGGTGAGCCTGGGCAGTGCCCAGCACCCTCTGAGGGAAGAACCTATTCCTGATATCCCACCTAAACATCCCCTGCCACAGCTCCAGCCGTTCCCTCAGGTCCTGTCCTAGAGGTGCAGTGACCTGGAGGTGTTGGTGAAAATTCCCAGTGGATCTGCCACCCTGTTGTGTTCTAACCATTGCAGGTGCTGTGCTCGGAGAAGGGAGTGTTGCTCAGGCAGCTGTTTGCCCTCAGCAGGTGAGAAAACAGAGGTGACCAAAACCCTGCTTTTTTTCTTCAAAACCTTTTGATAGTCGGGGTAAGACTTTGAGCTGGGAGCTGAAAGGGCTGTGAGGTGGGGAAAAGGGGAAGTCTTTGTGCTGATGGGATCAGGCTGTGCCTTTGCAAGAGGACATTGATTTTTCCATAAGTGAGGGCAATCAGAGTTGTTAATTATCATCTTGTTTCCTGCAGATTTTTTTTAAATCACTGTCTTGTTTCCTACAGAGCAGCAACAGCCAGAGAAAACCGTCTGTGTGCTGCAGGTAAGGTCTGCTGTCAATCTAGTTTTGAGACAAAAAATTCACTTCCCTCAAATAAATATTAAACAGTGGAGCATTTGTGTGTCATTTTGGGTTTTTTTAAATCCTATTTTGGACTGGTTAAATAACCAGAGCAGGTGCTCTGCCACTTCCCTGTGGTTTTTTCTAACATTTTCCTCTTTTTTGCCCTGTTCTTGGCTAAGCAAGTGGCACCAGCCGTGGTGTTGTGTGACCATAATTTGGGGCTCTCAAAGCACCCCTAGAGGTTTGTTTGCAGCTGGAAACACGTTTGCTCTGCTTTCATTTTCAGGTGATGCACTCCTGGGTTGCCACAGATCCTACAGGTCCCGGCCTACACATGGCATTGGGAAGTTTAAATACCTGCTCCCAAAGGAGGTAGGCAGAAGGACTCCCCTCTGTGCTTGCTTTCCCAAGGGAATCCTGAAGCATATGGATGCCCCATCTCAGGAGGCCAGGTTGGAAAGGGTTTGGAGAAACCTGGGATAGTGAAAGGTGTGCCTGCCCATGGCAGGGAGTTGGAATGGGATGAGATTTAAGGTTCCTTCCAATCCAGACTACTCCATGAGTCCATGAAGTGCCCACCCACCACACTGCAGAAATGCTTCCTTTTGTCCAGTACATTCCTGTGGATGTTAATGAGTAGTTTTGGAAGGGAGGAACCCCTTCCTGATGCTGAATTTAACACCTGAACTATCCCAGAATATTGTGAGCAGGTCTTATTTGCTTGTAACCTTTTCACACTCCCTGAGATTTGGAAAGATTTGTGTGGAAGGAAGAAACAACAAGAAGTCAGCTGCCTTTTAGGCAGGATCTGAAATAAACAGCAGGTTTATTTCTAGTGGTTTTGCTCCTTTCATTCTTCCTCTGGAAGAAATTAACCACAGTACGAGTGTGTTTTCTGTGTGATGCCATCCAGGAGCTGCACCTTTATTCCCAACGTTGTTCAAACCAGGTAATTCCATGTCATTTCCTTTTGGAAAACAGATTCCAAAGAAGAGAAAGGAAAAAGTGCAGATGAAAGAGATCGATGCTGGCACTGAGTACCAGTATGGAGATGTCAACATCCAGATGACTTCCCATGATCTGTGCCTGGTGGAGCACTTTGCTCAGTATGTCCACAGGCTCTGCAACCGTCTCTCCGTCCGGGTCAATGAGAGGTATGAGGAGATCTGTCCCCTCTGGATTGTGACCCCCTGCACATCAGGGTGTAAATCCAAACCTCTCCCCTGCCCTGTGTCCTCCTTTTGTGTATCTGTACAATTTTGGATGATTTATTTACATCAGGAAGGCTGAAAATTGAGTTTTTCAGGCTATTCCAAGCTGATATTCCAAGCTATTACATCTCCTCCCTCTGAGGAAAAGGCTTTAAGCCTGTGGGTGCAGAGCCTGGGAATTGCTGACATTTGCTGCTGGTTTTCCTTCATGGTCTGTGATCCAGGCTCTGCACACCACCTTGGTTATCCAAGCTGGAATGAGCTTGGGAAAGCCCTGAAGGTGCTGGGTGAGCTTCCAAGTTCTCCAAAACAGGTGTTTTCCAACAGCCACTCCACTGTTTTTAATGCCTGAGCAATGTGAGGCAGCACCTTGGTGCCTGAAGTGCTCCCAGGGAGCTGCAGGCACTGGGAAAAGCCCTGAGCTGCCTCCAGGGAATAAAACCAGTGGTGAGTCCCTAAAATGTGGGGTTTTCACTTTTCACTGAGGCTGGACGTGGCTCAGTGTGTAGAGAAAGGAAGGATTTGCCCTTCAGACTGGAAATTGAGGGGAAAGGTGGGCAGTAGGATGGTGCTTGGATGAAGCTGTGGGAATGGGGATGAGGAGGCTGAGGTCTCTGAGTATTGAGCAGTCTGATCCATTCCCAGTCACATTCCCATTAAATCTGCAGTGTTAACAGTGTGTTTTGAGTGGTGCATTGCAGCAGCAGATTTTAGTTCTGTCCCAAAAGACAAAATAAGTGAGAACTGTTGCTTTTCTTGAACTATGAAGAAGTTAATGTTCTCAGGCTGGTGTTTGGAGCTGATCCAGGTTTTTGCTGGCAGCGCTGCTGCAGAGCTTCCTCCTTATCTCCTTCCAGCAAAACACCCGGCCTCTGCCAGCGCCTGATTTGTGAGATACATCCTTTGCATCATTTATTTCCCATGAAAAGTTAATCTCCCTCCCCATTCTCTGCTGTGGAGGTTGATTCATCCCTGTAAAGTAGTGCCAGTATCCTGCCTTGTCCTAAGCACTGCCCTCTGGCTCCTGCAGCTACGCCATGCCCACCAAAACCAACGAGGTGCTGTTCATGGAAGAGAAGGGATCCAAAATGCAGCTGGATGCAGTCCTGACCACCCACCAGAGGGTTGTCCAGGTAGGAGCTGGGATTTGCTGACGGTGCTGCAGCACTTGCCATCACAGGCTCCCCAAACCCCTCAGACACTGAACAGATGAAAGGCGTCATTTGGGCATAAATGGAAGCAGAAAGTCTAATTATGTTTTCTGCTGAGTGTTGCTCTTAGACCAGAAGCCCAGGAGGATTTCCTGGCTCTGTGTTTCAGGCAGAGGGTTTGTTATCTGTTTTCTGCAGAATAATTAATAGGAAGGGTAGAAAAATCATGTTTGGGGATGAGCAATTGGAGAAACTCACAGGGATGGATGGGATATTGGGAAGGGAGTTGTTCCCTGTGAAGGTGGGGAGGCCCTGGCACAGGGTCCCCATCCTTGGGGGTGTTCAAGGCCAGGCTGGACAGGGCTTGGAGCAACCTGGGATGGTGGAAGGGGTCCCTGCCCATGGCAGGGTGGAACTGGATGATCTTTAAGGTCCCTCCCAACCCAGAGCATCCCGGGATTGTTCTCCTGCAGCTCCGTCATTTCTGCTTTCAGATCCGCGGTTTGAGCTCCACGTTTGCTCCCATACTGCTGGAAATCATTCAGAGTAGCCAGCCTGAGGGGGTCCATCTGTTGATGAAACAGGTATGGTTACATTGCCCACTGCTTTCCCTTTAGGAAGCAGGGATCCTGTGTGATGTGTGGTCCTGATTTGTGGTGGTTCTCCCTCCCTCCACAGCACACAGAAGCCGATTTCAAGAGCCGACTGAAGTCTCGACCAGAGCTGGAAGAGCTGCTGGCAGAGATGTCCTGAGGTGAGGAACAATGTGCTATCCATGGGCTGTTCTTGCTTTCCTTCAGTTTTTGTTGTTTGTGTTTTTTTTTTTAATTCCTGCCTATTTTGCTTTTGATAGGTGGGAATTTCTGCAGAAATCTCTGTGCATGAATAATGCTGTGCTGCAACAATCCCAGGAATTGTTATATAAATGTGATGGATGCCAAGAGAAACTGTTCTGTTTGGAGGCTTTTTCTCCCCCTTTCTAAGGACCAGCTTGTGAAAAAAGAGGGAAAATAACTCATTTATTTATACTCTCCCCAAAACAGGGGCTGTCCAGGTGTTGTTTGTGCTTCCATGCCCAGCCCCTCGGTATCCCAGCATCCACATCCCTGGGAAATGGCCTGGAACCTTCCTGCTGGAAAAAGCCATGCAAAAAGCAATTTTATTTTCTTTCTCATGACTTTCCCAGCAAGTGATGGTCAGATGGGAATCCCTTTTTCTCACAGTCCTAATTTTTCTGTGGCTGGCCAGGAGATAAATCCCATCCTGTGGGACATGAGGTTATCATGGCTGGGAAAAGCTTTAGGATGGCACAGAGGACACAGAGTAAAAATCCGTAGCAGGGCTGTTCTGGAGCCAAGCCCCAGCGTGAGTGCTGTGAATGTTCCTGGACTGGGACATTTTGGGCTGGAAATCCACAGCCACAGAATCATTTTGGTTGGAAAAGACCTCTGGAATCACTGAGTCCAAGCTGTGCCCATCCCCACCCTGTCACCAGCCTAAAGCACTGAGNAGCCTAGAGCACTGAGTGCCATGTCCAGTCGTTTTTCCAGGGATGAGGACTCCAAACCTCCCTGAGCAGTCCCTTCCAATGTTTAAAACCCCTTGCCATGAAGAAATTCCTGCTGATGTCCAACCTGAACCTGCCGTGGCACAGCTTGGTGCTGTGTGCTCCAAACCAACCACCCCTCCCAGCCTGCAGTTATCCCACTGACAGATGAAGCCGAGCAATGACAAACGCCAGATTTAATTTCCCAACAATTCCACGCGGAGTTTCCAAGCACTTGGACAGAAATAAAAGCAAAAAGGGGGCTGCGGGGCCGGCCGGGCGCTGTCAGTCCGTGGGCCGGGCCGGGCCGGGCCCGCGCTGCCGCTGCTGCCGCCGGGCCATGCAGGCGCCGAAGGCTCGGACCTGCTCCTGGCACTGCCGCCAGTCCTGCCGCTCCGCCATGCACTCCTGCAGCTGCCGGTGCTGCTCCAGGCAGCCGGTCCGCGCGATCCTGGCGTCCAGGGGATCCTCGTCCTCCTCGGCCTCGCCCTGCCCCGCCGCCGGGCGGCTCCAGGCGTGCCCGGCCTTGGCCATGGAGAGCTGGGGACGAGGGACGTGCCGGTGGCCTTGGGGGCACCCGCAGCCCTCTGCACCTTCCCCGTGCACCTCACCCCCGCCATAGGTGCCCAGCACCCTCCTCAGCCCCCGCCCTTCACCTCCCGAGGGTCCCCGTTCCCCCGGGATGTCCCGCACCCTCCACGATCCCCACCCATGGGTGCCCCCTCCCCGACAGCCAGCCCCCGTACCAGCGCAGCGCGGCCCCTTTAAGGCGGGAGCTCGGCACGGCACTTCCGGGACGTGGCGCGACCGCGGCGCCGCTCGTTGATTGGCGGGTTCTCCATTTCCGCTCCCGCCGGGGTCGACGGGAAGTAAGGAGGCGGAAGTGGATGCAGTTACCTCGGCAAGTATGGCGGCGACGCTGCGGATCCAGAGCGACTGGAGCCGGGCGTTGAGGTGAGAAGGGTTCCTTTCTTTGTCCCTGTCCTTGCCCCGCTCCCTGCCCCGCTCACGGCCGCTTCTTCTCTCTGCAGCAGGGACGAGGGCGAGGCCTGGCTGAGCTGCCGCAGCCCCGGTGAGTGGCCTGAAGGGGCCTCCAGGGAGCCGTGGGGATCAGAGGGGATCGGGGAGGATGGAGACGGTTCTGGGGGTGGAGGGTGTTTGAGGAGCCTGGGGAGCAGAGACGGGTGGGGGTGGTTGGGGGACGCTGTGGGATAGGGGCTGGCGGGGAGGGTGTCCCGTGTGTCAGCAGGGGACGGGGCTGCTGGGGTGCCCTGCGGTTCAAACGGGGCTGCGGGTGGATGGGCATCCCTTGGTTTAAAAGGGATTGGGGTGGTTTGGGGATCCCTTTGGTTTTAGAGGGGATGGGGTCATCTGGGGCCCTGTGGGGGCTAGGAGGGGATGGGGGCGTTTGCATTCCTTGTGGGTGAGGGTGGTTGGGGTCCCTCTGAGCTGGGAGGGGGACATTTGGGGTGCCCGTGGGTGTTGGGGCGCTGGAGCTGACGGCTGCTGTCCCCCAGGGAAGCCCACCCTCTATGGCAGCGTCACCCGGCGCGGGCTCAGCTCCGACGGCGTCCCAGACATCGCGGCCTCCGAGGGATTCGTGGTCGGGGAAGTCACCAAGGTGCCAGGGCTGGGCGGGAGGGTTGGTGACCACCCCCGGGCACAAAGGGGCCGCTCTGACAGCCTGAGGTGTCACTCGGTCCCTGCAAGGTCCTGTCCCGCTATCCTGAGCCTCCCGCTGTGCAGAGCCCTGGAGCTGGGCCCTGCCATCCCACAGGGCTGTGGCTGGCCAGGCTGGAGCAGCCATCCCTTCCCACCTGCGTCCTGAGATGAGCCCCACACTGACCCTCCCAGCACTTTTCAGGCTCTGGGATTCCACAGCTGGGTCCAGACCACAGTTCTGCCTTGGCAACCTGTCTTTCAGGACTAACAGCACTTCTAATTCCTTGTTTCCTCCCCTAGAAAAGCATCCTCATTTCTTGTCCTCACGAAAATGTGTCCACCAAGTTCCTGGCTCCATACACAAGTTTTTGTAGGATTCATCAGAAAAGTGTGAGTAACCTTGTGAGGTGGGAATCTCTGGGTGTCACTGGCAGCCCTCACATCCCTGTCTGTGGTGTCCTCACAGTGAGGGGTGGCCTGGAGTGTGGATCTGTGTGTGAGGGGTTGCAATGGGCCTGGAACTGTGATCCTGTGGTTTAGGAATGGTGTTCCCACTGAAACACTCTGGAGCACGTGCCATTCACTCCTTCCCCTCTCCCCCTGCAGCAGGATGTCAAGGGCGATTGGAGGCACGAAAGACAAAGATCAGGGGTTGAGATAAGAACAATTCACTGAGAAATTACTCCTTCAAAACCGGGCCGATTTTCTCCCACCTTCCGTGCCACTCATCCTTATCCCATCTCTGAAAGACCTGCCCAATAAACTCTTTTGTAACTCTAAAGATGATGTAGACCCCAAAGGTGATGTAGACCAGAGTGAGGAGACAAAGCAGACACAACAATCTGCTTTTTCCAGTGTTCAGAGGGAGTCCAGAATCCTCAAAAGCCACAAGGTCCCCCCTGAACCTCCTTTTCTCCAGGCTCAGCCCCTTTCCCAGCTCCCTCAGCCTCTCCTGGGGCTCCAGACCCTTCCCCACCTCCATTCCCTGCCCTGGACATGCTCCAGCCCCTCAGTGTTTTTCTTGCAGTGAGGGGCCCCAAGTTCATGTAAAGAATTAGTTTTGGTTCAGTGTTTCAGCAAATTTAGGCTGTGAATTTGGCTTCATAAATATATCAAACTGTGTCTTCTGGGCTTGTGAGTCGGGCCAGTTATTGTGAGCTGTTTTCTTATTTCCTATCTGTTTACAGGACCTGTGAGAAAAGTCCAGATTTCCCTTCCACCTGGGATAAATCTGGAATACAACTGCTGCTTGTGCAGGCTTCTGCCTCAGCATTCCTTTTTCTCCTTGCCTTGCAGAGCCACAGGCAGAAAATGTACTTAGCAGGTCTCCCCCTGCGCAGAATTAGGCTCTTGTGCAGAAATATTCTTATACAGAATTAGATAAAGCTAATTCCTGGTGCTTTTGCCTTCCTGCAGATTACCTGCCTTGATATTTCCAGTGGTGGAGGGCTTGGTGTGTCTACCAGCACAGATGGGACCATGAAAATATGGCAGGCTGCAAATGGAGAAATAAGAGTAAGAGCTTCTGGCCTTGGATGTTTTGTGTTGTCTGTGACATTCCTGAAGTCCATGACTTTGGTCAGGTTGTCCCCACCCTGTGAAGGATCTGGCTTTTTAATGAAAAGCTGATTGAAATTTGGGCATCTTGGAGGCTTTAAGTCAAATCTCTTGGAAAAGGTGGCTTCTCCCAAGGGGGATGCTGCTCAGAGAGGTTCTCAGGAATAACAGGTCACTGACAGCTCCTGGCCTGCATGGTAAAAAGCACTGAATTTCTTATGAAAGAGAGAAGAGGGGAGGAAAAAAGATTTTGGTGCTGGATTAGCTACATCCTGGCTTGTGTCTTTCCCAGTAAAAGGGGAAAGCTCCTTCTTGTGGAGCTTGACCTGTCAGCTCCTTGTTTGGCAGAGGATAAAGACATTTAACCTGTAATTAGAAGATAAAGACATTTAACGTGTAATTAGAAGCAAAAGTAGTATCTTTTGCCATGCAATTAGCTCCACAAATGGTACAGGGAGGCCCAAAGTCACTTCTTTGGCTGCCCCAAATTCAGACCAGCCCATTCCAGCAATGCAGACCCAGAGGATTTGAGTTTAATCCTTTGTCCATGTGGGAATACCAAGTTTTCCAGTGTCACAAATCAACAACTGCTCGGCACGAGGATGATGACAATGGAACTAGCATGCAGTTCTTTGTCTTTCCAGAGACTTTTGGAAGGCCATGTGTATGATGTGAATTGTTGCAGGTTTTTCCCATCGGGCCTCGTGGTTCTCAGTGGGGGAATGGATGCCCAGCTAAAGATCTGGTCGGCAGAAGATGCCAGCTGTGTAGTGACATTTAAAGGTCACAAAGGAGGTACAGAGCCCTTAAAGTGCTTCCTTTGCTGTGTGTGTACTTGCCTTGCACTCCAGGGCTGATGCCCAGTCACCAGCCTGCTGCACTCTGTGTTTGATGTCTGGAATGTGGCATCAGATGCCCCAAATGCTACCCCAGATTGTCTCTTCCCTGAGCTTCCAGTTGCTGTGTCCAGGCTCTGGTTTTCCCTGTCCCATGAGGTGCTGGGCTCCACTGAGAGGTTAATAAACCCCATGGCTGGCTGCCCTAGACTTGATTAACTCAAAAACCCACCTTGTGCTGAACCTGCCATTGTTCTTACATGATTTGGGGGCTCCCTTCCCACCCAAGCCAAGTTCTACAATCTATTTGTGTGCATTGAAAATGCTTTTGCAGAGATGTCCCCTGACCAAACCAGGTGGTGTGGCAGAACCTTGCTCAGAGTGATGCTGCCAGTCACTCTCGAGGTGACTTCAGTCACTGCTTATTCCTCCAGCCCAAACTGCTGCAGTCTGTTTGCTTGGCTTATCCTGTCCTTTGAGCTTCTGCAGGGAAAGTGCCAGTTAAACCTTCTGACCACCTGACTGTTCTCTGCTCAGAAAACCACTGTCATTTCTCAGACCTAAATTTGAGAGCCTACAGTAAAATAAAGTAGTTGAGGGATCTTAGTGCCAGCAGACAGTTGCTGTAGCTGGATACCAGGGATGCTGCTTTTGGGATTATCCAGGGGTGGACATGGGAACGTTTAAAAGTGCCAGGCTCTTTTCTGCACAAATTAATTTTGTGCAGCAGCAGCTCGGGCTGAGGTGAGGTGTTGCTGATCATTTGATTGATAACATCTTCCCTTTGTGCCAGATGGTGGTTCCGCTCTGTGGGGTTTTCTGGGAGCTGCTGCCTTCCACAGGTGCCTTTTTCTGGAAGCACAACTTGTCTCTGTGTGACTGCTGTCACTGGGGACGGTGGCCTGGAGCCAGTAGTCGAGTTCAGCGTGGGAAATCGGGTGCTTCTTGTGTCTGTATGAACACAGTGTTTGGTTTCACGCAGGTATTTTGGACACTGCCATTGTGGATCGAGGAAGGAATGTCCTGTCGTGCTCCAGGGACGGCACTGCCCGTCTCTGGGACTGTGGGAAGTCTGCCTGCCTGGGCGTCCTCGCCGACTGCGGCTCTCCCGTCAACGGCATCGCCGTGGGCACCGCCGACGGCTCCCTGAACCTGGGCACGCCCGAGAAGCCTCCCAGTAAGGGGCCTGCCCTTAAATCCCCCTTCCTTGCCCTGCCCCAAACTGCTTAGCTTGGTCCCCAGTCATCCCAAGTGTCTGGGATGCTGCTCCATGCCCTTGCACCACCTTGGGAAGGGAACAGAGCGCTCCAGTCCTGGGTGGAATTCAGCCCTGTCAAGCGGTTTGAGTGATGAAGACTGAGCTCTGTGTGGTTACTGGCTTTTTCCTGGTGTCTTGGGGTCTGGAGGAATCTTGCCACAATTCAGCTGGGGTGATCCAAGCTGTTGGGTTCTGATCCCACCAAGATTTGTTGTGTAGCTGCTGTTGGAATTACCTGTTGTCCTTTTGCCAGGTGAACGTGAGGTCGGGACAGAAGGGAAAATCCTGCTGCTGGCTCGAGAGGACAAGAAGCTTCAAGGAGTGGGACTGCAGAGCAGGCAGCCAGTAAGGATCTGGGCCTGTCAGAGCACTGGGATGGGGAATTGAGCCAGGTCAAACCCAAACTGGAAGAGAGGACAAAACCTGGTGCAATAAAGGGATGCTCTCTCTCCTTCCTCCTGGAGAGATTTTTATGTGAGGAATAAGAATTGCTCAGCATTTAAGTTGGGAACGGGGAAGACAGTATTTAAAATTAAACAGTGGCAGCTGTACTGTCTTGTAAATAAACTGCTGCTTCACTCTCATGGGTGTCTCATGTGTCTGACACTTGGTTTGTTCCCAAATCCTCAGGTGTTCCTCTTTGTTGGATCTGACGCCTTCAACTGCTGCACGTTCCTGTCGAGCACCTACATTCTGGCAGGGACTCAGGATGGGAACATCTACCAGCTGGATGTGAGAAACACAAAGTGAGTGAGTGCCTGGGGCAAACAACCGGTGTTTTGGTTGGGAAAGAGAGTCAGGCAGAGGGTGCTGCCAGGCAGTGCCACTTCCAAGGGGTGCATCCCATTGCACCAGCAGCTCCTGAGCCTCTTGCTTTATGTTGATGTGCTGTGTGTATTGTAATGTATACATTTATGTAATTTTATATTTTTATCATCTCTGTGCACATACCTGTAGATAAATTTGGCAGAAAACTTCTTAACATCAATATTCCCCTCTCCCACATGGCCCATTTCTTTCCCTCACTTGAGTGTCTTTGTAAGATCCTGACATTCACCCTGATCCTCATTCCAGCATAGGACTGGAACTGAGCTGTGGAGTTTTACTGCTGTTCCCTGCTAACTGGGTCCATAGGGAAGAATCTTGGAATGGTTTGGGTTGGAAGGGACCTTAAAGCTCATCCAGTTCCACCCCTTCTCACAGGCAGGGACACCTTCCATTATCCCAGGTTGCTCCAAACCTGGCCTTGGACACTCCTGTGATCCAGGGGCAGCTGCAACTTCTCTGAACAACCATCCTCATCCCTTGTTTCTGCTTCTTTTCCTAGTGCTCCAATCCAGGTGATCCACAGATCAGGAGC
Organism: Sinosuthora webbiana; assembly: GCA_013397395.1. Classification (NCBI taxonomy): domain Eukaryota; kingdom Metazoa; phylum Chordata; class Aves; order Passeriformes; family Sylviidae; genus Sinosuthora; species Sinosuthora webbiana. The sequence continues at coordinate 9,445 of VXBN01001822.1, read as the reverse complement.
ACCAGTGCTTTCCCTGCTCCCGTACCGAGATGGATTTATTGCCAGCCAAGGTAATTCCAGGGCTGTTTTGTGCCCACAGAAATCCTGTAATCAAGTCAAGGAGCCTGGTGCTCTTTGGGCATTGTCCTCTTGCCTCTTTGCTTTGGGATTTCCACCCTCCACATCCCTCATATCCCTCCAAAACGGGACCTCCAAGGCACATCTCACCACTGGAGCCTTTTCCCCATGGAATTTCTGTTTGTAATTAAGAGCATGGCTTGTTTCACTAACTGGCTGCTGTGCCTTCCTTGCAGGGGATGGCACCTGCTTCATTGTTCAGCAAGACCTGGATTATGTCCTGGATCTCACTGAGGCTGACTGTGACCCTGTGTACAAGGTGAGGAATGTGGGGTATCCCTGAGGAAAAGTGAGCAGGGAAAGCTGATGCCAGGCAGGAGGCAGCTGCCTTTACCTCAGGTTTGTCACCTCAGCAGGTTCCTTCACACAGTTGACTTTTGAGCCTATCTTTGGTTTTTCTACCTGAATAATCCCAATATTTTGCATAAACCAATCCTCTGTGGAATTCCCTGGCTTTATCTCCGTTGTGCAGGAGCTCACTGGAGTGGTGGAGTTGGAGCAGCTCAGGCAGGGCTGTGTTCCTATGAAAAGTGTGGATAAAGGGTGCTGGGAGAATCCTGAGGGTAAAAGCAGTGGTGCTGCCTGACCCCTCTTGTCCCCTGGGGGTTTGGGGCCAGGAATGGGGTCTTGCTGTGTGTTCCAGACATCCCACAGATCAGGGAGCATGGCCTGGACTCTCAGCCTGGAAATGGGCCCGTGTTTTTAACCTCTCCTAGCTCCACAGTGCAGTTCTCTGTCTCCCACCCAGCACAGCCCCTCAGATGAGCACACAGGGGGATTGAGGTTTGACCTGCACACTCGAAGCAGGAGAAACGCTTTTCCACACTTAATTTTCCCTTTGGATCTGATAGAAGAGCCCTTGTGTGAGGACACATCTGCTCCCTAAACCCTGTGAAACCTGGAGCTGTCTTTTAAAACCAGCTAGTGTTGTTCCAGGAGGCTTTCCCCTCCTCTTCTCTTTGTGAAAGTCCAGAAGGAAAGCCCATCTCTGAGGATTTCACTGGGAACTGTCACTTGGAGAACACTGTGTAAATACTGCTTTTTTCTCCTTCTTCAGGTGGCTTCTTGGGAGAAGGAAATCTACACGTGCTGCAGGGATGGGCTAGTGAGGAGATACCAGCTTTCTGACCTTTAAGTGTTTGAAGGGGCCAAGTAAAGGAGAAGGGAGTCAGAAAGGCTCTTCCAAGCTGATTTTCCTGGGATGTGTGTGTACAAGTTTGAGGCTGTTGTGATGACCAGGCTCCATACACAGTGTTTTTGTAACAGGTCATATTTTTTTCCTACTACACAACTGGGATCAATTTTTAATTTAGAGAGGATCTTGTGTTGCAATGATGTTGTGGCTGAAAAAAAATGCTGTTTGTAGTGGGGGAAAATAAATAAAGGGGGAGAGGGGGTGCAGTGAAAGTGACTGTCACAGTATGGAGTGAAATAAACGGCTGCTTTGATAAAACCTGTGTTACTACGCGTGTTTCCAGGAAAACTTGGGGATTTTTAAGAGAAAGGAGATGAGGGGTG
>VXBN01001816.1:0-48148 GCA_013397395.1 Sinosuthora webbiana | reverse complement strand
TTTTTTTTTTTCCAAGTAGAAAAAGCAAATGTGTATAAAGGACCAAATAGTTTAGTAGTTAATAATTCATTCCTGACCAGGGTCATGCCAGTTTTTGGTATTTTCAGTCTGGTAATCACAGTCAACCCTTAAACCCTTAAAAATCCTTTTTTACATTTATCACTGCAAGCAAGCAGCTCATATTGCTGAGCAGCTCATGTCACGATGGTTGCTTCTCTTGCAGTGGTTTAAGACCTTTCATTTCTTTGTTGGCTGTGGCTGAGAGTTTTCAAGGAATGATTTTTAGGCAGTAGGCTGTTGTTAGGATGATGGTCATGCTTTCGCCAAGTCTCTGGCTGAGTATAAAACGTGCTGGTGTGTGACCTACAGGCACCAAGCAGAGGGAAAATCAGAGACCCTGAGGGATGCTTGGGAGAAGTGCTTGGGGGAACAAGATGTTCCAAAATCTCGTTACTGGAGACTGCTGTTTCATGTGTTGCTGTCTCTCACTCAGAGCAAGCCCCATGTCAGCCCCAAACCAGTGACCAGCCCTTGCTGGGTCACTGCTCAGGATGGTCTTGGATGAGGAGGAAAAGGCTCCTGGTGATGCCTTAAGTTTGAGCTTTCATGTTTTTCAGATTCTCTGCTGCCCAGGGGTGCAGTTGTGAGCCTCATATTAAGCTCTCTTCACAGACCAGGGAGACAAAACAAATCCTTTCCCTGCTGAGGACCAAGGACAACTTTCAGGCCCAAAAGCACAAACAAGGGTGGTTGAGGGGAGGAACAAGAAGGATGGGACCTCACAACCTGGAGCTGTAATTGGACAATTAAACCCCAATATGCAAATGGACCAAAACTTATAAAAGTGTGAGACCTCATGACTGGTCAGACATTTTGTGACCATTTTGGGTTCACCTTGGGTGTAGCCCTGGTCAGGCCCTGTCCTGCTCAAGGTGAATTCTGGAGACCTTTCAATAAATATCTAGTTTATTCTCTTAACTCTGTCCAGTCTCTGTTTCAGGTAAGCCTTCCCACTGGAGACGTCTCCCTGGCACAGACATCCCTCATTCCAGCACTGCAGACATGGACTGAATTCTTAAATTTCAAACTTCTGAGTGGTTATTGATGTAACATTGCTCTTTCCTGGCTGGGTGGCTTTGAGGCCCATGGCCCCTGGGGAGCTTCCATCAGAAGTTTTGCAGAGCCCTCTGTGGTGAATTATTTTTGAAGTTTGGAAGCAAACCCTAGTGCTTGGAAAAGCTCTTTTGGTTTTTTTTAATGTAGTTATTATAAACCTAAGGCTACACCACTCTGCCTCTACAGCCTTGAGACCACCCTTTCCACCAAGCAAACACACACTGTGGTTGTGTAATGGAGTCTAATTTTGTGACAGATAATGAAAAAGGGTCCTGGATGTTGAGACCCTAAGGGTTAGGATGAAGGTTTAGGTTAGACGTTGAAGGGCTACAATGATAATTTCCTGAAATACACGACAGCAAGTTAGGGGGCTGAGCTCCCTACATTTGGCTTCCCCTCTGGTCAGGGCACCAGGGTCTGGGTTGGAGAAGGTGCAGGACCAAATATTCTCAGGCATAAGGAAACATCTTTTAGCAGCTGCTCATTGATTCTGTTGGTCAGCAGCTGAATGATCAGAGCTCCTCTGATTTATTAGGAAATGGGGTGATGAGCTGTGAGGATCCCTCACTGATGAAATAGGCAGGGCCTCATACCATTTGGAATCCCGGGAATCTGATCCGTGAAACAGAAGTGAAGGTTGGTTTTGGTTTCCTTGGCTACCTTTTATTTTGTTTAGTTTGGGTTTTTATTGTGGATTTTTTTTTGTTTTCTCCTGATCTGGGAGCAGACATTTAGGTAGGCACCATGGTAATGGCCTGCCCAGTTGTGTGGGCAGCACAGGACTCTTCTCTGCCCCTTGTTGTTGTAGACACACCTCAGGTTTGAAATACCTGTGAAATTCAGCATTGTTTAGGGGAATGAAGTTCTGCAGATGCCACTTTTTGAGGAACAACTTTCCCAAAGGCAGATATTAAATAATGAACTAGAAAGAAAAGCACAGACATTCTTCTCATGCTGGTCACTTGTATGGCTTTCCTGTGCATTTATTTCCCTGTCTTCAGTAAAAAAATAATAATTAAAAAAGGCACCTCAGCTGGCTCAGAGTTTTCTTGGCAAAAAAATCACTCTGTTTGCCTCGATTTTTAAAAATTTTCTCAGCAGAAAGGCTTTGGAGATGTTTGGAATTTTATAGGAAAGATGCCAGAACAAGGGACCAACTAATGGTGTGTGAACTTTCATAAAACAACAGGAAAAAGCAATGCCCAAACTTCTCCCCTCCTGGAAGGTCTGGTACATAATTCATGGTCTCTCTAGGGTTTCTTGCAAAAACAGGATACAGCAAAATCCTTTAAGATATACAAAACTGCTATTTTGGTGCTGAAAATATGGGAAAACTAAGATTATATATACTCCATGGTGAATGTCATAGATGGGAAAAAAAAAAAAAGAGATGTATTAAATGCCTGAGCCTCTTTAGGGAGAATATGACAGACTCAAGACAGATGCATGTGAATAAATCTTCTTTTAATGAACGACACTTAGCTCTGCTGGGCTGTATCAAAAATATTGCCACGGTGTCTGTGCAGCTTCAGCAGCAGGAAGCTGAATTGCCAAAGAGGTAATATCCTGAGTCTGATCAGTGTATCATAATCAAACAGACTCTAAGCAAGAAGGATGGAGTGTCTCACAAGCCATATTGGATTAAACAAGCTTGCTGAGTATCTGTGATTTCTGTGGGCTCCAATAACTCTCTTAAAGGGCCAGGCAGGATCAGGCAGTGCCTTATTTTGGAGGATCAGCACCTCCCTGAGCACTGCCCTGTGCTGAGGAGTGCATCACCACGGTGAATATTCCATGACAGACCTCATTTTCCCAGGGTCTATAACTCACCCACGATAATTTGCTGAAGGTTGAAACTTGGCAGACCGGGAATTAATTTTGGGTAGCACTGTAATAAGTGTTCTTTAATTAATGTTAAATGAAAATGGAATTCCTAAGAAATTACACACAGCGGTCATGCGACATGCTGAATGAATTCATCGTGATTAATGCTACTAAAACGAAATCAAAAGTGGTAAGTGGGATTTGCCTTTTATTAAAAGGTGTTGCCAGCACCCTTTTACTGATGTTTGGCACCAAAATGCTTTTAAAGAGACAGCAGGAGGAAAGCAGCAGCTGTTTAAAGGGGGAAGGAAAGTGAGCTGGCAGGTCTTGTGTGAGTGTTTAAGTACAGCTTAGTCCTCTGGGCCCTGGTTATTCCTGAAATCTGGAGTAGGAATTCCTCCATGGTAAGCACCTGCAGCCTGAGTTAGTGCTGGGGACAGTTCTGCTTCATTTGGATCAAAACCTTCATCAATCCCTTCCCAACATCCCCAAGACTTCATGGATAACTGAAATGTGGGATCTGGGTTATACAGAATTCTATACGAAAATAGTGGTTAAAAAATTTCATTTCAGGGATGGAGGCATTATCTGTTTCAGGGCACAGCTCTCTCACAAAGTAAAGTGCTGATAATGATCCCCACATGGCAATCAGGGAAAGGACAAAGCAGAAAGGAAAACCCCAAAGGTGCTATCCCAGCAAGTCAGGCTCACAGAAGGTGAACCTGTTTTTTCATGTCATTTCCCATGTTTGTGAATGTCCCATCCATGCTCTTTACCTCATGACACTATTTACTACCACCATTGCCTTTCCAAAATTCAGGGACTTTTAAATTACTTTTCCCTGCTCAGAGACATGCATTTATTCAGCAAGTTTGGTGTTAATTTTGTGTAATTTTGGACAATGGATCACAAACAGTTTGATGAATGCTGCTGCAGCTTCTTCATAGGATTGTCTGGGCTACCAGATTTCCCTTTAATTAAGGGTTTAGTGAAACTCTGCTGGGTGGAACTGGCATGGAGGGAAGAGAGCACCTGGGAAACAGCAAAGCTCATTAGCAGGGAATATGGGAATAGATTCTCTGCAGCCCCCAAATACTCTCCTGTGGCTGCCTACAAGGAATCAGCAGCCCCAGATGGGGATGTCTGAGCAGCAAGGAGTCCCTGTGAGATGGACCGTGGCTTCAGTGAGGTAATCACATGAGTCATCTGCTCCATCAAATGACTCCACCAGAGTGTCACAGTCTATCCCAGACAGGATCTCACACAGAGAGGCCATAAATCACCTGAACTGCTCGTCCCAGTGAGCAGCTTGGCAGATGCAGTTTGCTAAAGGGCTGTCTTGGAAAAAAAAAAATCATCATGCAGCTCACAGAGTGAAATATTTGAATTTCGTTGAATTTACACGAAAAAAATCCAGCTTTGTGAATAAGAAATCAGAAAAAAAAATATTATTGAAATAATCTGCATTTTGAGAGATAAAATGTTAGTTTGACAAATAAACCATATATGCACACACATTTCCCAGGAAACTTCTCACCAGCCAGAATACTGTTGCTCAGATAAATGGTGGAACTTATTCCTAAACTCATTGTTACCTTAGGAGGAAATACGGATGACTTTATTGTTATTCCTCCTGGTTTGTTTTCTGCAAACCTTAATATTTACCTAATTATTGTTTTCTCCATATTTTTTTTTGCCAATATGTGCTTTAAAGTCTGTTACTTTGATGGTGAACTAACACTCTATTACATGGTGACCTAGCAACATATAAAATATAGATTAAAACATTCATACATCATAACTGCTAAAATAAATGAAAAAAATTAAAAAAGAACTCAAATTAGCTGCTCCAGTAGCCTCTAGGCAAGATGATTTCTTTAGAAAAAGAGCCAATTTATTAAGATTTTTGGAATTATTCTGCTGTTGCAATGGAAGAAAACCAGACTCCAACAGATGGCTTTTGGGTCCCACATGTGCACCCCTGTCCAACAATCTGTTTACAGTTCAGGTTTATTTTCTTAGTGATCATTTATCTGGACAGGGATAACAGCATTGCTTTCCCCAGAGAAGGAGTGATATGCTCTGTAGGGTAAAGGAGAAGACTGAATAATTTTGGCCATATAATCTTAATTTTGACGTGCACAGAACTGCACGTTCTCTGAGTTTTGTGAAAAGCTGTAGAGAGTTTGTAGAAAATGTAAAGGTAAACCTGTTGTGCACAAGGTATTCTGTAAAAAGATGATTCAGAAAATCTCTACAAAACCATCAAAATGGTCAAATAGAGTCAGACCAGAGGTTTTTCCACTTTTACTTTGCCCCTTGCTGACAATGCCTTGTAGAGCAGCCTGAAGAGTTCAGGACTAAAAAAATTACAACAGGACTAAAGTTGTAGGCATCCAAATTTTATTAGCAAGAGGCAATACCAAAGGAGAGTGCCTGAACTGATAGTGAATGATTTATGTCTTGCATGTCTTTGACAGCACGTGGCTAAAAAATAATAGTGATGCCTCAAAGAAAAGAGAAAAACCAATTCTACACCCATGTAGTGAAAGTCTGTCAGAGATCCCAGCCTGCCTTGAACACAACCACAATTAGTGGGGGAATGACATGGAATTTTTTTTTATTTCTGAAAAATCCAACCACATTTCGTTTCCAGTGTCGTCCATCACACCACCACGATTTTGTACCTAAAGCTGTATGCTGTTGTTGGACTTGATGATCTCAGAGACATTTTCCAACCTAATTGAGTCTGTGATTCTCTGCATGGTCTGGAAATGGAAATGAGACATCATATATTCCATGAATGAATGAGAAGTAAATAAAGACTAGCATCCCATTTTAGCTTTAAAAAAAAAGAGTTTGTACCAGACTGCATTTGTTTTCCTTTACTCTAAGAGTATCCTACATGCCCAGAGAAATGACACATTTAATAAAAATAAACTCAGTTCCTTGAGAGTACTTGAGTTTATTTCACTGTAGAAGTTTGCAAGAAAAGGCAAAGAAAAAACCCAAAACAACCCAAACAACCCAGGCCTTCATGTCTCAATATTGGGCAATGGAAGATGAGAGAAGGTTTGTGTGCGCTGTGTCTGAGAAATGTGGGACAAGATCACACCTTAAGAAAGCTCCAAGTCCTTTGCAACGTGCACAGAGGTGCATTACACAATAAAAGATGTTTTCCTGCTGAGTGGAATGGCTCAGGGCTACAGATCTGACCCAGGGTGGGGTTCCCAAAGAGCAAGACTGGAGAAGGCTGCGCTGGCTGCTTACCCAAGGGGCTCTGTCACAAAGCAGGAGAATGCAATCTGAAGGCTGAACACAGCTGGAAAAGATCCAACACTTTAAACTCATCAGTGTGGAAAATAATTACACACTGACAGGTCTCCAGGGCAAAGAAAGACACAGAGAGAGAGAGGGAAACAAGACCTGTATTAACTCTTCATGGTTTCAATAATCAATCAGTTGTTATTTAATTTGAACAGTGGGTGTAGACACCTTCATACTTTGTACAAGAATGGCACTTGTTCTAACAGAAGTTTGGACAACACTTCTGGGCACAGGGTGGAGTTTTTGGGGTGTCCTGTGCAGGGACAGGACCTGGATTTGCTGATCCTGATGGGTCCCACCCAACTCAGCACATTCTGTGATTCTGTGATACCAAACCATAATATTTTCATATGGGATGGCTTCAGGCTGGGCAGGTTTAGATTAGATACTAGGGAAAAATTCTTCCCTGTGAGGGTGGTGAGGCCCTGGCACAGGCTGTCCAGGGAAGTTGTAGATTCCCCACTCCTGGAATTGTTCAAGGCCAAGCTGGTGGGGCTTGGAGCAACCTGGGATAGTGGAAGGGGGTGGAACAAGATGATCCTGAAGCTGCCTTCCAACCCACACCACCCTGTGATCCCATTTAATTCATTGTGATACAGGAGATAGAGATGTTCAGTGGATAACACAAGGAGTTAAAATATGATGTTTTGGAAAAAAATGCCAGCTTCACAGTGCTACAAATTTTAGAAGCTAAAATTTGACTTGGGTAGATCTTTAAAGCTAATTATCAAGAGTGGTGTAGAAAAATTTGAGCAGAGGGAACAAGGAAAAGCAAAGCAAGCACAGTGTGAATCAGGTTACTTGTGAACTTATTCCAAATGAGGAAATCCAGCTGTTTGTTTCCTGTGGGGTAAATTATTGTTAAATTTGAGAGTACCAGCACAGGTTATAGAGGACTTTAAAAGCTGAACTGAAGACAATGCTCAGAGTGCTCAGTTGATAAAATCCCTGTATTAGTGAGGAAGATGCACAAAAATGAGACCTCAGCTCCTCACAGTGACAGGTTTCTGGATCTTAATATAATTTTGTTTTTTTTAATAACGATGCTAGGAACAGCAATATTGAGTGAAACTAGATGCAAACCTGCTTCAGGGCAGAGTGAAGCACGGTTGCCATTAATCTTATTTTGCATGGCTGGTGCCAGAAGCTCTGAATTCCATGAGCACCACACCGAGGGTTATCTGATTGTCCTCCTCAGCACACGGCGTGCTGCAGCCCATAGCAAGCAAATTAAATGTAATCATATCACTGCACTGAAATTACACTCCTTTTCCATACGGGGCCTGTGGGCAATAATCATGTTGTTATCCAGTTATCTGTTTCCCTCTAGGAAGTTTTCAGACTAACTAGCCAGAACAAATTCGAAGGCTCTGTCATAATTTCAGGAATTGCATTGCCAGAGGGTTTCTAACACCTCTGGTATTTCTGCCTTTCCTGCCAGGGAAGGAGGGGCTTCTAGGGTGGGTTGGTTCTTTATTTTTTGTTATTATTATTATTATTTTTTTCCATCCCATGCCACATTTTCTTGTATTCCATTCTCAAGGTGGAGAAACATAAAGCTGCAGTGTTTTGCCCATGCCCATGGCCATGCTAACAAATGTGTTTCCCCAAAATGCTGATATTACACAAGGTTGAGTGACATCAAATTGCTGCTTCCAGTTCATTCCTCCCCGACAAGGGCAAGATTGTAGGGCGAGTAATTTGTCAGAGATCCTGAAAACTGCTTGGGAATAACAATAATTGTGAGTAGGGTGAGTGGGCTCACTGTTCTGATTCATACATTTTGGAAAACAACCTAAAAAAATATCCATTTAAAGAAAAAAAAAAAAAAAAAAAAGCCCCAAACCCAGAACCTGGGGCATTTGCTAGGGCCAGACATTAGTTCCATTTAGACCCTAAACCATCCCACGCTTAATTGTAGGTCTGCTGCTTTAGCTTGTAGGAGTAGTGAAAGCATGTAATTCGATCTAATCAGATGGGCAGAGGAACCAGAGCTCCGTGCCAAGACAGTCCCTGGAACAAAAGGACAAATGTGGCTGCAGGAAAGTAGTTTTACAGCCCCGCAGGAAATTCTTGCAGGGCTACTAGGTCTGCACAGAAAGAGCCAAAACACCTGAGAAGCTGCTGGAGTTGAAGCTCTTCTTGTCCTGTCCATGAGAAGATGAGCAAATGCGGCTGACAGAGATTCCCAGTGGTTCTTTAGGTGTTCTGCATCTACATTTTTTTAAAAATATAAGTAATCTTTCTTTTTTTTTCTTTTCCCCCTCCAATCTCGTTTAAGCATTTACTATTACAGAAAATAAACACCAAGTGAATGGGTGGGAATAATGGGGGTTGTCCTCCAGAATTTTTTCGGCCACCTCAGTGAGGTTGCAGTGGTGCAGTCCTGCTGTCACATTGGATTGCTCATGTTTGTATTTAAAAGTTTCTAAGAGGGTTGAGAAAAAAAAGTGTTTTCTCTAACCCTGAGAGGAATGTTGACAAAAGAGGAACAGTAATAAGTCAAAATTTCAGTGAAATAATGCCATTTGGGAAAAAAAAAAGAAAAGAAAAGAAAAGAAAAGAAAAGAAAAGAAAAGAAAAGAAAAGAAAAGAAAAGAAAAGAAAAGAAAAGAAAAGAAAAGAAAAGAAAAGAAAAGAAAAGAAAAGAAAAGAAAAGAAAAGAAAAGAAAAGAAAAGAAAAGAAAAGAAAAGAAAAGAAAAGAAAAGAAAAGAAAAGAAAAGAAAAGAAAAGAAAAGAAAAGAAAAGAAAAGAAAAGAAAAGAAAAGAAAAGAAAAGAAAAGGAAAAGAAAAGCTGTTTGGCTTTGAGATGTGAGATTAAAAAACAAACAAACAAAGCCTACAAATGTACTTAATTCATATTGGAATCTGCCGACCAGAAATCAGGAAAATGTGAGAAAAGCAAGTACAGTTCATTAAAGTCTCATGTTTCTTTTAGGGTAAAGATAACTTAGGGTTATTTTGTCTGTTACTATTCACCAATCAATCTATTTGCAGATGCTCCACTCATAGGTCCCTTATTGGAGCAGAAAAACAAACCAGAGCTCAGCGAGTGACTAGAACAGAAAATCCCTTCAGATGGGAGCAGGTTCTGCTGGATGGCAAAGCCTGGCTTGGCCAGAATCCCAGTCCTTTCAGCAGGAACCCCACAGGAGCTCAGCCCCAGCAGCTCTGGGATGCTGTCCCCAACCCCTGAGGGATGGGGACTGTCACATCCTGGCAGCAGAGGCATTTCCTCTGCATCCACTCCTTTCCCTTTTCAGTGTGGCCTCGTTGGAACAATTACAACATGGCCTGTAAATTACAGCATCACAAACCCTGACACTGGAATTATTTCGGGATAGGAAGTGTGAACAGATGAAGTGGAGCATTAAAAAAGAGAACAATCTGATCTGTCAAAGTGCAATGGCAAATCCTGTGTTTGGGGACAATGGGCATATTATGGATGTGCTACACGTTTGTTTGAGTGTGCATGGTTTGTATAAACATTTAAATAGAAGTTCTGCCTTTGTCTGCGTGACACTTTTGTTTCTTGCATCCTAAAAAGAGGCCACCGAACAAGGCAGAAATTAAAAGGGGAAAACCATGACTCTGACTGTGATATAATTCAGCAGGCAGTTAATTGGTAATTAAAGTCTGGGTTTGCCTTAGTTGGAGCTAGGACTGTATCACTGTTGTTTCTTAATGATGATCTGATAATAGGTATTAGACCAACACTTAAGGAAGTGACAAGATTTTCAGCAGTACTGAGCGACCTTTGAGACAAATACAAAGTAGAACCTTTACATTCTCATATTTCAACTTCTTTTTAAATTTCATTTTGGCAGAAAATATCCTCAAATGAAAATGCTTCATTATGAAAACAATGATCTTACACCATAAATATATATATATATGGTGTGTGTATGTGTGTGTGTATATATATGTATAAAAGAATAGTTTTCTCATCAAAACAGTATCTCTGGACAACAAGTGTCTGCTGGGTTTTATAACTGAGCCCCTGCATTTATTTCCCTGTGATTTTGCTATCCAGCTGTGCCATGGGTCCTTGCTAAACTGTGTGGTCTTTCCATACAGCTGAACCACCACAGCACCTGATTAAAAATTACTTAATTTTTATTTTTTTTTTTTCTCTTCAATTTTTTTTGGCCTGGTCTTACTGTGCTGTCAATTCAGAAACTTTGCAGATTGTCCTAAAAAAACCCAAACCACAGTAATATTAGTTATTTGCCCAGGTAACCCGTGCTGTCATTTCAACTTAATCCACTTGAATTGGTGATAAACTGTCACAGTCCTTTGGGTGGAGAATATCAGGATTAAGTAGGCAGGAGCATCAGTGGGGGAGGAAGAGGTGATTGGACACGTGTGGTGCTTTCCAGACACGTTGTGTGCTGTTAAACCATGCTGTGGTTTACCCCTGGACACCCAAGGCTTTTTAATTCCCAGCTTTTCATGTCCTCTGAGTCCCACTTTTGTTCAGCTTTGTCGTTTTGGCGAGGAAAACATTGCTATTTGAGGGTGCTGCCCACTGGCCGGGGGACACTTTACACATTGAGCTGCTGAAAGTAAAGGCATCTTTACATTTAAAGAAGTGCAAGTGAGTGACTACTCACCAGGATAAAAACCTGTTGCTGCAGAAGCATCACCCTGGCTTTTATTGATGTTTTTATTGCTCTCTGCAGAAATATCTTTTCCTCTCTTTCCAAATAATAAGCAGGAAACATTTGCTTGTTTAGCTTTTATTCTGACTAAGAGATAGAGGAACACTTCAGTCAGGTTAAAACAGGAGAGATGGGGGTGATATCCACAGGTTACAGAGAGTGTCACCAGAATGGAAGCAGAGGGAAAACAAACGTGGCTGGTGCCTGTCCCAAGAGGTATTTGTGCTGCAGCTAACGTGACATGACATGCTGGCAGTGCCATTCTCTGCTGGAAACTCTCCTTTTTCCAGAAAGTGTTTTCTCCTATAACGTGTTCACAACAGCACCAGTTTAAAAGAAAAGAAAAGAAAAGANTGTCCTGTGCTGGGTTTGAACCTTTCTGGGCTGAAGTTCACCTTTGGGGCTGGTCCAAGCAAAGCCTCCCTGCTTCAGTGCATCTGCACACTGCCTGTACATCCAGAACCTGTTCTTTTAAAAACACTGGACTTGCTGGGTCAAACGTGGCTGGTGAGTGAACTTCTTATTGCAGAGGCACTGGGAAACACAGAGCTGCTCGTGCATGGAGAGGAACAGGGTCAGACCTTTGGTCAGGACCAGTGTCAGTGTCAGAGTGGGTGGGATAGCGCTGCACACGGGGCAGATTGGAGAAATTTGATAACCCCATTGAAAAAACAGGCTCCTACTGTGCTTTTACCCTTTAATTTCAGCAGTGCGGCAACGCCAGGTAGTCAAGAATAGAAATGTTGTGTTGCAGCAAAAATCTGAATACGGCTGGAATGTGGGTTTATGGGGGGAAAAAAAAAGAGTTGTGTTTCACATCCAGGTTTGGTTTGGTGCATGTGATGCACAGGAGGTGTCTGTCCATTTCAGAGCACCAAGTCCCCTGTCATTTTGTCTTTGGCTGCTCTTTTTATTGTTTGTGGTAATGATAAGGAAATGGATTGTCACAGAGCAAACAAATGCCATGTGTACACGAAATGTACCAAATGTACACGAAAATGTCAATTATCATGTTGTGCATCAAAGCAACTCCACTACAGATACATTGTCAAAAGTTCAGATAATTTCTCCATATTTCTTCATGTTAGCCAGCAGCTGATACCCCTGGCTTCTGTGTAAAGGGTAGAAAAATCTCTTCTGCTGAATCAAAACTTGCTGATGTTTCAGTGACAGAACCCACACTGGCTGTTCACTGATCTGGTTTTCGAGGCTAAAAGCAAAGGAATGAACCAGTGTCCAAGGTGTGATATTTCTGTTTGGCCTGACACAGCTTGGAAGTGCTTAAAAGGATATAACAGAGCATTATCCTTGTCATTTCCTGTACATTATTCAGGGGAAATTTTTTGCTAAGTAACATTAAATTTCTGTAAGAAATCACAATAATTCCGAAGTACACATTTTATTTCCTCATAATTCTACACTGATGTGACAAAGAGGTTTTTTGAGTTTATATTAAAGTGGAATACGGTTTTATTTTTTTTTTTCAAATGTTGCTCCCACAGAAGATGGGTATCATCAACTACAGTTAATAACTGAACTAAAAATTTAATGTAAATTTTAAACGTTGGTTAATATATTATTTGAAACGTGTGTGTTTGTCACTTTGCTGTTTCCAATCAGGGATTCTAAAACAAGTAGATGAAGAGGTTTAATTAAACAATGCAATGTGGATGTAATTTTTCATTGCTTCAGATAAGGACAAGTAAGAGATCTCAGATGGTCCTCAGACCTTAAAAAAAATTGTATTTTTCAGAAAATGAATAAATAGAAAAGAAATTTTAAGACCAATTGTAAAGACTGAACAGGGAAATCATCTTACTTTATTTGAAAATCACTGTCTCGGGGTTCCAAGGTGTAAAATGGGCTCATGATGCATCAACTACAGCTTGGCCAGAGGAGTTGTGACAGCCCCAGGATCCCTGGAAGTGTCCAGAGCTGGGTTGGATGAGGCCTGAAGCAACCTGGGATGGTGGAAAGTGTCCCTGATTGTGGCAGGAGGTTGGAACTGGATGATTTGACCTGATGGTCTTGTCCTTTCATGCACTAGAATAAACTTTTCTTCTGCAGAAATGGGCGGAATTATTAAAATTTTAGTATTTATTATGAAATGCCTGACAATTCTTCTGGGCAGGAAGAACAGGTGCCTTTCCAGATCTGTCAAAATCTTTTCTGAAGGAACAAACACGTGGTAGGGTTTGTATCTGCCATCTGAAAAAGCCTAGCTACACCTTCGAGAGAGCACCAGGACCCTCTGGGTCCTTTGCCAGGTTGTTTACCAGGAGATTACAGCAGCAGATGCTGCAAACAGATATACATTTTCCAGAGCAGGAAAAAAGGAACCCAGATGGAAATCAAGATTTCACCAGAATACTGTAATTTTAACAAGTTGAATGGATGTCCAGAGCCTGACAAGCATTAGGACTTCATTTTCACAAAGCTTTTAAGCACAGGACTTAATTATAAACACATGCTTATGAAATGTCACTGACCAGCAAAGCCCTCGCACAAAAAGATTAACTTCACAATAATATAATGGCTTCACAAGAGCAATTTCTGGTGCACTTCCACTTGGAAATCTGCTAATAGCTAATGTTAAAATAAATAACACAGAGGAAACATGCATGACTTTGCCTTTCCGTGGCAAAGAGAGCCATAAAATAGGAGAGGTCATGTGGTAAGTGTGATTTACCTGAACTTTAAGTACTTTGAAAATGAAACACCAGGAACAGCATAATCAGTCAGGAGAGCAATTAGGGACTCCATTACCACTCAAGAGGAGCAACTGAGACCGTAATCACTTGCCTGAGGAAATGGTTTTCACATACATTCCGAATTCAGCAGGTTTTCTCCGCGTATCAGCAGTGTGTGAGCAAGGGAGTGTCTTAAACTCCTGACAGAGTAAGAATAATGCGCGTGGAAGGGGGCTGTTGTTTAGGGGACCTGTCTGCTGAAATTTATTCCTTCTGCTGCATATCTGGAAGTAGTTGTTAAAAATGTGTAAGAGCCTGGGCTTGCTGAAGGTTTGTGGGATGCCTCAGCTGCTGACAAGGTTTGTGGGGCAGCAGAGCAGGGACACCAGGGAACTTTTAACTCTGTCGTGCAGCAGGAATTGCTACAACGAGCAAGAACAAGGCCTGGATAGATTTTTTAGATGAACCCAGCTGTTTCAAAAAGATAAAACCAATAGTTGATGGGAGCTGTCCAGATGGCTAAATTTTAGGACAGGTTTCATGAGACCGAAGGCGATGGCTACTTGCAGCTGATGGTTTCATTCTGTGTTTTCTGTTTGCAAAGATGAATATCAGGGGGAAATTCAGACATGACACAGTGATGCAATACTTTTAATAAGGAACAGCAGAAGTACTGTGAAAGTATTGGAAAAGGGTCAGTAGCAGGAAAACAGGCAAATGTGAGCACATCCAAAGAGAGTAACTAGGGGATAATTTTGGTATATCCAGCCAAGGAGGTTCCAACACAAGCTTTCTCCTACTTTTTTTTTTTTTTTTTTTTTTTTTTTTTTTTTTTTTTTTTTTTTTTTTTTTTTTTCATCTTGTTAAGGTGAATGAAAGATTTTAATGGCCATGAAAAGCCAATTAGTGACTCCACTCTAGTCGGATGAAATAAACTCTGCACTATAGAGGAATTGTATGTTAAATAGACAGAGCAACTACAGCTCCACAATTCCCTAAGCAAGTCCTCCTTTTTGCTTAGACATTTTTCTTTCAGTGTGCCTTTTGTGCATCCATCAGGAGCACTCAGACATCTAGAAGCCCTACTGCTCTGAGAGGGCTGCTGGACATCTGGAAATCTGTGTGTGCCAAGTTCTTGAGCACCTCTGTGCTCCACAGTTCATGCACAGCAAATCTGGAACATCCAGGAAAGTTTCTCCTCAGGTCCCACATGCCCAGCAGCTGTTCCCACATCAGTGCCTTCCTGGCAGCTTCCTGGAAGTCCCTTGGAGAAACAGGAGGAAGCTGCAGCTCCTTCACTACAGCTGGGCTGTAAGAAACTCATTTTGTGTAAGACAAGTGCAATTTGCAGGAGAGTTATTTAATCAGATTGTTTCTATATCTGGGCAATTATGGTTGGAGGAGACTGGAAAGGCAAACTGGAGCTGCATGTGTAGAAATTCTGACTGTGAGCCCTAATTTAACGGTCCAACTCACCACAGGCTCAGCTTCAGGCTCACACGTGGTTTTCATGCTGAAGGTAAACACTCATCAGGGCATTTAGCAGCAGGCAGGATCAGGCTAATAAGGCTAATCACATCTGCATGGAAAAAATTAAAAATTTGGTAGCAGAAGATATGCCATTAATTGCTCCCTGAGAAATAAACTCCAGCTTTTTGGGGGGCTGGTTATAACTGATGAATTTTAGCTGTGTTGCTTGTTAGTTCTCTTTTTTTTTTTTTTTTTTTTTCCCCACAACAGTTTCCAACTGCATTCATAATCTCCCAAAACACAATTTTTCGTGCTATGATGAAAGGTAAATCCCTTTACCTCCACATTCTCCACATGCAGTTTTTGTTCAGCAGTCTTCTCTTGGAGAAGGGGAAGAGCATTGCATGCTCAGTAGTGATCTGGACCTTCAGGGAATTACAATTCTGTTGTAAGTGCAATACAGCAGAATCCAAATTTAACACTTAGCTTAATAATTAAGGCAGTGGGAGGGGTGTTTGCTTTATCACCAGCCTCGATCTCCCATAAAACAAGCTTCTTCATGGTGCTCCTCCTGCCTGGAGTAGATTTTATCCCTGAAATGGCAAAAGGCTTTTTTTTTTTCTTGTCCTTTCATCATGGTTCAGGTCGGCCAAAAGGCCCAGTTCTAATGTGCACACATGCTTGTTAGTTCAATGTACTTATTCTTTTAATAGACTCCTTGGGTCACTTTTTCCTTTTGTGTTTAGCATGATCTTACTGTATCACTTTTCATCCCTGGCTCTCAGCAGATTCTGTGCTCTGCAGCCCGAAGTGTCAGATTGTGGGTGGTCCATTTCATCTGAGGCATTTTGAGCCAAATGTGAATAGAAAACAGCTTTTGTTCTGCAGTTTTGGACTTTGCCCCTAAATACCTACCAGACTGTAATCATCCACACATCACCCACTGCCAATAAATAACCTATTTTATTATCCAAGTCCCTAGATGGAGAAGAACATTTTTTTGCTGAATTCAGCTAAAGGCATGTCTTTCTTTTCTTCCATTTCAAGAAGAGTCAGGTATTTTATCAGAGTGGCAGCAGCGTGATCATTTATTTTGTTATGCACGAACATCAGTAACAAAATCAAAACCATAAAGTGGAGTTTAAATGTTTCGGTGTTTTATAGTGGTATAAAATAAAGCAGAATCTGGCCAACAGAGCTTTTCACATCTCTGGGGTCAGAATGTGTGTGCAGCTAGAGGCTGGGAAAGCACAGAGCTTGATAGCCATGATAATATAATTTTACAGAAGCACTGAGCAATCGTAGTGAAATCCTAAGGTGCTTAAAATAGAAATGCTCTGCAGCTCTCTGAAAGCTCATAATCGAGGTGTCAGGTAAAGTCAAACAGGTGGATGAGGCAGGCAAACAGTGCAGGGAAAGCTGGCAGATGACTTCATGCTGCAACAGACAGAATTTAACAGAAAAGCAGATGCTTGAGCCAGCTATTCTCCAAACCTGAGTTCAACAGGAGCGGCACACAACCAGCCCAGCTGAGCTGAGCTTCAGGAAAGAATTTAAGGATTTAAAACCTTCGAGTTTTCTTCCTCCCCTATGTTCAGATGTTTGAGAAGTGCATGTTTTCCTGTCCTCTCAAGTCATGCCACGAGGATGCTGACAGGGCAGTGTGCAGTAGCTTGGCCACACAGCTTCAACAGCTCCTGGTTTGAAAGGGTTCGAGTGGATTCAGGCAGAAGTTTCCAGCCCCGAGGGGCTTTTTTATTATTTTTATGACGCATCACAGTTGTACTTGTGATGCTGCTCTCCCTCACAGAATCTCACTGCTCCGATTTGTGGTTCTCAGGAGAGTCCTTACAGAGCAGATGAAGGGCATTGGGTTAAATCTCGTTTTACTAGGCAACCTGCTTTGTATCATTTTCCTTCTTTTTTTTTTTCATGGATCAAGAATGCATTTTTGGCATATTGTACACAAACAACTGCTGCTCTGGGTGGAAGCCTATCTGGTAGTCGGAGCAATGAATTGTGGCTCAGTGAGTGATTGAGTCAGCCCCTGGATTCCTGGTCGAGCACTTTCTATTGATTTATTGTGTGGCCACAGACAACCAGCTAGTATCTTTCTGTCTGCTCTATTCTCTCTGTTGCTACTTTTGCGTGGGGGTAATTATACCACACAACCCTTTTTCCCTGTCCCTTGTTAAAAAAGGCTCTTTTGGATCAGGAGAGGCTTGGATGGGAGTTTCCACGACCTAGGATTGCCTTTCCCCTGGCAGGGATCCTTTGCAAGGATAGGACCAGGGTGCTCATTGTAAGCCAGGACTGTGATCCATCCACTGAGAATTTTGGGCAGGTCCTGGCTGCAGGTTACTCCAGCCACACTGGGAGGGCAACAAACTTTACATTCACTTCTGGAAGTTGCCCAAAGTGACCTGGCTCTAGGGTAAAGTTGGTGTGGCCATGTGTGTTTTCAGCTCTCTGTCTTGGTTGAGATCTGCATCTCGTTTTCTGTGCCTCTCTTGGTGTCCCAGTTTTAGGCAGCACCATCTGGGATCACTCTGCAAGTTATCCCAAATGCCACTGAGCAGAAAGGCACGGGAGTGTCCCACGGGGCCTCATGAATATTAATATCATCACGAATTTATTGGAAAGCTCCTGAATTTCACTAGAGCTCTAAGTGAAACTGTGCCCGGTTTTGAGCTTGTGGAGAACAAGAAATGTTTCTGTATTCTGTTCAGTCTCAATTTAACACAAAACACAGTGCAGGGCTTGCCCAGAAACACCTCCTGGTACATAGCAAATGCTGCATTGTAAAAGGAAGGCATTTCTGGAGGCCGTATTCTCCCCAAATCAATTGATTACATGGTTATAGATTTGGATCTAAAAGCCTTTGTTCTGTGTAGATTCTGTGTAAATTTAGACTGTGTGAGTCCCATTTTGGAGTTGTCCAAAGCCCAGCCTCTCCAGTGCTCCCAGCTAGATGCAGTTGAGGCCTAAAAGTAAAACTCAACCACAGATCCTTGGTGCTGTTCTGAAAGGTTCAGACTGCACAACTTCTCTTAGAAAATTTCATCTTCCTTCTGCTTAACATTACTCATTTTGGCTCACATTTAACTAAAACCTTTGTAAACGTGTTAAGCTTATATTATCTCATTAATAATAAATGCTTAATGTCACAACACATCCTGCAGCACTGAGGGACTGTATCACTGATATCTCTCTGTTCTAGGCCACTAAACACTGTTGCTGTAAGTGATAAGCAGAAAGCAAATTTCATGGAAAGGTCATCAAATGCAATTGTAATACATTATGTATGATGGGACAATCCAGGGGTGCCACAAAATCCCAATTACACCTCAGTGTTGACACCCTTGAGTATTCAAGAATCTTGAATTAGGTGGGAAAAAATCACGGGTGATTTAAAACTCTTGAGGTTTTTAGATAACTCTGTATGTTGGGCTCTCTTCCTCAGCTTTGTTTTCAGAATTTATTGCAAGTGTTTCACATTGCTGAGTTTCCTGCCAGTGGCCAGTGTCAAAGCTTACTTTTAGAATGAAGGTTATAAATGGAAATTGCCTGTTCTTGAGGCAATCTCCTGATCACAGAAAGGTGAGGGTATCACAAGGGTTCTGGTGGGCAGTGGTTGATGATGGATCATCATTATAACACCAGCAGCAGAGAACAGAGAGTCCTCTCTGCACTCAGCATTTTTTCCCCCAAATTTACAAAGAAAAAAAGGGTGTTGGAGAGAGGAGCAGAGCTGAGGCTGTTCCTTGCAGATATTCAAGTAAAGGGGAGGAGAAGGTTCAGGAATCCTCAGCCTCTCTTTTATTCTCCTTCTCTCCATCTGGTCAGGAGGAGGTCCCTTTTTCCCACCTCCCTCTCAGCTGAGGAAACTCTCACAGGCAGTGGGGATGTGGCTCCTCCCTGGACAGAAGCCAACCTGTCACCGCAGCTTCTGCTCCAAACTGGGGTCAGAAAGGTGATTTCCACTTCTAACAATGCCTGAAACAAGGCCCTGATTATTTTTCTCCGAAGTCCTGATTATATCTCTGTCTCCAAAACCAGGCAAATAAAGCTAATTTCTGCTAAAAGTTGTGGATAAATCCATCTCCAGAATTTTGGCATCTGACTTAGAAGTCCCCACAGGACAACAAAAGAATGAAAAGAATTAACTGAACATCCACATAGAGGTTCTTCTCTTTGGTCTGTGCTACCCACCCACCCATCCCACTCACCAAATAAATCTTCACCAAAACTGCACAAAATTTAAAAAAAACCCAGGATGATAAACACAAAAAAATCGCACTTGTGATATAACCCCAAGAGTGACACGAGGGACAAGAGCAAAATGCTCATCAGAACGAGTCCTGTGTGGACTGTGTGAGCTGGAAACATTAAGGGCTAATCCCCCCAAATCCGGTCACTCGCAGCAGTTAATGACCTGCTAGTCTGCGAACCATCAGGAGAGGAAGCCGGCAGCAGTTAACACTCGGAGAGCTCGCTCCTTGCTAACAATGGTAATGAACCATGTCTTGGGCTTCTTACCCAGCCTGGTGCACGAGGAACACCGTAAGGGCCTCAGAATGACAGTGAATAATTGAAATATCGAGGCGGAGAGGTGAGAAGGGTTACCGATGGGATCCAGGCATGGAAGGGGATATTTACAAACACAAGGTACAGGCAGAATAGCACCGGTGTGACCCAGAGTGTGCTTAAAACTGGGGACAGGACATTTCCTCCTGCAGGGAGAGAGAAGGAAGAAGGAAAAGGGAATGTAAATAAGTGCTGGCAGTCACTTTATGGGCTTGCCCTTTGCTTGTTCTCCTGGCTGTCAGACCAAAACACCTTACAAAACGCTGGTGCCTCAGAAAGGTCCGGATTTCCCCGGGGAAGCTGATCAGGGACATTTATTCCTCTGAGACTGTCCATCTAGTGGCTCACATTCCTCTACTTCCCAACTGACAGGTTACATCCCCCAAATAAAGAGGTGTGCAGGAATTCCTTGTGCCTAGTCCTGACCCCAAGGCTGTGCTCTAGGCAGCTCTTGCCTTTACAGAATTAATCATTCAGAGTTATTCATATAGCTCTCATGTATTCTGATATTTCCGGGAAGAAATCCTTGTGCATCATTCAGTTAATCCTGCACACATATTTAAATCAACTTTTAGATTTCCTCAACGTTTGCAAGGAAGATCCTTTGTCATGGCAAGTGCCTTCTTTTCAAAACAAAAATGTCCATCACATATGCACCTGATTACTCTGCTTTCAGCCTCACTTATTCATTTTATTTCATGGAAGCAGCCATGGGATGCAAGGGCAGTATCAAAGGATACCTTTGGGGTGTCTCTGGCTGCCTGTAAAGTTTCAAGGACATTTGTGTGGAGATTTTTGGTGTTCTTTATGTGGTGACCTGACCTCTCACTGCTCAATATTTGTGAGACTGCAAACTGAACGCTTTCATGTATTTTAAAAATAGGTTTCTCTGATGACTGAAGCAGGACCTTGAATGCCCTTGATTAATGGTATAGATGGTTGTTTTGTGCCTGGGACACTTTTCTTTCTCCTTCTGTCAGACACCAGTCTCTGTGCAGAAAATTCTTCTCACTATTCCATGTGAGATCAATTCTATTAACTGGCACATGGGCAGGGACAGCAGAGGAGAGGGGGATCCATTCTGGAGCTGGGATGGAGTCAAATCTGGGCTCACATAAGTTTCTTCTATACCGAAGCTTCAGAAATTAGGAGTGGTGATTTATGAGCTTTTGACAAATTTCCATCTGCTCTCATTCCATGTAGTTTTTTTTCCCCCTCGGAGTTCAAAGGCTGTCTGCTGCAGAGCTGCACTGCCCTGGTGATATATGGCTGTCTCTGAGGCTGTCAGAGTTCTAATTTTAACAGTGACACAGCTCTGTGCCTGAACTCAAGAACCACCCGAAGAGCTCCAGCGAGCAGGAAGCCTCCTCTGCTCAAACCCAGCCAGCCCAGCAGGGTCTGAACCCTCATTTGTGCAAATAAACCTAACAACCTTCAGAAAAAGCTGGACTAGGAATGTTGCTGGGGATTGGAGGGCAATTTGTGGTGATGTAATTTTACATCATTTCTTTCCTGACTCCTACATTCTGCTGCAAAAGTGTGGGGGTTTTTTTTGTGTGTGTGTTTTTTGTTTGTTTGTTTGGTTGGTTTTTTTACTATGTGTAGATATCAGCATTTAGAAAAGAACAAACCATGATTTCCCCCCCCTCCCCNTATGTGTAGATATCAGCATTTAGAAAAGAGCAAACCATGATTTTTCCCCACCAACTCTGCATTTTTGAGCTTTCTGTAATTACAAATGCCTCAATTTTTCACTCTTTTATTGTGGAAAGTTACAAATTCAGGCAAGGAAAAAAAAGGGACAGTATTGAGTAACGTCTTTACACAATTATTGGCTGAACATTCATTATAGTAGGGATTACATAACTCACACACTACACACAAAAAAGAAGTAATAGATGCTAAAAATCCAATAAAAGGACATAGTGTTCAATTAATTCTATTAACATTACGTTCAGTTCCTCCCTCAATTACAAACACACAAATCTCAATGTGGCAACAAGAGGCAACGATAGGACAAATTCATCACATTTTGTCATTACCCTCAGTTTCACATCTCTCTAACTTTAAAAAAGCCCACCCTGTGTCCGGGAATATTTCTGGGAAGAAATCCGTGTGCATCATTCAGTTAATCCTGCAAACATATTAAAATCAACTTTTAGGTATTCTCAACATTTGCAAGGAAGATCCTTTGTCATGGCAAGTGCCTTCTTTCTTTTCAAAACAAAAATGTACGTCAGATATTCACTGGATTTACTAATATTTAGTGATTTTTAAAGTGAGACTTTAATTCTATATAGATACAGGTAAAAGGGAAATAAAGAAAAAATGAATGAATATGGTAGATAAATTTACATTATTTCTCTCTTCCTTCTTCTCTGCCCTCCAACCTCAAGATGAATTTCTTCCAAATAGCTGAACATGAGATTTTTTTTCCCCAGTTTTGATCAAACTTTACTGGTCTTCTGTTTCACAGGATGGCCCAGCTGAAATATCCATTCCCTCTCTATTTCCCATGCAAGCTGTTAGTGGTGTGTTCCCTTCTGGGTGCAAAACACACAAGTTATTTCAAACCCATTGATGTGTTGTGCAGCCCTGTTTTCCAGGAAGATTGGATCCTGCTGCCAAGGCATGAATGTTAGACAGGTAGAAAAAGAGCCAATCATGAGGTTCAAAAAGTAACAATTTGCAGCTAAACTGAATTGCTCAGAGGGAGGGCAGTGATGGGGAAGCAGAGCTTTTTGTGGGATAAAGCCCCATTAGACAGGAGATAGAGGAACACTTTGAACTTGGGCTGGATGTAAAATGGATGAGGGCTACCAGGACTGACCTTCTTTTGAATTATGATGATCCTAACGGGGAGAGTTAAGTGAAAACTGATGGAGGGAAAGCAGGGCTGCAGTTAACTGGAACGGGAGAGCATTTGGCTGTTTGAAGGTCCATATGTAAGAGCAGAAAATTTCAGTGGACATGCACAAATAATGAGAGGCATAATTTATTCAAGAAACCATCCTTTCAGTTGACAGCCACAAGCACAGTACCATGGTCTTTCTCTCCCTAGATTTTCCTAGATTTACCTAGATTTTCTTCTTCTTACTGTGGCACAAAAAAATCTTTTTAATCTCAGCTTCTTTCCAATGTTAGGGTTTCAGGCAACTATTAGAAAAATTCATAAGGAAAACAATTAACTCCCTTTGAGTCTATTTATACTTTCATTTCATGGCTTCACGTTTCATTTCCAGAAAGTGCAAGGGAATTTACTGCTGTGCTCCCAAGTGCTACTGGCAATGTTATTACTTTATTTATTATGATAGCAGCGTTTAATCATTATATACGTAATAGTATCAAAGAGTCTCAGTTATAATCCCTTCATTATAAAAACCTTATGAGCAAACCCAGCTTTTATTATTGCAGAATAATACTGTAAGCAGCAGTTGCTTTGAAGGGCAGCACGGAGGCCAAAGGTAAAAGAAAGGCCAGTGAGGTTCCTAAAAGGCTCTAAACAGCGACATTATTTTACATCTGAACACTCTTTTGCTCTCCGAAACAGCAGGAGCCAGCCTTAAATCGAAGGCTGCTTAACGCTTTTTAATTGCCCTGCTAAACTGCGCGGATTTTTACCAACAAACCAGGTCCATTGGGTGGGACCCTTATTTCTGAGCATCCGAGACACTCTGTTTGCTCAGGTCCCCTGGATTGCCTCCTTTTGTGCGCTGCAAACAAAGTGCCAGCGCTGCTAAGCCGGGCAGAATTAGGCACAAGCCGCGCAGGATTCCAGAATTAGTTCCACTGCGTGACACATGTTTTCAGAACAGCGGCAGCGCAGCGTGCAGCGAGGCGCCAAGGGACTTCCAGGAAACCCAGAAAATCCCGGGGAAGGTTTGGGTTGCAAACCTGCTGCGTCCATCCACGGCTCTCCCCTTTACTGCCGCTTTTGTGGAACCTTTTTTTTTTTTTTTTTTTTTTTTTTTTTTTTTTTGTGCCCAGCCTGTCACTTTCAGTACGTCTAAATAATTTATAAAGCTCTAGGAGGTGATCCCCGAGCAGGCTCAGCCATCAGAGAGATCGTAATATTATGTAGCAGGTCGGGTTTCCATATTGTAAAGGGAGCCCTGATCTGTCAGGCTGTGGCACAGAAGTTTGGACTCCAGGCCCAGGTTTTTTTTTTATTCCTGGGAATTTCAACTGTGCCGTAATTTACGACTTGCCTGGTGCAGCTAATGCAGGTTTTCTCTAGTCTGAGTCGTGGATATTTGACTAACGAGCCAGGCTTGTGCCCATCTGCCCTTGTGCTCGTGGATATTGACTTCCTTATCCTCGCCAGGGCTCAAGGAATTTTATTGGGAGAAGGCAAATGTCAAAAGTGTAAAGCTACTTTAATAAAACTGGCTGGGATCAGGTTTCCTTGCTGGCCGCCTGCCACTGAAAATCCCTTTGTTAGCTTTTTAAAATTTCCTGTGACAAAAAGAGCCCTTTTCATTTCTTTCTATCAGATCGAGCAAGTTTAATTAAAATGTGAAGAATTTGACTAAAAATGTCATAGCACAGAAATCTTGGGGCTGCCTTCCTTTTGAACCTGCATCGTTTTGTGGTTTGCATATATTTTAGGGACAGTTCTAAACCTCATTGACGTAGAAAGCATGAAAGAACAAGAAAAAATCATTAATTATATTACCAAATTTTAGAGTGATTTTATCCTTCCATTTTCCAGGGGTGCTGATAGAAGTTTCATGAAAAACAGGGACCATGAGCTGCTGTGGGGGTAAAAAAAAATAAAAAAGAATGAAAATACATGTTAAATGTGAACACAATGAAACAATTAAAGCAAATGAAAGCATTTCTGTGCAGCTGGAAGCCACGACTGATATACTGTGCACTGGACTGAGAGCTGGAGGAAACACTCATTGTCCCTGCAGCTGCTTTGATTGGCAATATTGGGGTTAGCATAAGGGGCTAGTGAGATCAAATGCATCATCCAAGTAAATATTCCAGTATTTGACTAGAAAAAATAGCAGGCATCCACTCTTTAAATTGCACTGGGTTACTACGACATGTAAAGTACTTGGCATGAACAAATAGTTTTTACCAAACCAATTAGGCTTCATTAAAACGGAGTATTTTAAAATGCTTGTCACAACTTAACATTTTAGTCATGAAAAGAGATGTGATCGGGAGAGTAAATACAATTTTGGTGCCACATTTATGTAATGAAATATTAACAAAGTGGTGTTAATAAGTTAAATTTCACAAAAAGGCACCTTATTTCCAGCAACAAGACGCTGTGTTTGGTGTGCAGAGCACAGAAGGGCAGGTTGTAAAAATCCCAAGAGGTTTGATGTTGGAATTCTGGAAACTTAGGATTTGGGGTTTTAGTGTATAGTAGTATATGTGAAGCAATATGGAGGATTTGGGGTGTTGTCTAAGTCCTTCTTCTTCACCCTCTTCTTCCTTCTTCTTCACGGGTTTGGGTGGTTTTCTGTAATTGGGTGAAAAAGGTCCACATTGCGGGCCTTGGGTGGTCATTATTGGGTCAGAAATATAAATAATATAGGTGTCACCTCGTTATTGGGTAATTATCACTTAAATAACCTTGGAAAGAGTTAGAAAGACTCCATTTTACCTCTGTTCTCCAACTTGCTAGCTGGAGCTCATGGCTCATGAGCCTGTAAATAGATAAGAAATAATAAACATCCAAGTCCGAACACGAATTTTGACTCCTGTGTATTAACCCCAACCTTGGTAGAGAAAAAGAAGCCAGAACCTTCACAGTTTGACATTGGTTTCCTTAGTCCACACCCTGCATCTCTCTGTTCTGTTGGTGTGTGTCCATTCAAAAAGAGGATGAATGTCAGATAAAACTTCATCCTGGCATCCCTGGCTCCCTGACACTGGCTCACCTGCTCTTGTTTGGGAGCAGCTGGACCGTTCCCAGGAGCTCTGTGGATAAATGAGCAGTGAAAGCAATGCCTGGTCCCAGCCCTGTCACCATGTCACACGGCAAAAGGCCCCGGGGAGAGATAAGGGACTCCACAAACAGCACCTCACAAAGCAGGAGGCACAGACAAGCATCACACAGGCCAGCGGTGGACTCGTTCCAAACATTCTTTTTATACTCTAATCACCCTTGTTTGATTCTCTTTTGTTCCCCCACCTCCTCCAGGGACACAATGCCCGTGTGGTCCTTTGCAGATGAGGAACAACTCGGCTTCCACAGAAGATTTTGGCAGAGCCAATAAAAGGAAGAGGCAGTAGCTGTGTGTGAAAACCTCGCTGTTTTTTAAGAACACAGAAGGAGAATTAGCTTGGCCTAGCCTTGGGCCAGGTCTGCTAATTTTCTGCAGTGTAGTGTCATTACATATTTCAGGAGGCTCTCAGGAGCTGATAGGAACCATCTGACTGCAGAGTTACAAAGGCATTCCAGTGTCTCTGATGAAAGGAATTAGTAGGGAGTCTCTGGAAAGGTTGGGAAGCCCAAGAGGGGTGGGAGGCTGGGGGCAAAAAGGTGTGGGAGACCCAGATGGGCACTGAGAGGGTGTGTGAGACCCAAAAGGTGTGGGAAGCTCAGGCAGAGGTGGAGAACGTGAATGTGTGGGATGTGCAGGCAGAGATAGGACAAATATTTGTGGGACAAAAGGAGGGTCAAAGCTGTACAAGGGTCAGCCCGACCAATTGTGAGCTCCCAGCTATTAATAAATACATTTAGTCCTATTTTTAAACCTTTCCAAACACTGCTTAGTTTCTGCATGTTTTGAAATGAAGTTATCTCAGGAACATAACTCTGGTTCCAAGGCTGCTCTGAGCTCTGGAAACAGCCTGAGGAACAGGAACTCTGCACATCATGTTCCCCTCACATCAGATTAAAGCACGGAATAGGTGAGGTATGGCAAAATTTAGGATCCAAATGTCAAAATGCAGATTTCTTTTGGCTGAAATTTAATTTAAAGACCAGCAGCTTATAATGACTCCTGGGCACGTTTAACTGTCAGCTCATCTCTTGGATTGTTCAAGTTACTCTGCTTGTGTTTGGTGGAATGTACACCAAGGAAACACTACCTCAATGAATGAGAGACTGAAAACCTGTGTACAAGAATATTATTCTTCATCTTAGAGATAGAAAACCTAAAAGAGGATATGCAGAGTTCAGAAATACATCCTTAGGTAGGATTTTACTGCTACAATTTCAACAGATTAATTCACGGAACTAGTTTGGTTTTTTTTTAAACCCTCTATTCTTTCATTAAGGATGAAATTAATAAAAGTAGGCTAGCTGGAAGATTTTTTTCCCCCCCTGCTACCTTCAGGAAAGGCTCGAAAACTGTGTGCAAATAATACTGTGTGTTTAATTTTAGCTAAGTGTGGGTAGGCTTCGCCGTGTCAGTTAAAACTCAGAATAAAATACCCTGTGTGTATTCAGCCCTTAACCCTCAAGAATCTCAGAGCACTTGAAACACACCAAAAACTCTTCACCCCATGCAGTCACAGCGCTGCTCAGGGCCACAATGGGGCTGTTGTTCAGCTGCATGAAGAAATGCCAGAGGAGGGTAGGAAGTTAAGAATAATACAGCGTATTCAAATATAACTTTTAGGAGTATTTAGGTAGGCAGAACGCAGCTACCTGGAATTTGGCCACAAGACCCAGCTTAACAGCCCTGCTCTTGTCAAAAGCGGAATAAGATCTTTAATTTTTCCATTCCATTTCCATTAATCACCAGAAGTGGTCATGAGGTTTTCCACCCCAGCCAGCAGTCAGGCTTTCCAGCAGCAATACATTTCCAGGGCACCACATCAATGCTGCTTCAGAGTGCCTCCTACTGAATCACCAGCCCAATTTCCTTCACGTCATGGGCTCCCATTTGAAAACTGACCAGCTCTCCTGACCATCCAGATGGTGACCTGAGGGTCTGAGAGCCTGGGTTTTTACTGAGAGGGCTTTAACCCATCTTTAGGAAATCTCTCAGGAAGGTTTAACTTCACTGACAAGCTAAGCTGAGTGTAAAACAAGCAATTGCCCTAATCTACATCGATTTGCTATTTAAAATAAAAAAGAAGTTTGGATAATTAAGAAGATACAAGAAAGAGTTGAAATTATAGAGGGATATTTTTATCCAAATTATTCTGGGTTCTCAATGGTCTTTGCTGGGTTCTGAATTCAATTAGTGTCTGTACATAAAGAAAAAAAAAAAATCAAAGCAAGATGATACAATCCCCTAATTACAGAGCCAAAGTTATCAGTGTACAGTTGACAGAGACAGGAAGGAGAGAACTGATGATATGTGGCCCGATAGGGAAGGAGAGTTCTGTAGCTGAAGAAGGCAAAAGGAATTATTGACAGAAAGATTTTGCTGTGAAATTCGGTCTATGTAAATAACATTGCCAGATGCTGCAGTTAATTAGGATAACTTTAACAGTTCTATTTGATTTTCTCTTTCCAATTAGAGGACAGTATTTACATTTCTGGCCAGAGAGACTGAGGCTCTACAATATTCAGAGTAATTGCAAGTGCCTGACTTAAGGGATGTTCCTAATTGGACAAGTTCTGTACTTTAGGTTAAGAATTATCTATTGTGTCTTGCATTTGTTCCAGTCACAGGACATTGTGGTCACTCTGTTTTCTGGCAGCACTGGCAGCTGTTCCAGGATCAGCTCTTCAGGCTGATGTACCTTTTAGCAACACACAAAACTGAAATATCCTATTTACAAACACGTGTTTTGCATTTGAACTAGAAGAAAGCACTATGAGAACTGTGGAACGCAGCTTTTTTTTTTTCTTTTGCAGGTAAAGGTTAATTTCTTATACATTTATAGTATTTTTGGCTTGCAGAGAAGTTTTCTATTTTATCTTCAGTAATTCTGAATGGTTTTACTGTTTCTCTGTGGATGACTTGGAAAGGAAAAGTTAGAAATGTAATATTTAATACCTGGAAGAGACTTATTCAGATGTCTCCCTTTTCTGTCTGTATTTATACTTTAAGAGTGTCTTAACATCTACCATAAGAACAGGTCTTTGTTCACTAGCTAATGCACATATCCAAGTGCAGTAAGACTTTAAAACCCTCAACATTTTAGAACTCAGCCAAGGCTGGCAAAATTCTTTCTGCCTTTTGCTGAGCCTTGGTGTTTGAACACAGTGACCTGTGCTGAGATTTTTTTTGTTTCCTGGGGACAAGTTGATCAATATCCTGGAAGCTGACAGTGGGAGGGAAAATGGGGCACAACAACTCATAAGGAGCCTCAAACCTGAGTCTGCCCAAGTTTTCCAGACTTGGAAAGAACTTGGAAAGCCTTCCCAGAGCAGCCCCTGGTCACGAGGGGATGCAGCACTTACAGGGACACTCAGCTTCTAAAGCTGTTTGGTTTTGTTTTCTGAGTACCTCAGATGTTACAGCAGTGATTTCCCTTTCAATGAGCTGAACTCAGCTCTTGGATTTATAGGTGCTTTTGGTGGTGTTCACTATGATAGATATTAACCTCCCACAACCCAGAATTCTTGGGTTTAGGATATGAGAAATCCAAGACAAATATTAGTGGTGATGGGTAAACTTACCTGGCATCTTCTGACTTCTGAAGGCACTTCAATAATAAAGTCTATTGGTAAATGATGCTAGTAATGAAGTTTTCTAAGGCAAAATACACACAATTTCATTCTGTAAATAAGATATTAAACCAGAAACATTAGTGTCACCTTGCTGGAAACTTGCTAAGAAAAAAAAAATGGTTTACTAAGGATGGGCAGAATTGAGGCCATTTAACCACTGGAGAAAACAGCAACTCACCTTCCTGTTCCATGATCTCTTTCCATAGCTTGCCCAAATGCCCTGTGTACAGATGAGCAGACATTCACTCTGATGGAGGCTGTTTCTGCACGTATTTAAAAGATTGAGACCACCATTTTCAACTTAGGGTGCCAGGAACACCTCAGTAGGTCCTGTGAGGGCTCAGCTCACCTCAGGGCCTGGCATTTCCAAAGATTAAACACCCATGCTGAACATGATCATGAGCCACTGAGGCTGGGAAGTTAAAAAACATGTGCATGAATTTTTTTTCCACTTTCCACCTCTTTGGGGCCCTTGGTGTCTTTGCCATCTGCCTCTTGCAGGTCAGTGGAAATGTTTTTGCTGACCTTTGTGGGCACACTCGAGTTACCCACCGTGCGATCACGTAGAATGCAGCTAAAACAACTCTGCTTCATCTAGTGTTCTTTCAAAATAATTTCCAGCCCATTAATTATGGTCTGCAAGCTCTTCTTTAAGGAGCCACTTTGATGTTGATGAGTCACAGCTCTCAAGCTTTCCTCTTTGCCACTGCACTTCCTTTAGGCATAACCTTGGTGACTTTTTGCACCAAGAGGCGAATGGCTCTGTGACAGGACCTGGCCTTGTGTAAACACCCTCAGGAGACACTTCCCTCAAGCCAAATACTGAAACCCACTTAAAAAACACTTTCAAGAGGCGTTTTCCATTTGATGTAGCTCCACACAGGTATTTAGTGACAGCCAAGCGTAATCCAAGCTGAGACAGTGTTTGGGTAGAGCTGTGGGTCCTGTGCTGTAACCTCATGTCCCTTTAGCTGTCCTGTGTATGTTAATGACTGTGTATGTTAATGACTGGTAAAGGTATTGCTGGGTTAATACCTCTCATAGTGAACACCACCAAAAGCACCTATAAATCCAAGAGCTGAGTTCAGCTCATTGAAAGGGAAATCATTGCTGTAACATCTGAGGTACTCAGAAAACAAAACCAAACAGCTTTAGAAGCTGAGTGTCCCCGTAAGTGCTGCATCCCCACCTGACCAGGGGCTGCTCTGGGAAGGCTTTCCAAGTTGTTTCCAAGTCTGGAAAACTTGGGCAGACTCAGGTTTGAGGCTCCTTATGAGTTGTTGTGTCCCATTTTCCCTCCTACTATCAGCCTCCAAGATTCTGGAGAAAGGTATTGCACCTGCCCCTGCTCCACTTTCCCAGCAGAAGGGAAGATGGAGCAGCTTAAAAGAGGGGTGGCAAGTGGCAAGTGCTTGCCCTGTTTGCAGCTGTGCCACTGGAGATGGTCAGGCAGAGGCTTGTGCTGGTTTTATGGACACCTCTCCACCCCAGCCCAGCGGGAGACACATTAACTTAAACTCTGTGTAACTTTACACCTGCCTGCTCCACCGCAGAGCAGAGCAGAATTCAGGAGGAAGCCTCGAGCAGCTGTCAGGGCCCTGGGCTGTCAGAGATGTATCAATTAAAGCGAGATGTGGCAGCAGTGTTTGCTGTCTCCCAGCTGAGACACACATCTGCCTGCATCCTAGTTTGGGCAAGGCTGCAGAGAGCTGGGAGGCTGCACTGGGCTGGTGCCAGTGCTCGTGCTTGGCTCACACACCCCGGGCATGGACCTGGGACAGTTGCTGTGCAGCACCAGGCCCTGTGTGTTCTCCTTGTTGCAACCTTGACATTTTACCAGCCTGAGAGTCTGGGAGCAGTCAGGTAATGGCAAAGCTTCTCTTCCTCCCGGGAGGAGAGCAGGAGGAAGGTTGAAACCATTTGAAATTCAGCAAAGGGGTAATTCACAACATCTTTGCAAGTTTGGGGGGGAAAAAATCCCATAGAAATGGTATAAAAAGGGGGAACAGGCTCAAGAACACTCTTCATCAAATCAGTCTGTTGCCTTTTTCACACTGAAATGAGCCTGGACTCATGCACTCCAGGCTGACACGTGCCTCTTATAAAATCATCTGTTTGGTCGTGTTATAATTCTCTCTTCTCCATTTCAAGGACACCAGTGGGAGGAAATCAAAACCTCGCAGAAATGTGTTTTCCCGCTTTGCTGTTATTCCCAGAAGCCGCCGCCTTCCTTCTGTTGTGTCTAATTCAAAATAACAGGTTGATCCTTTCACAAGCATCGACCTGTTTTGCAACATGAAAAGGAGTCAGTGCTATCAGTTATCTCCCACATTATCCTGCAGCAAGCTGTTCTCCGAGGGTAGCCAGCTTGAACGGCTCACGTTGTTGTCCACAAAAGAGAATCACTCTTCATTCCACTGCCTCCGTGCCAAGACGTGGCTCCCAATTAGGTAATTGTTTTGACAGTTTGGGAAAAAAAAAGAAAAAAAAAAAGCCAGAAAAACATTATGAAGTGAACAGTCGTACATTTCTGCTCGCTGGGGGCATTTGTAAAAGGAAGATTAAATGTGTCCAAAGCTTAAAACTTCAAGATGCTATTGAATGTTCTGGTTTTATAAAGAGGCATGTAACAACAAACCTGGCATTATTAGATGGTGATGTAAATTCCATGACTGTTTCATAGCTGTTGTTTTTAACTGCTGTGCTCTTAGTGTGTTTGAATCTCCATCTATGCACTAATTCTATGTTTAAGGGAAATCAAATCATTTCAGACCTTGGTAATTGTTAGTTCCAACTTTGACACAGAGAAAAAAAAGCTTTTCTTGGAGATCTGCAGACTTTTAAAATGGAATCCAAGGTTCTGCCTGTACTTTGTGCAGCTGTGTGAGACATTTTCAGTGAACCCTGAACTCAGCCTGGGCTCAGTGCTCACTGCTGAGTGTCAGCCTGGGCTGGCACAGTCCCTGCACTCAGCCTGGGGTGTGTGTCCAGCTTTATGCAGTGGCTTTTTGCTCTTGACTTAATCCCTA
This sequence comes from Sinosuthora webbiana, assembly GCA_013397395.1. Classification (NCBI taxonomy): domain Eukaryota; kingdom Metazoa; phylum Chordata; class Aves; order Passeriformes; family Sylviidae; genus Sinosuthora; species Sinosuthora webbiana. The sequence goes on along the minus strand of VXBN01001816.1, from coordinate 15,848 downwards.
ACAAGTTCTCTGTATCCTCAGTGCTCAGTAAGACTGTAGGATTGGAAGCTTTGCCATCTTCAAGGCAAAATGTACTTTCCTGCACGTTATCCAAGGAAAACACTGTGAAAGCCAGACAGGGAGAAAGAAGGTATCCTTAACAATTTCCTCATTGATGAAGAGCTCCAGAGGCAGAAATATGGGAATACACACACACCTACAATAGGCATATATGCTATTTTCAATACAACATCTCATCTATCTACAGTGGCTTCTGGAGTTTTACATCGAGTGCAAGAAATGTGGTGAGAGAGATGCCAAAAAAGACAAAGTGTTTAAGAGCAGATGAGCTCAGGTTTTCATTTCTCCAATTCCCCTTGCCTGGAAGACAGCTTGTTTTAGTAGCAAAACTGTCCTGGCTGATCCTTAGCGAAGCCCCATAGGTTTTAACAATCAAGGTGATCTTAAAAACGTCTATAAAATTCCTGATACCATCTACTGCATCTGCCAGCACTGAAGTTATTTGAGTTTACTCTCAGGTTCTCCACAACTAAAGGTTTTATCACATGTCTTCTCAAACCTTTACCTGGTAACACCAACGGTGCAGAGTTCATGTAAATTTTACCTCCATCTCATCTGCAGGCTGTTGGAATATGCATTGCTGCATTTATTCTCAATATGGGAATGTGAGGCTGGGGAGCATGGGGGATGTTTTGGGAGCACGGGATTTGCTGGGTTCCTGGCAGGCACTTTCATCTCTCCAGGCTTGAAGTTATCTTGGTTCTTCGGGGCTCTGCCTCTGCTTGCTCCTTGTCCTACACAAGGTGGGGTCTGGATCACGTTACACGCACCAAAGGCTGACTTCTGCTTGCCTTGGGCTTGTGAACTGCTGGAATTTGGGGTTTCTGTGGCTGGCTGGGGTCTGACTGCTCTGGGAGGGGTTTCAGTGCCTGTTGGAATAATTGCTGCACCATCAGGATGCTGCTGGAAGCAGTGGCTCTGGGAATTCTAGAGGCAATTCCATCTGGGTCTTTGCCTCAGCTGCCAGCCCTACTGCACCAATTAAACTTTTGGGGGTCTTCTGACTGCAGGAATTTAAGCTGGTGGTCTATCTGAAACCACCAGCTGAATGAATTCATCTTCCCCCCAGTCTCCCAAGGGAAAGCTCTCTTTTAGAGAATTGTGACAGGGAAAGGAGAGGGTCAGTCTCTGGAGAAAATGCAATCTGCTCTTTGGAGATGTCCCAGTGCTCACAGCTCCACACACCTCAAAATAATGGACTTCTCTCCTCTCTGTGTGTCTTCCACATGTGAAATCTTTCTGCCAAGTTTTCTTATTCCCCAAATCCCCATTTCTCTTTGTAGCAAACCCATGGTCAGGTTTGATTCTTTAGCTCTATGGGACAGGTAACAGGTAACCTCACTTTTCCTCCACATCTCTACCCAAGTTACTCCTATTCCTTATCTCTAAGGAGGAGCACACCCCTTAGCAGTGATTCTCATGAAAAAAGGACTCACTCTGGATATTTTCAGAAAGAATTGAGCAAGATATACTAGAAAAGGCAGGACAAGTAGCTACTACTTTTTCTGAGTAGTTCTTCCCAAGAGTGATTGTACTTGTTTCAGGAAAGGACTATCCTTGCTCTCCTGCCGACTTTGCCAAGAACAGGCACAGCTTTCCAAGGAAGAAACTTACTGGAGGCATTGAGAGAGGAATAAGCAGATCCAAAGTGTTTGTCTTTCCTCTCACATGTCACTCATGGTTTCACACCTCTCTGCGTGGATTTCAGTGTGAATGCTCTGGCAGACCAATAAAAACCCAAAACAGGGATGAACATGAGGGATCAAACAAGCTGGACCAGGCTCCTGCAGGCTTGGTGGCACTGAAAGGTGGTACCAGGTGCTGCCAAGACAAAATGTGCTTTTCACACCTGTTAGTATTTCACTTTGGAAGGCACTTTTTAAAAATGCATCGACTGCAAAGCTTTGGTGCAGGTGGTAGCAAACAACAGAGAGGTTTTTTCATAAATGTTCTTGTCTTGAGGAACACTGGGCTCTAACAAATAGTGCCTGTCTCAGCCACAGTTTTGGGACACCCCTGGATTCTGAGTGTGCCCCTCACCTAGACATGCCTGAGTTAGCACTAAATTTGGAAGACTTGAGCCCAAGATATGTAAAACATGTCTGGTCTGTGGCTGCAGACACTGGAACTAATCTGGAGTCTTGCTGGCAGTCTTGCCAGCACCTCAGGAGACGCAGAAGTGTGGGCAGCAAGCAGGCTGGAATGTTCTCAGCACACTCAGGGACAGCTCAGGGCCTGGCTGTGCAGCCCTGACTGCAAACCCAGGCTTCCCTTGCCATGAACAGGCAACTTTTTAGAGTCATGACTCAACTCCTGTGCCCCTGGCCGTGCTCAGATGTAGAACTCCATGTCCACTGCAACTGCTTGGGTCATAAAAAGACCCCTCAAACACATTTTGCCAGAGTTTGGGTGTCTGTCCCTGCGTTCTCTTTGGGCCTTGGCCTAAATTGCTGCTGCATTTTCAGCTGGATGTGTTATTTTTCCCTCTGCTCTTTGCAAACAGTGCTGCAGTTAACGAGGGCTGTGTAAGCACCCGCTGGATCAACATGTACCCGTGCTGGGTGAGCTCATCCTCTCAAGTGCAAGATGTCAGTGAGATGTAATGTAAGGAGCTCTTTTTTTTTGTTTTTTTTTCATCCTCTCTTTGCCGTTTCAAAGAATCAGAATGCCCACTGCAATAACAATGCTACATCTTCCCTTCACTTAGCACCTTTAATGGAGCACACTTTATTTTAGAAAGCCATAAAACACCAGGCTTAGCACAGCCATAGCCTGGCATGGTTTATTTTCCTCTCTTAGGTTTCAGATAGAACCAACGCAGCACATGTAAAACAAGGAAGGTTAAAATAAACAATCGGATTTATTTTACTCGCTTTTAAAAATATTTAAAGACTTTTGTGGATTTATAACTGTTGCAGTAACAGTTTCTGCCTTATGTCATGAGGGGAAAGTTATGGCTTTGTTTGAAACTGCACAAGAAACACCATTGTAAGAGATACATGAGTCAGGCATTGCCATTAGTCAGTGCATATTCACTGAAACCTGCCTCTGAAATTGATCTAGGCCAAGAAGTCTAAAGAGTGGCACATGTCAAAAGTAATTATGTGATTTAGGGGAGGAGTTCTCCAGTATTTTTTTCCTGTGGGATGTGTCTTTTGAAACGATTGGTGAGGTTTTGATGGGCATTAACCCCCTAAAATGTCAGAAATCTCTGAAAGGCTGCAAGCTCTGTGGCTCTCCAATACTACTCTGATGAGCAGCTTTGGAAACCATCTCCCTTTTTCTTCAGGATTCTAGGCCTGCTTTGGGAAAAAGCAGTCTCAGATTCTGTTTTTCATAACTCTGACCCCAACTTTCATCTTCAAAATCTACTGTGATTCATACCCTTCTTACTTCATAGCAGCACGGGTCAGGATAAAAAAGGAAATAATCAAAGAAAAGCAGAATCTCAACTTGCATTGGTGAAACTTTATCCTGTTTATTAACTCTGCTCTGCAAGCCACAGTATATTGTGCTTGGATCTTGTAACACTCCATTTTAGAAAATAATAGTCAAAGTGGTGTTTTAACCAGAGTATGAGGGTTTTAATATAAAATGTGCCTTTCCTTTAAATTGATTGCAAATGTACTTTCCAAATATTTTACTTCGTGAAAAAAAAAGGATTCTTGGAGGCATTCCAGTGCCTGGTATTTTCCAGCTAGCTAAAATGCAGATAATTCCCCTTTCAAACACGCCTTGAGAGGCTTTGCAAATCCTGCCTGGATGGTTTGGAGGGACATAGGAAAGAGCAGGAGCTGATCCTCGCAGGATGCACCCTAGTGGAAAGGGTGAGGATCCCGAGGGGAGGGTGAGGATCCCAAAGGAAGGGTGAGGATCCCATGGGAAGGGTGAGGATTCCAAATGAAGGGTGAGGATTCCAAATGAAGGGTGAGGATCCCAAGGGAAGGGTGAGGACCCCTTGGGAAGGGTGAGGATCCCAAAGGAAGGGTGAGGATCCCAAGGGAAGGGTGAGGACCCCTTGGGAAGGGTGAGGATCCCAAAGGAAGGGTGAGGATCCCAAAGGAAGGGTGAGGACCCCATGGGAAGGGTGGGGAGAGGACCCTGGGCTGGCTGCAGGGATCACACACACACCAGATGAGGATGCAGAGTGTGAACAGCACTGGGCACAGCTCATCCCCATGGCTGATCCCATCCCATGGAACCCCCCGGAGAAAGTGCAGATAATGATGGCAATAACAATGATGAGAACACAGAACTCATAATCCTTTATCACCCCCTGACACAGCCCTTCCCAGACCCAAATCTGTCTGCAGGATCCACTGACACCCAGATTTGACAGAACTGATTTGTCAAAGCTCACTCAGAAGTGCGGGGGGAGAGAGGAACCTGGATTTCAAACTCCAGCCTGATGGGCAAATGAACATTTTCTGTGGCACAGCCATTTCACGGGGTGAGCTGCAAGATGCATTTCTTTCATGCTAAATTATTTTAATCTAAGTGGAAAATGGGGGATAGTAATCCACTAAAATAATTTTCTGTAGCACCTGCTTTTGACTAAGTCTCTCTAATGGTGTTGAAAGAGGCCAATTTCTCCATCCTGAAATATTCAGCAAAGCCTTCATCAAACAGATGGGTGAATGTGGGCATGATTTCCATCTTCATTAAATTGGGTTTTTGAAAAATCAGTCCTTTAATAATGTATAAATATTTCCTTCTTGAAGTAACTGCCTGATTTTTCCCCACAAGGACTGGTTTCTACTTTTTGTAACGAGACCAGCTCCTGATGGAAGAGCTGCCAGTGCATGTACACTTGCAGATGTGTTCTTCGATAAAACTTAATTAGCCATTTCAGTAATTCTCTACCTAATGTGTTTTTAACATTCTTTACAGCTTGAAGTGAGATATATCTGGGTTAGAGAAAACAAGGCAGATATCCATCCATAACCTTGCCTTGACTATTATTTAGGGTTAAGCTAAATGCAATGCAGAATGTAATTTTCCCAAACCTGCTTATTCTTAGTGCTGCAAAAAGAATGCTGCTCCTTAATTTTCACTGTATCATCTCTAAATATGTGTTTGTTCATAAAAAATATGATTAAGTCTCTAGTTTTAAGACAAGTTTTTATGTCTGTCTTTAAAACAATTTTTAAGTCACTTAAAATCGTGTGATTTTTTCTATGAGATTGGCATTCTGAAGCAGATACATCAACAAAAAAAAAGCTTTTTTGTGGTTTCACTTAGAGGCTGAAGCGTGGTACCACCACTTACAGGCAGTGAAGAAAAGCAGTTTTCTCTCTGGCTGCCCAATCCTACAACCACGCACAAGCCCCAGCCAGGGGCTGCTTCCAGCAGGAATTATGCAAAGGGGAGGAGCTGTCAACACCAGGGACTGCACAGAGCAGGGATTTCACACACTCACCCTCTCAGGAGGCAGCAGAGCATCTTTTTGCTGCTGGGAGAAACGCAAGAGAAGAGGATAAAAGCAAGTGGAAAAAGCCCAAACAAGCACTGGGACCGTTAGACCTGTGCTGGGGCTGCTGCCCTGCCCCTCAGTCAAATAATTATGCTTCATTAAGGCTCTCCAGTTAACACTTGCTTGTGGTTTGTGCAGAAGAAAACTGTGTCTGACTGCAAACACAGGATATGAGTTCTCATGCAGCTTCTGCATTCGCTCTGGGTGGGGGTGGAGAGGTTTACAAAGCAAATTCTTTTGTAGCAAAGAGGGTACGGTTAAAATTCTGTATTTTATTTATTATTTTATTTTGTTTTATTTTGTTTTGTTTTATTTTTATTTTATCTTATTATATTATTTATTTATTGTATTTTATTGATTTCAAATCCTGTATTTTATTTTTCTGTATTTGGCAGAGCCCAAGCCTATGTTTTCTCATTTCCCATTTTGCCAGCAAACAGGGAAGGGGTCACCAGTGGGGACAGTGGGGACAAGTATCACTGATGGAACACAAACATCACTTTTGAGGGTCCCATGCAGACATTGGAGAGGGTGGCTGGGATCCATGGGCTGGCTTTCCTCTGGCCCTCCTCACATCCATTTGATGGAGGTGAAGAAGATAATGAGCCTGGTGGGCTCTTGCTGCTGGGTGAGTTGGCCATTCCCCACCTGGCAGATGCTTCCAGCTGGGATCTGCCATCCCACTGCCCAGCTCTGCAATCTCCCCAGCACACAGAGCTATCTGCTTTATAAAGCTTGATTTATTAAAGCACATCTCAGGATGATCAAATCAGTCATCTAGGACATTTCTTCTCTAGTTAGTTAAGTTGTTTTTATGTCCTAAGGCTGTGCTGGTTGTACCTCACCAAAGCTCTTAAAAGAGCTCATCTTCATGGAGATGACAGAGAGAGCAGAGAAAACCTTTGCTGCACTTTTTGCTTCATCACAATAATAGATTTGGTACATGCCAGGCTCTTCACCCCTCTGTGTCACCTGGAGCCAGGGCTCAGGTTAAAAACAAAACATGTATTGCTTTTGAACTTACAAGGGGAATCACTGATTTCGATTTTTCTCTGTTGGTGATAGATGCAGCCGCCAAAATTCCCTGAAAATCTCTTGGGGAGGCAGTTCTGTCCTTGGAGCCCCAGGGTGGTGCTGGTGATCTGCTCTCCAAACCAGACCAGACCCATCCTCGCGTGCTCACCCCAGAGCTGCAAAGAGCTCCTGAACAAATTAAAATGTTCTCAGTGGTAGGTGGGAGCAGCTAATGATTGCTTACATATACACTGTAAAAAACTTCAGTAGTAATTTTGCCTTGAGTTATTCAATTAGGTCTCATTTTCCCTTCTCTGGATGATAAATGAGACCAGCCTACAGGTTCACAGCTGCAGGGTCTGTTCTGGTGCAGATATTCCTGCAAAGCCCCCTGGTAGCCACCTCAACAGGAGCAGCATGTGCACGTCAAAGATAATAAAACCTTTAAACTCTGCCCTAATTTGCTTTTTTCCCCTCATTATGCACACATATGCACCATCAGGACTACTGGAAATTGCTCCTGTTGTTGAAACAATTCTGTATTTGTAATTATGAATAGGAAGGGGGAAGAAAAAATCTCATTCCAGGCAAAATATACAAATAGGCAATAATATACTTGAGTAGAAAATAACTACCAGATCTCTTCTGATGTAATCTCTAGTATTAATAACACACTTATCAAAATGGTAAATTGAAGTTTGTATAAATTAAAGTATTTGGAATTGAATTTGATAAGGTTTTCTTGACAGATGTTGGGGTAGAGGAGAACCTGACTGTGGAAAACAGAGTCTGTTTCTTAGTATGTTTTACATCTTTTCAGATATCCTTTTTTTTTTTTATCCTTTCAGCTCCTAGGTAGTAATTAATATAAAGTTACAGAAATGCTCTGCAACAAGTCACATTTGTTGGACAAACAAGAGCTTATTGGAAGAGTCATGTAAGTTTTCAATAGCTGTTTGACCAAAAATAGGCTGTTCCAAAATGGCAAATCCTCATTGGAGACAAAACTAAACAAGTAATACTGTTTATCAGTGTCAGCCTATTGTAATATTTTAAGTGATGAATTTCGCGAATAGTTGGAAAAATCTTTAAACACAGCTTAGTGATGTATTTCACACACAGAGAAATGTTCTGTTCATTTATAGGAAATGTAAAAATACACAAAAGAAAGAAGATAATAATAGGTGATATATTTGCCATTTTAACTCTGTAAAATTAACTTTTCAGTGCAAAATTATGGATATTATTGTTGGAATCAAGGGTCATGGTAGGATAATACAAGCAGGAAAAAATTCTTTTGACTGGAAGCATCATCTGTCCAAGTCAGAATATTCTGCGATTCTCTTATGAACAAATACACTTTATATCTCTTTTTTTATCTTTTGCTTGGTCTGATCTCTTGTCATGCTGTCCTGGATTACAAAACCAGAAGTTTTCTTCCCATTGAAAACACTGTAAGAGTGACTCATTGCAGACTCCAGACACTTTCCACAGCTTTCTTAGCAAAGAGGACAGAAAATATAGAATCTCATTCACAGATAAAGATTTTTTTTTTAATTTAGTTTTAGTGTTTGTGGTTTGGGATGTTGTTTTTTGTTTCTGTTTTTGTTTTGGTTTGGTTTTGGGGGGGTTTTGGGGTGGGTTTTTTGGGTGGTGTTGTTGTTGTTTTGTTTTGTTTTTTGGTTTTGTTTGGTTTGGTTTTTTTGGGTTTGTTTGGTTTGGTTTTTTTGGGTTTGTTTGGTTTGGTTTTTTTGGGTTTGTTTGGTTTGGTTTTTTTTGGGTTTTGGTTTTTTTTTTGAATAAACACTCTTTAAGCTACCTTCTCTTCACCTTGAATGCCATTATCTATAATGCTTTGTATTTTCACTTCTTCTGGAGCAATACAACACACTCAGTCAGGGTCTGGTAATGTGAGCCTGAGATATTTCCCAAGAAAAAACATTTTCTGGACAATAACAAGAGAATGACCACTGAGGCAAAAAAAAAAAGTGCTTTTTCTGCCTTGTGTCTTTTCACTTTTGGAAGCTGCACTTCAGCAGAACAGACTGAAGCAGGTGCTTGAATCTGTTCCTGTTGAGCATCACACATGTTTAAACCTTAGTGGGAATCAAGTTAATCTCCTTGCTGTAATAAGGCTTATAAATAAAAGCTTATTTGCACAAAGAGGGCACTTAATTGGAGCCAGAAGAAAATCAGAAGAAAACAGGCAATATTAGGGGTGTGAGTGAGCTTATCAGGGTGGCACCAGGGTTGCTCACACACCACTTTTGTCACAGGCTCTGCAGAGCAATAGATGAAGCACAAAGAATCTGCCTTGTAAAGGAACTTGTAGTTGAATCAGACCACCCTGTGGAATACCTGGGACAAAAGCTTTATTTTCAGGGGAAATAAGGCACCTTCAGGTATTTTGGGAAACCACCTGGATGCCTTCTTGCCACTTCCCTTGTGTTGGTTTCTGGTCATTCTGACTAAATCCTGGATGCATCTGGAGGAAGAATTAGTCCCATACCCACACCGAGCTTGGTTTCAGCATCACGCACACACATTTTGCTTGCACGTGTCCCCTATTACCTCCCTCACGTTGGCACATGTCCCTTATTTCTCCTTTCCTTCCCCCAAGCTCTGAACAGTGCTGATGGATCACCAATAAAATGGTATTTTAGGAAAGAATACGAGAAGCAAACTCCTTGGATAAAGAGAACAGGTTCTGCCTCCTGACGGGGCCAATATGGAACTGGTTTCTTTCTAGCAGGTAATCTGATCAGAAGTGTCACCAAATGTTTGGGAACAGTCAGAAAACATCTGCTGGGAAGGAAACGCACTGCTGAGCGGTGCTGCAGCCAGGCATTGGGGGCAGAACACGGTTTTTAGGCACATTTCTGTAATCTGGGAGGCAACCTTTAATGGGTTGATGATGGGGCACTCAAACACATCCTCATCCATTTCGCTTGCACTGCAGAGGAGGCAGGGACAGCTGCTGAAACACATCTGCACCACCTGGGCCTTGAGGAGGGGTTATGGAGGAAAAAAACCCCACAAATTTGAGGGGATGTTTCTGTGCCTTTAACTGGGCAATTTAAAACACCAGCGGTGGAAGTTGTTTGTTTAACACTGGCATAAGGAATATCCCCCTCCACACACACACACAACACATTTATAAATTGCAACACAATTGCCTTTGTTTTGAAAGGAATTATTCTCTCATTCATGGCTTGTTTGAATTTACTTCCTTGTAAATTATTTTTGGCAATGCCTGGTGCAGTGCAGCAAGGGAAACTATGCATTTCCATGTATGTAAACCAGGAAAACCATGTGATTGTGGACAAACAATGTCCTCCATTGTGAGTTATTTGTTTTCCTCGCTGTTGCTAAACCCTTTGTAGCTACAATGGGCATTGTGATCTGGGAGCACTCTGGTGCCAGTGGTGCATTTTAATTGCTTGCCTCCACCACAAAACAGCTTTGGGGCTGTCAAACAGGAGGGCTGAAGGTTTCCCTTACCTGGAAATGCCTGGATAGAACAACTTTGAACTTAAAGAAAAGAGGGAATGTCAGAGGTGGGAGGGGCTGATCAAGCTCACGGCGCGTCTCTGATCTCTGGCCTTACTGACGCTGTGGTTGCCAACAAAAATTACGATTTCTGGGGGCTGTTCTCAGTTATGCTGGGGTGGTGGGAGTGTGTTTATGGCATCACATTGGTTTGGCTCTTCCTTCCCACTGTGCTTTTCTCAGCTGCCAGGCCTAAATTACGGAAAAATATTTGTGTTTCTACCACTGCAATGAAATGTGTTCACGTGAACTGACTGAGAAGTCAGATTTTAGTGTTTTGTCTTCAATCAGATTTTAGTGTTTGCTATGGATTTCTAAAGAGTTTTATTACCTGGGCAAAAGCAAATGTCCAATTTCAGTAGCACAGAGCCTTTACCTGTGCTCAGGGGCTTGCCTCATCAAATGGCTGCGTGAAAAAAGACCATTTATGGATCATTCACCCCAGAGAGGAATCCTGGTGTGTCCCTTCCAGCTCAGTATATTCTGTGATTCTGTGAACATGAAGGGCCTTGTCCACAGACACACTGAGAACTAGATCTTTATTTATGAGTGTGTATTTATGGAGTGTGATACCCAGAGAGATGAGCATTTCTGCGCAGATGTATGTCTTGATGGCTCTCACCCCTCCTATTATCTCTAAATATGATTTTAAAAGGAAATATACTTTGAAGGGGGCAAGAGGTTCTAGCAAAGGATTTAAACTTTTTCTTCCTCTGAAAGGACTCAGTCATAGCTCTTATTTAAACTAAGAAATGTCTCTGAGGAGAATTTCAAACTCTCTTTCCAAACACCACCGAGCCAAGAATTGTTATTATCTGAATTTAATTCAAATCATATGAACCTTCATAGCTTTTGCCACACTAAAGATTTTTCTCCCTTTCAATCTGGCAATACATTCATCAAGCTGTGGGCAGACCCCACTCACATAAAGGGGTAGCTTTGTGAACTCCATAGCTTACAGGCTTTTCCAGGTTCAAAACACATTTATGATTTATTTTTCTTTAAACAGACACAACTAAACAGTCCCAGAACTGCATAGTAGCAGAATTCACCATGTAATTTACTTTGTGTGAGTCATAATGAGGGGGGAAAAAAGAAATCAGAACTTTGAAGAATTATCCTTAAATTACTGTATCTAGAAAAAAATTTCAACCCTTCTGCTTTCCCACAAGCCCTCTTCCTTCCTGTCTCCTGCCCAGTCCAGCAGCTGATTTTCCTGGATGAACAAGGGATGCTACCTGGAGCCCTGAGTCCTCATTCTGGATTGGATACTTTCTGGGGACAATTCTCTTCAGTTTTCCAACATTTTGAAAAAAAAAATATGATTACCCACCCACATCACTGCAGCCCTTTCAAGCTGGATCAATGTCTTCTCAACGCCTGGAACATGTAAAATGCTATATAAAAAACGTGGAATAATATTACTTCTCAACCATACAGCCAGAATTTGCACTGCTTGAGGGAAAGAGGATGGGGGGGATAATTACAGACTGGGCTTTTGGAATGAGGGGCTCAGGAAGGGAACAGCAGCCACCTCCAGGGTCTCCAAAGCCCTCTGTGTTTCTGGGCACTCCGTGGTTAGAGGTGCTGGGAGTTTTCCAGACCTGCTCACTCCACGCCTGCAAGCATGCAGAGTATTTTCAATAAGAACTCCTTGCATGGAAAGTATGTTTAAAATGCTTTCTCAGCACGCTGCGTGTCCACAGGCTATTCCACGGGTTTTCCTGTTTCTTCTGCTGTGCTTCCAAGGCTTTGGCACTGCAGCTGGCTGTTCTTCCAGCACTTTGTTCTGCCCACTGCCCTTTCCTTATTTCATTTTCAGTGCTCCTGTGAGCCCTGTTCCTCCTGATTGCTGTCACATGTGCTGCTCTGGATCCATACCCTCTCATTAATTCCCGGTTTAGGATGTTTACAGTGCTGTTCCAGTGGAGACAGGGTTATCCAGTTCCTTGGAAACAGCTATTATTTATCCCTCTGGATACTGCCTGCATTGCCATATTTCAGGATAATTTCAATTTGCATTGCATTTCAGTGAGTGGATGTCTCCAGAAAAAAAATGATTTAAAAATTGTTGTTGCATCATAGCAACACCCACAGCAACACAACAACACACACAAGGACTTGTATGTACCAGAGAGCTGCAAAACATGTGAAATTTGCAATATATTGACTGTAAGGGTAACTCAATGCAAAAAAAACAACCCTATAAATGGACCAAAACACAACATTGGAACCGAATTTGAACAGATTTCAGAGAAGCTCAGATCAGAGCAGGCTGCCCAACCTCTCCTTGTTACAAACCTTTTACTTGTCTGGTCTCCCTTCAGCTTTCTGGCCTTTTTAAAGCCAGCTTGGGAGCTTAGACACCCAAATATCATTAAAATGAATACTCTGTGAATGAATTCCGTGTCTTTTGGCCTCACATTTCCACTCTGATGACGTTTCTGGTAGTGCAATAATCTTTTGTTTGGAGGTGTTCCCCACCATGTCATACAGCAATGAACTTACACACCTCCCTATAGGTTACTGTGGGGTTTTTCTAATAAAGGAACGGTGATATGACGAGAAAAGTCATAACCCACGTTTAATAAATTATTTATATTAACCTTCTCTCAATAAAAGGCCTAAATACCAGCAAGAATGACCCGTCCTAAAAGGATTTTTAAGAGGCAATAATTTTTATTTTTTTTTTTTGCATTAGTCCCAGAAGAAAATCATCTGGGACCCAGCAGTCCAGGACTGTTCAAAATGTTTCTTATAAAATTTGCCTGACGCAGACTTAGCACAAGCTAGAATTTGGCTTTATGGGCATTTTATAAACTTCTCTGTGGAAAGCCTGAAAGCTGACCTCTGATAAGGGCTGAATTCCTGTTTAAAAAGGGACAGAAGGCTCATAACATGGGTAATTATCTAAGAGCTGGCAATCCTGCTTTTCATCCTTCATGTAACTGTAGTTGGAAAGAAATGGTGTTTAACACTGTTCTATACAATATTTCATTCTTCTTATTATTGCAATAAACTCAAGGGATGTAAAGAGTGGATCTTAGGGGCCAAAGTGAGTTAGGGGGCAAAGCTGAGTGTTTGATGGGGAAGGTTTTTCTGTGTCCTTCCACACCTTCCTGGAGGATCTGGATGCTGTGAGATGGGTGAGGCTGCCCAGGTGCCAGTGAGAGCCCTGGTGGCTTCAGCAGGGCACAAAACTTCCAGCACCACACCTAATGGAAAATTACTGTAGCCCTGTTCGTTTTCCCTCTGCTCAAACACATTCTGCTGCAGAAGGAAAGGAATGAGATTTTCTTCCGACAAAGAGCACCCAAGAATCAACCAAATGTTTGTAACAGAGTGGGAATAGACTACACTGCACATTAAGGACAACTGCACCAAAACCCTGAGGAGATGTTGCACATTTTGTCCTGGAAACAGCCTCTGGGATAAGATTCAGGAGATATGATCAAGCATTTTATCATACTACAATCTCCTCATTAGTTTAAGCTTTGCATTGCTTGGTGATGCCTGCCAATACTTGTAACCCCACTCTGTTTAAAGCAAGTTTCAGTTCAGGGAAAATCTGAATTTGCTTTTCATTCCGTCTCGTAGGCCCCCAGAATTTGGTAAGTCATTGTGAAACAGAGTTTTGGCAGCCCAGCTTGACTACATAATGGTTTTGCACTCTGGAGACATTTCCAACACTTCAGCAGTGCAAACACTGAATGCACACACAGGGTCGTGTCAATGCAATTATTGTGCACTTTCAGCCCACACTTCATTTTAAAAAAAGGGCATTTTTTTCATAAACTTTCCTTTTTCAACTTCCTTCATGTGCATGAAACCCTCATGTGAATTCTTGCACATGCAGAAATGTTAATATAATTTCTGTCATTGTTCCCATTGCTGTAGCATCTTTTCTAGAAATACTCTGGTTTGGGAAGGGGCTTGGATGTTCTTAAGAGCAGGACAGTGTGAAAGTTGGAATAATTACACACTGGTCATGTTGAGGAGTATGGAAAGTAATGTAATTGATATTAAACCTATCATTATATTTAAGTATTTCTATATATCCTAAAATGTATCTTTCTAATTAATGATTTTTTTTTATTTTTAATAGGCCATGTTTGAATACAGAGTTATCATAAACACATATCTCTATAAAAACAATATTTTATTTTCATGATTAGGCTAAAAACAGCTTTTGTCATTCCTTTATGAGGAGAAACAGCATGAGGCAACATACAAAATTCTGAGTGCTACGTGTCACTGGTAATAATTTTGTTCATTCATCAAAATGTAAAGCTTATTATCATTCCTACTACTGTTAAGCATGCTGATTATACATGTTAATTATTGAACACTGGCGTTTCACATCATTTTGACCTTGAATTAGGGATGATTATTTTTGGATCAGGATGCATTTTATCAATCTGAGCAATTTTATTTGAAGACTGAAAAATTATGCACTCTTTTTTCCTTGAAATTGTGTTTCAGTTGAATCACTTGAGATGGAGGTGTCAAGGTCAAGGGCTGAGTGAAATCCCAAGAACATTCCAGTGCAGAAAGCCCCATCCCATTTCTTCTTGGTTTGGGTCCTGTAATTGCAGAACCCTGCAGCAGCTTGGATGTGTCTCCTGGTACACTGAGGCAGAATCAGACTTTTTCTGCTGGGAATCCAATGCATTGTGGAGGGGTGGCATAAAATTTGTGGAGCAGAGAGGGAATTATCATTCTGATCCTCAGTCCACCAAAAGATGTGACTCATAATTGACCCTATAAGTAATAATTTTTTTTTTACCTCAAAAGCTGTAAAAATAAGAATTTAATTCATATTCCCCCCAAATGAGGTGCTTTAAAAATTAGCTGGGAGGAGAGTTCTCCTGCATTCAGGCCATGCATATTGGGGCTTGGATATGAATTTCAGCTTGAGCTGTCTCGGGTCTTCCTTCCAGGGGAGTTGGTGTTTTGCTTTCCTACAAGCCCAGCCACGAGGCCCTGAGCCAAACCTTCCTTGCTGAGGGTTGAATGAGCCTTTCAGCCTCTCCTGGCAGCCCCCACAGTCACACACACGTGGGCCAGGAGGGGAAATCACCCTGAATGGACTGCAGGCCAGCTCTGGCCCCAGCCTCACCAGTTCCTTCATCATTTCCTGGGCAATTACGTGGGTGGAAGACCTGACCACGATTTTTTTTCCCCTCTCTTTGACCAAGGCTGTTTTCTCTGTTGTCTTACTGAGCTTTACTTGCAGCCCTACCCTCCTGCAGTCCCTTTTTTGGTACCATTCTCCATCCCAGGGTCTCTTGCTGTGGCAACCTCAGACTCCCTGGGGACAAAGTCCCTAAAACCTTATCCCAACCATTCCTGCTATTCCAAGCCCACTTTGTGATAATAGAGCTGGAATACATCTGGTCCCCCTTCCAAACTGAACCTTCTTAGGTAGTTACACAATTCCTGCCAAGCAGCATCTCTTAAATGAAAATCTGGGGGTTTAAAAATATGTCCTCATTACTGTGCCCTTTGCTGGCCTCCTCTCCTGCTCCATTATGTTAAACTTCTACATGCTCCACATATTCAAGGTCATGTTGATTATCTCTTTTCAGAGACTTTTTACATACTGTTTCTGGGTAAGGTGGAATCTGCTGCAGAGGGAAAACACCCTGATTTGGAAGTACATAAATAATTTGATGTGGGAAGAAAAAGAGTTTAACCAAACATGGCTTTAATAACGTTAACCAAATGTCCATGAGAACAATCTAGAGCTGTA
>VXBN01001812.1:156965-175176 GCA_013397395.1 Sinosuthora webbiana | reverse complement strand
TTTTTTTTTTTTTTTTTTTTTTTTTTTTTTTTTGTTATACAGTTACATCCAGAATCTTCTCCATAGATTCTGTTTCCCTACCCTGTCAGGAGAACATTGCTGCAAACGGCTCTGTAGCTTTCTCCCTGCAAGGCCTTCTGTCCCACCAGCTGCTTGGCCACAGTTTTGAAAATTTCAACAAAGTTGTTAAGTCAGAAAAATGTTTAACCTTAAAAAACATTGATATCTCTGATGCATAGAAACATTCTCTGCATTGATCTATATGATTACTGGTAAATGAAGGACACACAAGTACAGTCACATTGCATTCCTGCATATATGTGATTGAGCTTTTACTGATTTCACCCAATGACAGTGAATTAGATGTGCTTTAAAAAAAGAAAAAGACCATGATTCCTGTGAGAATGAATTGGTGCAAGCTTTGTGGGAGTAACACACTCCTACTTGTTATTTTCTTAGAGGAACTCACACAATAACCAGGAAATATTTTCTCAAAGACACTGATATAATTTGGCAAAGAAAAGAGTTGGCTTCACTCAAAATGCTGGTGAGAAGGAGAGGAAGGGTCATACCCACAGTGTCCAATCTTGGCTGGGTGGCAGCATGAGGCATGCTGTGTGCTGCAGAGCCTGCTCCTGAGCCTGTTACTGAACAAGCCGCTCCTACTTGCCAGACTTTTTGGCTCTGAGATACTTACCTTTAAAAATTAACCACACACTTTTCACAGAGCCTGTTGGCATATCTTTCACTGATTGATGGGCACCAGAGAACATAGCACACAGCCCCCCTCCACTTTAACTCTGCAGAACACTCCCCTTCAAACCTCACCAAAGATCTGATCTTTAGTTATTCTGCTGCTGCATAGCCTTAGGTGAGCACTATCTTTAACAAAAAGCTGAATGTTCTTCAGTGTCTCCTGAGTCTTCTTGCATTTGTGCTTCTCTGAAACTTCACTGTTCATTTTAAATTGGGAAAGCTGTAGAAGTATGTTCTTGACCAGCAATTATTGATTAAAAGCACATGAGAGTATTTCCCAAACATGGCAAATGACAATTAGCTATCAATTGACTCTTCTGAGAAGGCAGGAACACTGGAAATGCTCTTTGCCTTAAGGTACTTTGATACTAGTTGCAGCTGGATATTGAATGAAATACAAAGGCTAGGGAGATAAGGGAATCTGAAAGTCAAATACAGAGACACAGGCATACATGAACACTTGAAAACTTTCAAAGTCTTTCTGTGCTCATTAACAGTAACTCTCCATACCAGAGCTTTTGATAGCAGATGCACTTCCTCTTGAAAATTAAATACAAGGTACGCCAGAGCATTATTTTGCATTGCTACATTCAGACTTGTTCCTGCTGTCAATTCTGGATTACAGAGTTAGCTCAAAAAAATGAAGGCAGAAGTAGATGCTGTTTTTCAAATCCAAAATCCAAACCAGAAGCCTGTACCCATTCTATGTGTTGAATATGGCCAAGACCAGTAAGTAAGGAGAATTTAATATGGAACTCACCTCTAAAGAACATAAAGAGAAACATTTGTTATTCTTTATCAAGTCCTTGAAGTGTTTACTTACTCTCTGGAATTAATGCCAACAAGCCACTCTGTAAGCATCAGGAATCTACCTGTTTTGTTAGTATTTGTGATTTCATGGAAGGACACATTCCTGAATATTTTTCAGGGAGTACCAACTTGATTTCACAGATGAAAGGAAAAAATAAATATTTAAAAAGGTAATTGATATTTGTTTCTGAAGAATGTCTGGTCCTCTCCCCTCCATAATGCTCCAGCATAAATTTCAGATACATTCAGCACATAAATCTACACCTAACTATCTTAATTTTTACTCCTCAGTTCACCTTTAAATGCAGCCGGAGAGGAATGGAAAAAATGCAACATAGTCAGGAGTACTTGAGGAAATCTCTTTTAAACATGACAAATGGATTACAAGAAGAATGAGTTTCCCAAAAAGAATGATGTTTTTCTAAGAAAATTGTGTTTCTATGCTTATGGGAGTATAATACATAGCTGGCAAAACACAAGGCAAAAACCCTTTAAACAAACATCACCTTTGTACCTGTATACAATAGAAGCATGAGGCCCCTCCTGCTCAAAAGCTGATGAGAAAGTAGATGAAGTGAAAAAACAGTATAAATAATAGTACTATATAAGAACACCAGAAAAAATTACAAATGCAATAATGACTTTCACTAAAAAGCCAGGGTTGTTTTAAAGACTGAAATCCTCCTTCAGTGCCTGGGTCCCATCCTTACTTCCAGTTCTCCAAACTGAAGCAAAGCATGGCTTGCAAAGCATGGCTTGACATTCCCTCTTTTCTGCTCCTCCTGCTGCCAGTTAGCAAGCCTAAGGACAATGTGGAAACATCTTGTTTTAACCCTTTGACCACTTTTTTAAACACAGTGAGTTTTTTAAATGTATATACAAGTGTGTCAGCAGACAAGTAGATAGAGAAACAGCATTACCTGCTGACAGGCAGGGATACTTTGCCTGGAGGCAATCATAAGCCTGGAAGACCTGACCAAGAGCAAGGATGTGCCAGCAGTGGGCACCATGCCAAATCCATTTGCCAAGCTTAATGACTACAAAGGGAGCCACCTGTGTCTCCAAATGCTGCAACAAAACAAAACAAAACAAAAAAACAAACACACAAACAAACAAAACCCCCAAACCATCAAACAAACAAAAACCCAAAAACAAACAAACAAACAAACAAACAAACAAACAAAAAAACAAAAAAACCAACCCAATAAAAACCCAAACCAAAAGCACCCCAAAAACCCAACTAAATAAAAACTACAAAAAAACAAACCCAAAAGCTCCAAAAAACAAACAACAGCAACAAAAACAAACAAACAAACAAAGCCACCCCCACACCCAACCAAAAAAAACCCAAAAACCCAAACCAACAACAAACAAAAAAACCCCAACCCCCATTTCCCAGCATAAACCACAGTCTCACAGATAAGGAACTTAGAATTCAACCATCCTGTGAAGCAATACACAGTGTTGGCAGAAAGGCGATACACAAACAGGCCCTCCAGTTTATGGACCCGTAACAGTCCAATCCAACCTGATCTGAGGCTCCTGACTAGAAGGCTCTGCTGAGCAAACACAAGCATCACCGGGACACACCTTTCTCCTCTCTACCCTCATGGACAGAAAAGCAAGCCACAGCCACAGGGAATGCTATATGCACACAGAGAGGCCCAGTGATGCACCAATGCAGCCAGTTCACAGTCTTTTTGTAGTTCAAATCACAACTGCAGAATAAGCAGATGAAGAACAGAAAGATCTGTTCTTCAAAGCACAAATAGCTATGACATCTGCAGCTTCTTCTTGCTGCTTTCTTCACAAACCTCTCACTAGTTAAAAAATTATTAACGTGGACAAAGCACTTTGTATCCTGATGACAAAATAAGTTGCTTACAGGAGGATGAGGTCTATCTAACTGTGCTGCACAACTAATCTGTATTCAGACAGCTGATTGATGAGGATAGGAAAGCTGACAATAGAATTGTAGCAGTAAAGTCATACAGAAAACTCATTTTTTTTTTTTCAATGGAACTTCTAGTTAGAATCATGCCCTAAACATTCATTTAGAAATTGTCCTCTCCAAAGTTAGTAAAAAAAAATCCTTGACTTCTTCCGTTGCCCCTCTCTCTGTATCCTGACTGAAAAAAAACCCAACCCAATTTCTTTCAAGTGAGTATATTGATCATTCAGGTATTTCCTTTGTTAGGTTTCACAATGTCTTCCACTTGAATGAGCCTCAATTATCATGATGCATAGCATTAAATTAATCTCTCAGACAATCTCTTTGGCTTCAGGGTAGTTATTTTGAAGCTAAGGACAGGCTGACAAAAATCCTATTTGGTTTCTCATGAATTTGTTTAGTGATGTTTGCAGGACACAGATAATACTCCTGTCTGCAAATGTAACCCCTTATCACTGATGACAAAGGTATTTTATCAACTGACTGCAAGCAGGAACAGGATCAGGAAGTTACCCTTCCAAATACACCTGTGAGTAGAGCTCGACACAGCTAGATACAAAGAAAATGCATTTGGATTACTTGCTTAAAATTGTCATATTCCAAGGAGGTATTTTCACCTTCTGCATGTTTTTGTCTTCTGTAACAATAAATAAAAGTTGGGTTTAGTGTACCTTACCCTATTAAATGGACTTGGAATGTGTTGCTTCTCACACTGAAGTAATGCAGAGTGAATAGGCAAACGCTACAACTATCCTTAGCATAAAATTTTGCATAAGATTTATCAGGAGACATCAGTATGAACTACAATTTTGTTGCATATAGTAGGTATTTTGCATAAATTATTTTATACACTAACATATCTAATTGAATGGAACAATAAATACATCTTTCCTCATTTCTTCTTTTGCCAAATTTCTAAGTTCATGTGACATGAGATTTTTTTTCCTTTGACAATTAGAAAAAGTGGGCTTGCTGTTTCTCAGTTTTCTGGTTCTTGCAGGTTTAGAGAGAATAATAACAATCCAATTCAACACGCAATAAAACTAATAGAGTCACTCAACAAGTACTATTCAAATTAAGAAAACACAGACTTCTAGTTAAGTAAAGTAGTTTTTCTGAAATTTCTTCTTAACACTATCTTCACAATTGCCTTATGACAGCTAGACTACTGAAGGGAGCTGTTAAGTGCTAAAGAAAGGAAATCATAGGCATTTTTTTAGCAGTTAACCAAAACCTCACTAGGAAAGTCCTTCTGTCTTGAGTTCAGTGCAAGCAAAACAGCTGATGCCATAGAAATAGTCACTGAAAATGTGTGCCAGAAATTCAGCCAGAAAATCCAGCCTGGCAGTGCACCTTAAGGCACCGCTTTCTTGGAGCATCAGAGTTGAGAATTCTATTTTTCAGCAATGTTAAGTCCTAGAGTTCTCAGTTTCCTTCTAATTTCCTGCAGGACATGGAAAAGATGGCATTTACCTATAACTGGTGTCTTTAGTTAATGATCAGATCCATTTTTTGAGAAATTCTCACTGCTTGTACAATGTAAAGAAAATCCCATTGGATATTAACACCATAACTGGACTGGGGGCAGGAAATGCTAAGGTTGTTTGGGTTGTTTGGTTGGTTGGATTTTTTTGCATTTCTGAAAGAAACACCACCCCCCTCCCCCCCTGCCCCCTGTTTTCTAGTTGGCAGCAGTGACTGAACAAGTCTGAATGAAACTAAACATTACATGTTCCCTGCCCAAAGCTTAAGCCATCCATGCAGCACACACAACACACTGGGAAGTCTGGAAGGATAAACAGCCGGAGGTATCTTTAAAACAATGTCTTAGTATTACTGTTGTCTTACTTCTTCTATGTGCTGTAACACAGGATACCTTGAAAAGATCTGAAGGGCTGTACTTTGATGGCAATGAGCAGCAGTATAAAAGTAAAACTGAGTAGCAATAAAGGATAGTGACAACAAGAACACAGTAACTATAATGAAATTAGTTCTCCTGTACTCTTGAGCTCAAATTGTCATCTGCTGACTGGCAAATAATTTGCATTTCAGACTCTACTGATTTGTGCATACCTTCACTGCTTTCATGAAGATTATAAGTGGATATACAAAGAGTGTGGACTGGAAAAGTGCAAATTCTAATTTTTGCCATAAACATAAAAAATAACTAAGCAGACAAGACAATATTTTGGGAAAAAACTCAGTGAATTAAAAAAGGATTACTTCTATTTTAAAATATATGTTTGAAAATTTTGTGTGCATAAAAGGTCTCTTGTAATCATCCTGTTTCACTCAGCTGTGCTGCATCTGAGAGTGCCTGTGTCACAATGCCAGTTTTGCTAAACTTGCTAAAGCTGTGTTTTCCACTGTGAGTACTGAATGAAGTAATCACAGTGGAAAACAAAAGTGTTATGTTTACAGTATTTCTACTACATCTGTGGCATTACTGGCAATGAATTGCCTGATGAGCAAACTTTTTTTTGTGGTATAGACAAAGATGCAGCAAAGCTGCTAATAATTTAGTGAAAAGACATAAATTAGATATATACCAGTAGCTAGTCTGGCCTCATGTACAGAGGCACGTTACAAGAGTTACAGAGCTGAGGGCTGATATTTGTGAGGTCTGTAACCCTGGAGAAACAAAAAGCATAAAAGTCACTATATGACAACAGTACTGCTAAGTGGCCCATCTTGAAATAGACAGGGGACTTGGCAGAACTCTCATGAAAACAGTCTTCTTGATTTGGTATCTTGACTTCCATGTTATAACTACTTTTAAGCAGCTTCAAATATCAGATGAAAATGTTTTCAGAAACCAATCATGCTAATAGCCAATGGAAGTTTTTACACTAAGAATAATGAGGCAAGAAAATCCTATTGTCCTTGTTTATCCTGCAGATGAAGTCCATGCTCATGGAGGCAATTGCCAGTTTCACCATTTTTATACACTCAGCTCTACTGATGGTCACCATTTCCCCCCAATTCCAGCCAATTGCTACCGTGGCTGATAGTCTCTGCATCTAAATGAAACCAACATTTCAAAAGTAACCAGAACAGTGCACATAAGCAATATCCTTCTCTACTTTTTGTCAAATGTAATTATTAACATTAACATGTTAATGTATCATTCAAATGTAATTATTATTTTCAAATGTTTATTACTTTCAAATGTTTTATTACTTTCTGTTCTAATAAAAAAATGTTTATAAAAATTGCTTTGAGAAAAAGCTCAATGTTTTCATAGGATGTGATTTATATAAAAAAACCAACTTGAGAATAAGCAAAGCAGATTACTATTCTCTGCTGGCTATTAGCCCTGACCTCAGAAGAAAATTTCACTACCATCAATAGTTTCCAGTTGTTTAGGAATCTGCTGGGAAACTAGCTGATTTGCATTGCTATCAATCTAGTAGGAGTGGGCTGGATTGAGGTTCCCCTCCCACTGGCACCTTTAATTTAAAGGCCTCCTCATCAGCTAGGCAAGCCTATAGCCAAAGATGCCCATCCTCTGACAGATGGACCCATCAGCCCCCAGCAGACCAGGTTCCTAAAAGCTTGCTCACTTCCCATTTCAACCAGTGTAACTTCTAGAGCAAGGATCCAGTTTGCTGCTGAAGGTAGGAGGCAGAACTAGCAGCAAGCTCTTCTCTTGGTACAACTCTTATTTTGTGTCACCAGTGTACTTTGCAAACACTGTTAAATTCATGCTCACAAGACTTCTGTCAAACACTAAGTATTTTTTATATTTCACATAAGAAGACTGATGAAGAGACCTATTACCCAGAGATAGGCAAAAACCCTAAAACAAAATTGCAAACAGAAGTAAGTCTTCAACCAGATCACCTATGAGTTAGAAGACTCTTTGTACTGGGCCTTAGTGGAAGGGTTTTGGTGGCAGGGGGCTAGCAGGGTGGGTTATGGTGGCACAAGGTCATGTACTGTCCTGTGCCAGCCAGCTACTTCCATCTGCCCTTAACATCACTGCAATAAACCCATCATGTGCCAAAATTTCTACTAGAGAAGCACATGGTGCCTCTGCTCACAGATATTTAAGAAAGCAGAAGCTATTAAGAGGAGAAGACACTGTTGGGCAGTGATTAGAGACATATTCTCGGAAGGAAGGGGCATGTGCCAGAGCCGACACAGCTCTGAAGGAACTGTGTGTCATGGGTGCACACCAGAGCAGGGACACTGTGTGAAGGGACTGTGTCCCACAGTAAACCCACACTGGGCTGGAGAAACACAAGTAAGAAGTAAGCAACAGACACCTCCCCAGCCTCCTGCATTGCCCCTCACTTCACTGAAGGGATTAGAATTATCTGAATGTAACCTAGCAAACTCAAGATGAGTGGAGACCTACAAGCAGGGAGAAGTTTTTTACTGAATTGGAGCCCGGGGAAGAAAAGTGTTTCTTTGCCAACTGTTTTATTTAATTATCTTTTTTCACCTCAATACACAGATTAGTAATCAAAAGTTTGTTAACTGGCAATAAATTAGGTAAATTCCATGAACCAAGATTGTTTTGCTCATGATGTGCTTATAAAGTTATATGGTATATTTCTTAAGTCCTACATACTGTCAGAGAAAACAGATCACAGGAAGGAAGTAGAAGGGCTATACTTAATGTAGCTGTGTTAATGTTTGAACAAATTTATGTGCTGAGGCAGCTGCATAAAGATTTTCACTAAAAAGTATATTCAGATGCTGTGTGTGAATTTTGACAAGCTATCACTTACAAAGGATGAGGGTGGCACGCAGGTAATAGGCACCCCCATGCCCATGGTGTTTTGGCCATTGGAAGTGGCTCAGAAGTGAATTACTGTGAACTCCTGACAGTGGGAAATAAAGCTGGTCACACAGGGAAACAGCACAAAACAGCACATCTTAAAGCTATGTCTCCCCATAGCCTCTCCTCACGAAGGCATACTTCAAAGGTCTTCTGAGAGCTCTCATGGTGCTGCCTTGTCTGCCTGTTGGCTGCAGAAAAGAAATGGTACTCTTTCAGACATCTTTTACGCTAAATTAACCAATTGGACATGTGTTTTTTCCTCAGAACCCTTTGTGGGGTCAGTGACTATGTCAGTTTCCTCTTTTGTCCCCATATAAAACAACTCTAGGAAACACAGACTCAAGAATCTGTCAAATTGACCTGCTGATGGGTATGGGAAAATGACATATAAACTATAATGGCATTTTAAACTATAACCACCTCTTTGACTGCAGAAAGGAAAAGTTATACAACTCCCAGATGGGAGGGAGAACCCTGTTTGAATTATTTGCTTCATTTGATTTTATCACTGCTGCACTGGGTTGCAAAAGTCTGATAAAAACTATTTTAAACATAGACCGTAAGTCCTGCAGACTAATATTATGATTCATCTACTGCCAACGTCCCCTGTTATTCTCCCTTCCTTAAGTTATGTTGATAAATCAGTTGTCTTCCCATTTATTAAAGCATGTGGCAGTCTGTTTATTTAATCATCTCTTGGCCCATTTTCTAATTAAGGGAGATAATGCAGGCTCATTTCCTGTCATGGTGAACTTGGCAGCCCACAGGTTGTCCTCAATTACTGCATTAAAAATCAAGACTATTTTTAATGCCTACTTTGCTTGGCAATTCCCTCCCTTCTCTTTGCTCAGCTGAAGAGAAAAATACAGGCATGGGTTTTTTTTCTGCATTTCCACACTGCTGACACCCACCCAAGTCAAGAACAGGAAGAGGGAAGTGGGTGAAACATTTATTTGGAAGATGGACAATCCCAGAAAAGGTAATGATCATACAATGATTCCAAGAATAACTTTGTGAAGGAAGGAATACTAAAGGAAAGCACACACAAATTAGAGCACATTCCCATCTTGCTCTGCTGCTGGACTTGAGTAACCTCTTGCACCACTCTATCCCCAAATCTTCATGTGTCAGCTTTGTGCAGAGGTATTGATACCCACTAACTGCAGCATTAAACCATTTTTGATCCCTCTGTATTCTAAAGCTCTCGTAACAGAATTAAGATCACCTCTATTCCTATCTCTGAGATATTCTGATTTGTACCTTGCTTACGATTCAAATTCAGTATTTAATAGCTACAGGATAACATAGTATCATGAGTCTAGCAGAAAAGCTCCCTTTAGCAGGGCTGCCTTCTACCCCTTAGGACATATTTATATAGCATATTAAATTCTCCTATGCAGAGAAAGGCATAGATACATTTCAGCTTATCAATACAGGCCAGATGAAATGTCTTTCAGGGGGCCTTGCAAACTGTTGAAAACAAGATGATAGGTTTTGTCTTACTTCACGGACTCTCCTCCAACCAGTGTAAGTATATACAAGAACCACACCTGCAACAGCTCCAATTCCTGCAGAAATGCAGGCAAACATCACTTTGCCACTTTCAAAATTGTTTCATATCAACTGTGCTACACACAGCTTTGCAATGTGCCTTTATGTGAAACACCTAAAACATAATGTGGTCTTGGTACACTTTCTGGGTGACAACAGGGATTTGGACTACATGATATCCACAAGTGCCAGCCAATACCTCAGCTGTTCTGTGATTCTGTGGGAAAGAAAACCCAAACAAACAAAGAAAAAAAGAAAAACAAAAACAAACAAAAAACAAAAACAAACCAACCAAACAAAAATGAAAAACCCAAAACAAAACAAACAAACAAACAAAAAAAAACCAACAACCCAGTGATTCCAGCATTTCCTAATAGGCTGTATGATACAATATATTCCAAACTCTAACCTATGGAGAAATGTCTCCCTGATCCTTTTTTAAGTTGGCTAAACACCCACAGTGAGGATTTGAACTGCTTTCTGAATTGTTCCTTACTTTTCCTTCTCTGCTTGTACTTTTCTTTATTTGCATTTGCAAGCAATAGCAAAAATGTTTCTATTTCTGGGCCCTTGCTTCTGGAAACAATGATTTTAATTTTAATCTATTTCAGTCCACAAGGAAGTGTCTGGTTTTGTTACACTGCTAATTATCTGAACCTCTGTCTCATGTCATATATCTCACTTAGATTCAGAGTGTTCTCTTGATCCAACACACTCAATACCTTCACAAACACCTACTTAAAGACTTAAAAACCCTCACAATTCACCTTTATATAGATAACTGTTCCCTTTACATGCATTTAAGTGACTGCTATGACTTACTGCCATGCTGTTACTGACCAGTGAAAACAAACAGATATAAAATTATATACTAAATACATAGTACAGGAAGAAGCAGAATACAAACGAACTTCTATTTTCAAATGCCAGGATTTTCCAGCTTGTATGTTTCCATACAACACAGGTTGCACTTTTCTTTTTCTACAGAGCCTACTGAGGATTTCACAAGTACTGCAGGAATGGGTCTATGCAGAGAGACAGAGTTCATCCCGTTAGATCATCTGTGTTCAACAACAGACCTTGTTCCTAAAGGAAACTCACTGCAATAAGGAAGAGAATGTCTTGGTGAAGGGAGGAGGAAGATTTCCTAGAGTTTTTGCCGAGATGCCACACTTACCAAAGGCTCTAGCTCTTTGCGGTCTATG
Source organism: Sinosuthora webbiana (assembly GCA_013397395.1). Lineage (NCBI taxonomy): Eukaryota > Metazoa > Chordata > Aves > Passeriformes > Sylviidae > Sinosuthora > Sinosuthora webbiana. The sequence goes on along the minus strand of VXBN01001812.1, from coordinate 164,114 downwards.
AGGTTGAGCTCTGTCACAAAATAATAAAAATGCTTGTAACAGGTGTTGACATGGGCTTCAGCCCCCATAAGGATGATACGGTCAAAGTGATGGATGTAGACATGAACGAACACCCGAAAAAGCCGACAGAGTATCTTCTTGCAGATCTGAAGAAAGTTCTTTGGAAAGGGAACACCTGTGAATAGAGAAGGCAAGGTTGTCATAACCATCCTTTCATCCTCCCAAGACAAAAGCTTTACAGCCAAGTGTGAGATTGTACTGTAAACTAGGTTATGGCTTTCTAGGCCTCTTTTCCAATCCAGAAGATCACTTTATGCATGCCTTTATTTGACAGCTAGCACCAAAGATAGCCAAATACTTAAACAATTTTAATGGATCAAGACTGACAGGAACAAGTTCTTTTTTTTCCTGTGTATAATTCAATGAATACATCCAGTATTGTAACATTCAGAAAGGTGATTTTCACTGCACACTGAACTATTAACATCAATGGATTTATGTCATGCAGTAACTGTTCCCCAAAGTGAGAAATACAGAGCACTGCTTAGAAGTAATATATTTCTGCTCGTGTTACTCAAGAGTGGCATTTCACAGCATCAAATTTAATAACAAATTTGAAGTAACTGACAGAATTATGCTTTTACTTTCAACTTCCTCCCTGTTACATGTACCAATCTGATTGCTCCTTTAATAGAAAATCTCTTGAAGAGTTACAGGAATGGCTCTTTCAAAACACTTTTAAAGTTACACTGCTTTATACTTGGAGACTCCAAAGCAGCTGCAAAAGCACCATTTGCTAATAAACTGTCAGGCATCAATAATGGGGCATGAAATATTTTTTCAGAACTGCTCTCCATTAAAGACTGACCTTGCATAGAGTTATGTGCCACTAAGCTGTCCCCAAAATCTTAAAGTTTCATCTTCTTCTACAATTGTCTCTCAGATATAATGACTTTAGTGCCATGCTCAGAACCTTACTGCTACTCTGCTTTGTTGCACCTGATTTTTTAGTTTTCAGTCCCCTGATTTTTTAGTTATCTAATTTATGCTTTAGTTGGATTTGAACTACCTAAATAGAGCTATTGCTTGTTAAGAAATAAAAGAACCCCTCACAGCCAAGCATTTCCATACTGCCAGTTCATGCTCTGAACAAGAAAAATGTTTATTATTGGCAGAAAGAAAGTGGAGGTACCAAATTAACACTTTTGCAAGCTTTCTAGTTTTCAAATTTTAGTCTCCTGCTAAATTGCTCAGCACTCATAAGAGTAGTGAACTGATGGACAAATTGCCCAGTTTCACTGAGGGTGATGTGAGGACATTTAAAAAGAATTTCCATACTAAAACCAGATTTTTGATTACAGATGACATAAATTATCAGCTGTGCTGTAACCAGTCTGCATCTGACAAACATAAACATGCATCTCATTTTGGAATCCCTGGCCAAGGAGGTATCAGGATCTATATCCACTGTGGATATGAACATTGGTGTGTCCATCAGCATGTGAACAGAGAAACACATCAGCCTGCAGAAGTATCCCTGAACTGCTTCAGCATTTGGAATTGCTGAGGTGCAGAAAATGTTGGGAAATGTCTTGGGTTTTTTTGGCCTGTACTGGGTTCACCAGATATTTCAAAATCCTTTTGAAATAATTTTAAGTAGCTTGTAGAGATGCAGTGCTGCCCTTCTTATTCCTGATGTACAAACCAAGGATCAGAAAAATAACTGCATATATCAAAGCACAGCTACTTTATCTTCTCAAGAATTTTTTTCTTTTTGTTGTCAAATCCATTCATTTAAATGCTAAAGCTACTGTGGAAGGTCATGGAGGAGAAGGCTTGAATGCTCAAGACATGAACTGAGACATGGTTAAATTGCAGAAATGACATTATGTACAGATGTCTTGGCAATGTTTAAATTGCAACTCCACACAATTAGCCAAGCACCTGGATTATAATGATTGTTGTTATTTCCAAGTGTTGCGGTGCATGTTGCAGTCGAATTTCATCTCAACCCTGTATCATGTATCAGATTCCTGGGTATTGTCCTTCTGTCTTGGTCACTCCCTCCTTACCTGGTATTGGTTATGGGTTACCCTTGCCCCTCCCCATGCTCCTAATATAAAAGCTGAAACCTGAAACCCAGGGGACTCTCCGGTGCTCCCTTCGAGCAATAAACATCTACCATCTACCCACGTGAGAGTCACTCTTTCTTCTTCCACGCCGAGCTATGCTTCAGCCTGAGGTTCAGACCCTCAAACCAAGGATATAACTTTCTATTTGGGTTGGTGATTCCGGACACCACATTATCCAAGGGCAAAATAAACATAATCTATCAAAAACATAACAGAAACCCCAAGTAGTTGCTCATTAAGAAGGGGGATCACATTCACATTCCAGCCATCAGAGCATGGCTAAATTCAGGAATGATTACAGCAGCAACCTGCTTTACATTCCTCTAAAATATACCCAAATCAGAAATTAAAAAATATTCCCAAGAAAATGACAAGTCTTAAAAAAGGGGGAAGGGGAAGATAGTGGTTTTGGTTTGCCAATTTTTCATTTCCTGGCCAATGCACCAAATAATGTCTCGGGTTAAACTTGCACTAGAATTATTTACTCTTTTTCTGCTGTGAGATAGAAGTAGGAGAAAAGCAAAGCAGGTTCAAACTTTAAAGGGTATAAAGAAAGCTTTATTAACAAAACTGTAAGAGGGGCAAATAATAAGAATCAGAATAAAAACTTCAAAACACTTTTCCTCTCCCTACCAGCTTCTTTTCTTTCTCAATGACAATGTGCAGAGACAAAACTTAGAACTTAGGTTAGTTAACAACCTCTAAAATAATCTGTCATCAGTTCTTTTGGGGAGAGGACTCTCTATTGCTATGCCATGGATGCATTTCCACAAGGAAGAAAAAGTTCTTTCGTGGTTTCAGTTCTCACAAATAGTAGCTGCCCAGGAATATGCATTTCTGAAGTCCCTCCCATCTCATAAAGCCTTCCCACAGCTGTGTCCATGGGCTATGGCAAACTCATGGGGTAGTGTTTTAAGGATGAGCTATTCAAAAGCAAAGGCTCTGTTCATCTCTGGGAACAGAGATCTTCTTATCTTCCTGGGGGCAGGTCTTCATTTCATCTCTCTTCCTCTCTCCCTTCAAGCTTCTTATGGAATCACAGCCACTTCAACATTTACTTGCTTCAACACAAATGCCTTTGCTCATGTCTGTAATTTAAAAGCTCCATCCCCCCATACTGTTTCCATACTGTTTAAAGGGATATTCTAATAATTCAGTCCATCACCATGGCCTTACAAAAGAATTTCAGCATAAAACCATGGCATCTTCTCATTCTCGTCCCTCCCATCTAGGACTTGACTCCTCCGTCACTGGCCTTGGTGTCATCATGTTGTCTATCTACATGTTTTCACTCTGTCCCTTTCTTTTACTTAAGAGAGGATTAGTGCTTTGCAAATTCCATCTGTGCAAAGAAACATTTAATATCTTGCCCGGGGCCTGCAGAGGGTCATTGATGGTTTCTGTTGAGGGGTGGCTGAAACAGATACAATGATGGACTTCAGGCTGCACTGGGGGCTGTGCCAGGATCTCAGGGGCCCAGCCAGAATTGGCACAGCCATTCTGGCTGCATTCAATTTCAGCTGCAGGGCCACTATGCACGACTGAAGAGCTGCGCCCTGGTCTCAGCCGCATGATCTTTTGGGTGCTGGGACCCCCTCAGCAAGATGACTCAGCAGTGGTGGCTGGAGCTGTTTACGGTGAAGGAGTCTTTGGAGGCCGCGCTGGTGGGGAAAGGAGGGAAGCGGCTAGGATCTCAGCAGCCGGGCTGGGGACCCCCCTTCCCCTGCCCAGCAGCCGCTTGGGCCGGGCGCGGCCCGCGGGTCACACGGTGGAGCAGGGCTGGCCCCACCGGCACCCTCTTACCTGTTCTCAAGCTGGAAGCAAAAGAGAGCTTTCCCTGGTTTGATTTTTAACATGTGTGTTTGCAGAGGCGCGTTCAGCTTTCTAGTGGTATAACAAGGTGCAAACATTCAAAACTAGTCTTTGATTGGCCCTGTCAGGCACGAAAGAAGCTGTTGACAGCTTCTCAGAGAGAATCACTCCTTTCTTCCTTTTTCACTAAATGTCAATAAATGCAAAACCGGCACAGGGAATAACTGGCACTTTTCACTGCAAGCTGGTTTGCTGAACTGAGAGATGAATTCTTGAAAGCACTGTATTTTGTATTTCAGAACAGATACAGTTCCAAAGTGGAGAATAATTAGTTTTATCATCCAAAGGCTGACACATAATTGTTACTGAAGAATGTTGCTGTAATGAAGACATTCCTATTTCTAAAACAATCTGAATAAACCAAGCTGACAAATCCTTTAACTTCTCTTCCGGTCATGTTCCTACTTCACAGTTATAGGCAGTAAGCGCAAAGCCACAGAGCACACTGTTTCTGCTGCAAGAGACCACGTTTATCTGACAGTTTTTTAGATGAATTATACAGTCAATTTGAGAACATGTAAACAACACATTAAAAAAAATAGCTGGTATAGAACAGTATAGGATTCATAATAAAATTGCAGTGTTTCCCCCTGCTTCTCACATGAATCAAGGTTGCAGACAAATTGCGTAGCTTCACTTGCTGTTGCAGAATTTCTCCTATTTTGTGGAGTTTGTGGAGTTGTGATTCATTCTCTCTTAAATAAACAGTGAAACATTGCTGCTATCACAGATATATCATTTGGGCACAGCAGAATTGGTAGTGGCTCTCTGACTTCCTTCCCATTCTGGCAAAACTGATTTACAAACTGACACAGCGTCCTAAAGAGTTAAAAAGCATCTCCTAGTATCACTGAAAGCAACTGATAACTTTGTAGTGAGCTACCTACACTCCTCAGCCTTGGAGATCCTGTCAGTCTGTCTGTCTGTCCGTGGCACACAGAAGAGCCTTGAAATCTGGTCAGCGTCAAGGTACAAAGGTGCATATTGAGGTGCCTGCAGCCCTATTTTAAATATAAACCCTTCTGCTCTTTGTGCTCAAAATTAGATAAAAGAGAACAGATTCTGACCTCAATTACAACAGAATGAACTCCAAGTAATGCCATCAAAATTGAAAAAAATCAGAGCAAAATTATTCTAGATTTATAGTCTGAGGTCAAAATTTGGTGTAATGGTTTGTTCCCATTGCAACTCTGCAGTTAAAAATAAATCAGCCACAGAAAAAAGTAATTACAAGTGTCTCTTGGGATCAGACTAACTTAGATATAGACCATTTGATTTGTTAAGAAGCCTGTTCTCTGTCCTTCATCTCAGCCACAGCAGTCGTTGCCTTAGAATCATCAAAGTTGGAAGAGACCTACAAGATCATCCAGTCCAACTGTCCATGCAGAGCAATGACTGTAGTCCCTAACACTAAACCACATCACCAGCACCAGACCCAGATGCCTCTTGAACACTTCCAGGGATGGCAAGGTATTAGGTTTGGAGACCATGAGACTTCTGCCAGTGCTTGTAGAATGGCTCATCAGTCTCTTCATCCTGGTTGGGTGGTTTAACAGATTCCCACCACCTGCCCTGCTGATCTTTGCCCTGACCTTCACCCATAGCCTCTCGACCTTGTCATCTTCATTGTCGTCACTTTCAATACAATCAAAACACTCCCTAATGTACAGTGCTACCCCAACCCCTTTGCTGCTTTGCCCATCCCTCCTGAAGAGTTTATAGATATCTATTGCAGCACTCCAGTCATAAGAGTCATTCCATCAAGTTTTGGTGATGGCAAACATATCATAGCTTTCCTGCTGCACAACAGTTTCCAGTTCCTCCTGTTTGTTATCCATGGTGTATACATGGGTATCCATGTGTTTGTTATACACTGGTGTAGGTGCACTTCAGCTGGGCTGTCCACTGCATTAGCTCTGGCATGCCACCCTCAGGCTCATCTCTAGAGTGCCTGGCCTTATCCCCTTCCTCTTCTAACCCAGTTAAAAGACTGTGTTACTATCTGCAGCATGATACTGAAAAGAGACAGAAGGTAAACCCACCAAACTAGACTGCTCCGTTTTGGTTATTAAAAGTCAAAGATGTTACTGAAATTTTTGAGCTAGCTGATTCTTTCTGAAAGAAATATTTCTAAATGAGTGAAATAGAGGACTTGATTCATATGGAGGATGAGCACCAGTGCTGCCATAATGGAAGAAAGTAACAAAAGCATCCTTTTGGTGTGAAACCCTAGAGTTCCAATATGTCCCAAAAATGTGCAAGCAGCTTTTAAATGTTTCAGTCACATAGCAGAAGTTCCTTTAACTCAGAATTACATATGCAATTGGGAAATAAATACAGTGGAGCTTAGATAGGCATGGTATTAACCAGTAAAAAGCACAGTGAATATGACTGCTTGTGTAGCCCTCGGGAATGTGGACCCGTATATGCCACTTTGTACTAAGGGATGATGTGGTCCTGCAGAGAAGCTGCACCCATGTACTCTGGTGACAGATCACAGAATCACAGAATTGTTAGGGTTGGCTGCACCCAACCTTTATGTCTTCAATTGGTACCTCCTTGTTTGTTAATACAAGGTCCAGCAACACACCTTTCCTTGCTGGCTGCTCCACCACTTGCATCACAAACCTTTCTTCAATAAACTGCAGGAGCTTCCTGGACTGTGTGTGCTGGGCTGGCTGCGTTGTCCCTCCAGCAAATACCAGGGTGGTTGAAGGCCCCCAGGAGAACCAGAGCCTGTGACCACAAGGCTATTTCTAAGGGCTCACAGAAAGCCTCATCAAATTCCTCCTGCTGATGATGTAGCCTTAGGTGAAAACCCACAAGAGTGCCACCCTTGTGGCAAAATTGTGTCTGTCCCTCAATTCTTACCCATAAATTCTCAGCTGGGTAGAACTTGATACATTCCAGTTACTCTCACATAAAGAGAAACTCTATCACCTCACCTCTCTGACCTATCCTTACTAAAAAGCAGATTCCCATCATATCCATCCATGGCAATATTTCAGTCATGTATGCGATCTCACCATGTCTCAGCCATTGCAATGAGATCATGGCCCTGCAAACACATACATTTCCAGTTCTTCTCATTTATTTTCCATGCTGCATCCATTTGTATGCAGGCACTATATATATATATAATATA
>VXBN01001812.1:103240-156912 GCA_013397395.1 Sinosuthora webbiana | reverse complement strand
TACATATATATATACATATATATATATAATCAAGCAACCATGTTCCTCAGGAGGGGTGTAGGAGGATTTGCTGAAACCGTAAGCACACACAATGTATTTTGTGCTTTTATCCTCAGCTCCAGGGGGAGCCAGGGAACATCTATCTCTGCACTGGTTGCTATGACCTGCTCCCCAGGAGGAAGCAATGGCACAATCGTTGCCATTTGGACCCCACTCCTGGAGTCCTTCAGTTTAAAGCCAATTTCATCAAACTGGCCAGCATACTACCAATGATTCTCTTGTCCTTTTTAGCCAGGGGGATCCCCTTCCCCCATAACAGGCTAAAAATCATAAAAACACAACCCACTGTTATAAAAGCCAAAACTTTCTTGATGGCACCAGACATGAAGCCAGACGCTGATCTGCGCAATGTGTGTGCCTCTGGCTGTCCTGATTTCTCTAACAGGGAGGACACAGGAGGAGATGATTTGGGCATGGGGATGACTTGGGATGTTTTTCACCTGCCTTGCCAGGGCTTTACAGTCTTCCTTGATCCCACCTATTTTTTGGCTTGTGGCATCATTTGTACCCATATGAAAAAGTAATGGGGGTAGTGGTCTATGACAGCTTAAGTTACCCTCTTGGCAACACCATGGATCCCAGCTTCTGGAGGGCAGGATGCCCCTCAAGACTATCTATGAGGCCAGCAGATGGATAACTCTGTGCCCCTTAACAGAGTCACCCAACGACAATTCTGTGTTTCTTTTTAAAGTAAAGTGCTGCTAGCAAAGTTCTCCTTGTTGGCCTTCATGGACATATAAAGCCTTTAAAGCACTGTATCTGTTTTTGCACCACAGCAGCACAGAAGAACAATCATGCTGTTTTTCCTGCGCTCCAATCTCCCCATAATCCTTTGACCTTTTTGCTTCTGTTGACTTGCTGGAAAGGCTACTTCTCACATAAAACAGGGCTCTCTACAACTTACAAAACTCCACTGGCCTTATATCTTTCTGAAGGTCTTAAGGAAGACTTAAGGTCTTTCTTAAGCCATCAGAAAATAGAGGGATTTTCCCTTTCTTTCTGAAATCAGCCATATACCCATGACTGACTGTGGCTATCAACTTCATTCCTTACATTTTGTTAATTTGCTTTCAGGTGATCTGCTTCTGTGCCGGAGTGAGGATCCCGATCTAATATATCCATCATCAAACAGACATACAGCACAGGGCTAGGAAAGTGAATCATTACATTGATCTTTCATCTTATTTCTTTGCATATTCCACCTGCATAACTGGAGAGAGTGTCATGGCCCTCCTCTCATGACTCACTCCCCAAAGACACAATTACAACTCCTTTCTGCTCAAAAAACTGGTCACAATCACATGGAAATACATGCTGAGCATCTTGCACAATGATTACCAGTAAGCTAATGGTCTGCTGGTTTAAAACACAGATGTTTTAGTATCATGATGAAGGTCCTAATTTAAATCCTGCTAATACAAAAACTGTTCTTTGCGTGATGAAAAAAAAAATTAAGAAAGAGAGATTAAAAGTTAAAGAAATTAAATTAGGTGGGGATAAAGGAGGGTAACTAAATGTCTGAGATGAATGCCACAGGCAAACAGCTTATTTCATTTGACATATAAATCTTTAATCTTCTTGCTTCAATAGGCATCACAATGTCCCTGGATCTGGTCAATTGCATGGTGAGAGAGGAAACAGAAGAAAAGTCATTATGCAGCTGGTCTTTGTTGCCTGTTTTTTTTTCTAGGCAAAAATCAGAATGCATAAGGTCACAGAAAGACAACGCTGCAGAGCCAGAGAAAACAATCTGGTCTTTTGTCTGCCACATTACCTGCAGTTCTCAACTGGCCCACACTCCTGTCTGTCACTTGCAAGGAAAATGACTGCCTAGTTAAACCTTCAGTGATCCAGGCGCATGATCAGTGTTACCTCCTGTATTTGTGTGGTTTGAAGTCTTGCTTTACTCAAGAGCAGCTGTTAAATTCTTTGGGAATTGTGCACAGAAATTTTGATGCACATTTGAAAATCCTTTTACAGGCAACAATCACAATTCATTCTTTTAAAAAAATACATGTGGGGGAAAAAAGATTGCATTTTCCATTGTCAAAAGGATTGACAGTGTTCTATTGCAAACACAGCTTAAAAATGTAACAATCTGGTAAAGTAAGAACTGTTTCTAATTTAATAATAACTATCAAGAAAACATTGTTACCAGAGTCTAACAATGTTGAGAAGTTAGCAGAACCAAACCCTTCCACTCTTCCTCCTCCCATGTACCCAAAGCACAAAAATTTGCAAAAGATGTCCTTTGCTGCAAAAGCACCTATCCTAAGCTAAGCCAATGTGAAATTTAGTCACAGTGTGTTAGTCAAGGAAGTGTCTATCTCAAAGGCCAATGAAAACAATGTTCATTTTGCTGGACTTATTCCTCAAATAAATAAGTAGATACCTGCAAAATATTAGGGATAATCTACACTACCATGTTCCTACATCATCATGATACTGCCCTCCCTTCTGCTGTCAAATCAGAACAAGCAGAAGGAAGGAAAACACTCTTGAGATTATATGGCTTTCTTGGCAAAGTGGGGTACTACTTTTCTTTTAAATGGTAATAACCCTAACAATGTTATTCTTCAGAAACATGAATCAGTAGGCAGGTCCACTGTCAGTTCTTCAACAGAAGTATTAATATGCTGTCCTGGAGAGAATTCTAAAGGCAACATGTTACAAATCAGAATATTGTTGGTAGCATTGCAGCATTGAACATCCCTAACAGTTCTCTCTCCTGCTCTATTTCAAGAAATGGGTGATGGCACTAAAATTTGCCATTTAATTGTCAATTTCACCACAAGAACAATCTTATAATGCAAATACTGTGAAGCAGTATGCAAAGCATCTGCACTGCATAAGCCAGATCCCTTGGACTTTAAGCAAATTTACAGTAGCTGTTACTTGACTGCAATCTTACCTCCTCCCCTTTACTGATTACTTCTGCTGCTGCTGCTTCACAGGAACAGAAGAGAAACTTTGCAATGCCACAGAGCATAACACTCTTGCTACCTCTTCCAAGCAAAGGTAGTTTTACTCCAAGCAATAATCAGCCTGATAAACCCATCAGAATAGCTCTGTAACTCTTTAAGGCAAAGAGAACGCTGCCATAAAAAGCTGCAGAGTCATGATTATGTGTCAGTATAACTCATCTGCCATGGAAGATCCATTTTCACCACAGTAACAAAATTAGGTTTGTTGGATTGCTGCATTTGAGCAAGTCTATATGGCATTTACATATATATATATATATATATATACATATATATTCTAAATTAGCTTGGAAAACCATTAGAATACTTCAGAGAGCAGAAACCATAGTGCACGTGAACAAAATGCAGCCTCTTCTGGGACAGAAAATATAACAGCCATTTGGCAGTGTAACAGCTTAGGAAGGGAAAAGAGAGCTTATTAACCCATTGAATGAACCTCAGGAAAAAGTATGTACAACACTGGTGCCTGGCCAAGTTATCAATGGAAAAGCATTCCTCCCTACTTGTTAATAGCCTTCTTCATACAATATTTACCATGAAATGACAATTTCTGGACAATGATGTAGTTTTGGTTTTCCATGCTGAGTGTACCACAGCACAGTTTTTTGCTTTCCTTAAGTCTTGATGTCTTCAGTAAATAAACATTCTGGTTGCCCATTAATTTCACAGGGACACTGACGACACACGCTATTCTAAGGGCCCTTCTCCTGAGGGACTGCAAGAGACAGCAAAATGAAACATTATCAGAAGCAACAAGCAGCAGCACAGTCTTGGTGATACACTCAAGAACCAGACCTCCTGTCTGTAACACACAGATACTCCAGCAGTTCTGATAAACACAGGCCCCATATCTGACAAAATTCAGCATGACATTAACAAGCAGCTGTAGTTGACAGATTAATATCACAAAAGAAAATTATGTTCTTAAGGTGATTACTGTGCTAAATTCATATTCAGTGGGCCATTAGAAGAAATAAGCAACTCTAACTCCTCACACCACAGCCCTTATGCCCTCTAATGCAGCCTGTTTTCTGACCCTTTGTGCCCAGTTAGGGTGCTAGTATGTGTACAAGAATATTCTCAGTCCATTTCAAGAGATGATTCATAACAGGAAAGCCATCTCAAATAATTCTGGAAAAGGAGCCAGAGTACACAGGGCTTTATACTCATAGGTGACAGCACTTTCCAAGAAATTTCAGGTTATATCAGCAGGCACATATATGTGCATACACACACACAAATTCAAACATACAGGGAGGCTGCAGAAAAGCTATAATTGACTCATAGGTTTTGGATCCAGGATAATTCCAAACTGGGAACAAAAACTATACAAAGAGAATTTGAATATTTTGATTGCATATGCCCCATAAGACTTACGTTTACTTTTAAAGTATAGGCCAAAGATGCTTGGATTTACAAGGCACTCAAAACCTATTGTCTGTGCAAATGGAGCTATTATAATTTAGACAGATTATTCCAGTATGTCATTAATAGATAAGATCTGACTCTTCATATGTCATGGGATCCATCTGGTACTTGGAAATCAAAGAAAACTTAGCCACTAATTTCACTGAAAATAAGTCTGGAAAATCAATAAGCAGAAGTATCCTACATCTTTCAAAGAAAAGAACCTAAGCACAATAAGAATATATTAATGTCATTAGCAAAGGACAGTTACAGAAACAATTTAAAAAGATGCAATGACTTGACCTACACCAATGACTTTTGTAAGATACATTAAGGGCTAAATAAAATTTTGAAGAAAAATAAGTCAATAAACATCAAATGCTCAACTGGATCTTAAGTTCTGGAAGAAAAAAAAAATAAAAGGGTTATTTTAAGACATAACTAGCCAACAATAAGTTGATTTGCCCTATCATCAAATTCAGCTGAAAAAGGAAGGCATCCTGATTTCATTGGAGTAAACTTTTCTCTTTTATGGATTAACTACAGGGTTAATACAAACAGAGTCCTTTCCTAAGCTGGTATCCATCATCCAATTCTAAAGTAAGAATTGGATGTAAGACAACAGTAAGAAAGTTAATTTAATTAAGTTTCATTCCCTGCAGTAGCACCTCATTTATACGAATGCTTAGATTTTTCTTGGATGACCAATTTCAGTGGCCACTGAAATCTATTTCAACAATCTCTGGGTTCTTGCTCTTTATTCCGTTAACTCACCCACTTGTAATACCTTGGCCTGCTTGACTTTCTTTGGCAGTTATTCATTTGGCAGTTTAGCCATTTTCTGCTATTTCAACTTAGTGCTCAGGTGTATTGCATCACTAAGAATAATCCAGTGCCCTCGGTGTGTAAGACTTTTGTAAACAACTCCTCCTACTTTCAAAATCACGGAGAAAACTCTTAAAACTTTCCTACTGGCCTTTATTTTCTTCCTTAAGGCACTAAAGTTTTTCACCACACTCCTGGAAGTTAATGCTGTGTACGGCCTTAGATTGAGATTGTCCATTGCCCTGAATCATGTGCTGCCTCTTATACATTCTCAGCATCCTCTGTAAGGCTTATCCAAGAAACTTCATGTATCTGTCATTCACATAGTCACACAATGAAATCGTTAATAATTTCTGAAAATTTAAAAGCCACTCCAAGCTTTTCCTTTGAGACCACCAACATTAAAAGTAAACGTTAAGAGAGTTTCATGCTTCTGCTTAAAAAAACAAAACAAAACAAAACAAAACAAAAAAAAAACAATTCAAAATGCAGATGACGTTAAAAAGCAAGTGAAATATAAATTGGAAGCTTTGTGGGTATCTCTTTTGTAATAACCATGTTAGAAAAAAAAGCACTGTGTGGAGTTCAAATGTGGCATGCAGATGATAATTGTAATAGATATCTTTAAGCATTATTAGGTAATTTTACAGCTTGTCCCTGGCAAACAAGGTGAAATGGACCATTAAAGGTGCAGCACTAAGAAAGAACCATCTGCCAAAGCCTGCAGAGGCTGGCTGGTTGAATTAGTGGCTGGGGTATGCAGCTGAGAGGCCTCACACTCATGTCTTTGTCTATCTCAGTAAACACGAATTAGCAATAGGAAGTTTAAAAAAGAAAGCACTGTCCATTTTGCTCTGCAAAGAGTATTGGAAGTTGCCCCAGGAAGACCATCTACTTCCCTTTTTAGGATCATATTCTGACAAATACATTGTTAGTCAAAACTTTAGTCATTGGGTAACAGAATTGGTGGTAGAAGATAACAGCTTTAAATTCCCATCTGGCTGAATAAACCTAGATCAGATGAATATATACATTATAGAGGAGAATGCTGAGAACATAAGCAGCCAAGAGAGAAAATATAAACAAGAGAAAGATATTATTTGTTTTATTCTAGAAGAAAATATTATGAAGAAAAGCAAAAATAATCTGAAACTAATAAGCCTGATCTTCAATATGCTAGTTTTTGTAGTCAGCCATACTACAGTGAATGCAATTTTCAGTTTTAAATAATTTAAAATTGTCTGTGACTTGATTAATAATCTGTATTTCCATCCTATCTTTTTCTCTTTGCCTACAAGAAGTATCATCCAAATGTATTTTCTGAACAAGTACATGTGTATGAGTAGCTACACTCTCAGAGGTTTTGCAGAAATGGATTTTGCTTGCCACATCTCCCCAGAGCCACCAGCCTGTGTCTCCCAGCAGCTGTCAGCTACATTGCCTCAAGGGGTTTTGGAAGAAGGGGGTTTACATCCACCAGATACAGCAGAGAATATTTTGGCAGGTCAGATTCAGGCTAGTTTGCCATCTAGGGTTATACCACAAAATGCCATTTAAAATGTAGTTATGTGCACAACAGAAATTGTAATACTTGTTCTAAGTGACCACATTATAAACACTGATGGAATGGTTAGAGGACTGCAATGAATAGATGTGGGCTTTTAAGGAAGGAGAGGCAGGCACAGTTATGTGGGGAATAACCTGCTGAAGGAGAGCATTTGAAATGCAAACAGCCCTGCCTTGGGACAGGACAGGAGTCAGTGAAGAGCTTCTGCATCAAGATTAGTGTGCATACCAACTCGGGCACTGTTATGATGGGAACGAGCTATGGCTTGACCGCTCAGGAGAATGTAGGTAATGCCTTCAGCAAACAAGCAGAAGTTCAAGAAGCACAGCCTCTGGTCCTCAAGGGGACCCTGAACACCCTTAAGAGCTACTGGAAGGACAGTCCAGCAAGACTCAAGTAATCTAGGATACTTCTTGAGTGCATTGCAACCTGGAACACATAGTGGAGAAATCAAGAAGGAAAGGTGCTCAGACAAGTCTGATACTTAAAGAAGATGGAAGAACTATTGGGAAACATGGAAGTTAGAGGCTGCCTTGGCTGTAGTGACTGTAAAGTGGTGGAGCGCAGATCCTAAAAGGAGATAGGAAGGCAAAAATCAAGACTATGGCCTTGGATTACACAAAAAGCCATTTCCATCTCTTTGGGGGCCTGCTTGGAAGAATGCCATGGGATAAAATCCCATGAAGAAGGTTCCAGTAGGGCTGGCTGATATGAAAGGATCACCTCCTGGAGCTCAAGAAAGGTCTGTCCAGACAAGTATGAAATCAAGCAGGATAATTTTCCAGGAGGCCTGCATGGATGTGCAGTGAGCATATTGCTCCTCACAGGAGCTGAATCTTGGAAGATATGTGAACAGCAACAATAAAGAATTTTACAAGTAAACAAATTGCAAAAGGAAAGCAAAGTAAAATATAGGTCTGCTGCTGAATGGAGTATGGGAATTGGTGATAAATGACACAAAAAAGTCAGAACGTTCCTAGGCTCAGTCTTTACTAATAAGATTGGCCTTTTGAAATCTAAGGCCTCTAAGACCAAAGGGAAAGTATGGAAAAAAGAATAATTACCCTCAGTGGAGGAGGGTAGACTTAGAGGAAAGTTAAGCATATCTGACATGCACAAATCCATGGGGCCTCAAGGGATGCACCCGAAAGTGCTGAGGAAACTGTTACTGCAAGGCCACTCTTGATTACCTTTGAAATTTCATGGTGATTGGGGATATTCCTAGAAACAAGGAGAAAGCAAAGATCACTTCTATCTTCAAGAAGGGTGAGTTAGAAATATGGGGGAACTCCAGGACACAGAGCCTCACCTTAGTCTCTGAGAAGCTGTTGGGCAAAAATCTTCCTGAAACACATTTTCAAATACATGAAGGACAAGAAGTTTACTGAGAGCAGTCAGAATATATTTATGAGGGGAAAGCAGACCTGTCGATCCTGATGGCTTTTACAATGAGGTCACTAGCTAGGCAGATAAAATGTAGAGAGCAGCTGATGTTCTTTAACTTGACTTCAGTGAAGTCACTCAACCTCTGCAATTGCAGACAAGCTGACAAAGCGAGGGTTAGAAAAGTGGACATGGTATTGAAAATGAAAATGAAAATGAAATGGGCTGAGCTGCTGGGCCCAAAGAGTTACCAGTGGCTTGAAATCCAGTTGGAGGCAAGTCAGTACCTGTGTATCTCAAGGCTCAATACTGGGGCCAATACAGTTTAACCTTTTCACTGATGACTTGGGATACTGGGTCAGAGTACACCCCCAGGAAGTTTGCAGATGCCACAAAGGTGGGAGGAGTGACTGAGAAACCATGTGGGTGCAGTGCTGTTCAGAGTGATTTAAACAGGTTGGAAAAATAGGCAGAGAGAAACCTCATTAAGTTCAGCATGGGTAAATGCACAGTATTGCTCCTGGGGAGGAACAACTGAGGCACCAGTACATTCTGGCAGCTGAGTAGCTGCAAAGCAGCTTTGCTGAGGGTTCTGCAGACCAAGCTGACCATAGGTGAACAGTATGCTCTCAGGGCAAAAAATGCCAACAGCATCTTCAGCTGCATTAAGAAGAGCACTAGCAGCAGGTCAGAGGAGGTGATCCTTCTCTCTACTCAGCCCTGGTGAGGCTGCCCCTGAGTGCTCATGCCAGTTCTTGGGCTCCTCAATAGAAGAAAGGCATGGATTTAACTGAACATAGTCAAGTGCAGGACCCCAATAATAATGGATGAAGGAACTAGAACATCTCTTACATGTAGAGAGGCTCAGAGATAGGACTCTTCACTTTGAAAATAAAACACTCGGGGAATCTTATCTATGTGTGTGAGTACCTGATGAGAGAGAATAAAGATGAGGGGGCAGATTCTTCTGGCAGGACAAGAGGCAACCAGCACAAACTAAAACATGAAATACCATCTGACCACAACAAAACTATTTTTTGCTCTGAAGGTGGTTAAGAACAGGAACGGGTTTCAGAATCTCCATCCATGGACTGGACAACTTGCTCTACGTGGCCCTGCTCTGAGCAGGGAGGTTGAACCAGATAATCTCAAGAGGTCTTTTCCAGCCCAAATTATTCTGGTACTCTCTAATTTTGTCCAGTACAGCCCCAAATGGGATGATCAGTGCCAAGAGCTCACTGTCCTACCACACTGCACTCATAGCCTTTAAAGAGCACCTTTACACTACAGCTGCTAGGGTGGGATTTAAACATGATCACTTTGGGAGGTGAGGAAGCCTGTTCCCACCAACCAACCTGGAGTTGTACAGCTCCTACCTGGACTTGTATGGCAACACGAGTACTTTGACAGACTAACTTAGGTGCCAGACCTAGACCAAAAGCTACTGATTACAGGTATCTTGACAGGTTCACAGAGCAATTACTTCCCCAACAGCAAGAGAGGAGTGGACACACACTTGCACTTCCATCCAACAGCACAGCCTAGATTCAGCAATGCAGACAGCTTAGGTACATGCTCAGCCATGTACCTTGGTGAAGACAGAATATGTCTTTGAGACTGGATAGTTTGTTTTCTCATTGCTGAAGAGCAAAATCTAGTTGTCACTGAAAACATTTGTAAGTATCTATCTTGTAGCCTGGGGCCAGAAATTTAGCAGGGGACAGTTTACATTATTAAAATATGGAACATGCAGTAAGGGTGAAAAAGACTTATTTAGTTCAAAAACATAATATTCCAAAAGTCAAACTATTAAAAGAAATGGGGACTCTGAATTCTCTAAAGGAACTGTATTTTAATAAGACCTCTAAATCCATTTGTGGCCTCCATAGGTGTATATCCCCATGATGCTGAAAGGAGCTACAGTTCATTAGTTGCTATTTCCAGTGAGCTTTTGTAAGTTTAACTTCAGGATAAAGCAAGAGCTGAAATAGCTTTCAAAGGTGGCTGTATTTTTATTCCATGATCTCTGTAGCTGCCTGACTGCAGAAATCCAGTTTTGTTATCCCTTGCATAAACAGGGCTTGGCGCACTAGACTAGTACTGGTGTGCATCTGAGGATCCCACCTGTTCAAGAAATTTCCTGTGACCTTTAGGACAGTTTTGGCTAAGCAATCACTTAGACAAAGTGCTAAGTGGAACTAACTGTGAGTGGTGGAAAGAACTGTTATGGGTTTTTTATCTATTTTTTGTTTTGGCCTACACACTCTGAAATACTTCCAGTGACAGAAATCATTATTTCAATGCTCCCAGTTATTCCATAAAGAATCAGCCTATCTTAGAAAGGTTTTATAAAAGATTCAGATTTTAGATTTAAAAATTTCACTGAAAGTCAATGATATTTAGAGACTGACTCTGTTTCCTCTATATTTATGAAATCAAGCCTGATGCTAAAAAATGTCAATGGAAGTTGCACTGCCAACAAAACAGGATCCTGATACAAGAAATACAGCTTTTGTTAATTAGCCCTATAAAAACACACATACAGAAAAGCCTGCTCAAAAAAATCAAGGAAGGTCTGTTGTCACCAGCATTCCTCTGAGAATTAAAAGATTTTTATCGTTTATTTAAAGAGGAACTGTTAAGACATTTTGTAAATGGAATGAAAAGAAGTTTTGTATGCTTTAACAGCTGAGGTCTTATAGGAGGCGACATGCTAGGGTAAGCTCGGGCAGATGACCGGAGAGATTAACAAGGAAAACCTTCATTTTAGCTAAGGCTAAAATTATCCATGTGATAATTTTTCATCTTGAATATATACAACATTGCTTGCTTTACTGTCAAACTTCTCAGCTCACACGCAAACAGCAGAGTCTTTAGAAAGACATTGTCAGTGTCCTGCAACCCAATTATCTGCAGGAGGCATAAGCTGCAAAACCAAAACTTTATCACAATGCTGGTGGCAAATGTCACATGAATGAATAACCCTAGCTTCTTTGAGTCAACAAGCTTCAGCTGTGTTTGGGTTTTTTCCTCTTTTTCTGCTGTTGGTTTCTAAAAGAACAGGGTTTGGGGATATTTTTTGTTTGTTTGTTTGTTTGTTTGTTTGTTGTTGTTGGTTGGTTGGTTTGGGGGCTTTTGTTTGTTTGATTGATTTTTTGTTTTTGTTTTTGTTTTTAGTTTCTTGACATCTTTTGCCATGCTGTGGGACATTTACAAACGTCTGCAGTCTCTGTAGCAGAAATCTATCTTGTTAGCTAACTGATACTCAACCAGCTCCAATTACAACACAACCTGAATACTAAAATTAGCATTGCTTTTTGCTCAGAAATTTTTGGCCTGTATGTGACTGCTACTGTGACATAAAACGTTTCCAACATACGCCTTTAAAAAGAGAATTTATAAACTGCTCTTTTCTTTGCCAGGAAAACTCATGGGCAGAAATTCTCTATGCAGCCCAAAACAGTAGGAAATTGAAATGCATAGAACATAAAATAGTCACCATGAAGATTGTAATTTCTGAGATTTTCATTCTTACCACAATCTCCCAGGTCAGAGAATATTTTGACTTCTCTGAGACAATCTCTATTATGTGGATTGCTGGAAACTGGGAAATAGCATCTTTCCCTTTTCTTACATTCTTCTTCAGTGAACACCCCCTGTTTGGCTGAATGGACCCTTGCTTTGAGCTTTACAGCCTTGCTTCTGCAGGTTGTGTGTTTAAAAGCTAGGGATCTGGAACCAAACATTCAAAAAGTATAATCTTGTACGTTCTGAGTAACTAAACAGCTAGGCTAAATCTTTCTGTTTGATCTACAATTTTAATTCCCCGAGAAACTTCATCAAGCATTCTCCTGGAGATTGGGAATCTTTCTAAAGCCTTTCAGTTTTCATTCTCTTTACTCTAATTGTATATACAGAGCTAGGAGTTTAGGAACAGAACAGATCAGAACTTGGCAACACTGACACTACTATATGTTTGTGACCTGTTTCTGGATCCACAAACCAACCACTGTGAAATTCAAGAAAAATAATTTTTACTTAGAATTTCCTACCCAAACAGCTACTTATACACTATGTAGACTATTTTGAGTACCTGAGATTTGGTCTTCAATCTGACAAGTGAAATAGTAACATTTACTATGCCTTACAGGGCTCTTGAACAACTATATCTCATTTTAAAAAAACAAGAAAAACCAAGCCCTAAAAATCCAAAAGGAAGGCAGTCATGGTACGCAACTAATTTTAAAGCATATAAATTATAAACAGATGTATTTTTATAATGCCTAAATATTGGCACTTTTTTGAAAGATAT
Organism: Sinosuthora webbiana; assembly: GCA_013397395.1. Taxonomy (NCBI): domain Eukaryota; kingdom Metazoa; phylum Chordata; class Aves; order Passeriformes; family Sylviidae; genus Sinosuthora; species Sinosuthora webbiana. Next base: position 144,374 of record VXBN01001812.1, on the reverse strand, counting down.
GATGTCATCCAGAATGTGGTTTGGACATGTTTCTGCTGCTGAGTGCTATAGCCAGCTTCAGAGATCTGTCTTTTGGAAGACTGAGTTTTTCTGTTAAGTCAGGTTAGAGTCAATGCTGTACAAATAACAATCACTATTATTTCACCATGCTAATGTTGACAGTATACATTTACTGGTAAACTGTAATGTTTCTCAGTTCACCTGAATGTCATTTAAAAGAAAAGAAAAAGAAAAAACTTCTTTCCATGTCTAGATGATATGTTAGCCTGTCAAAGACATGTTTTTGATTGTCCTTCCTTTTCCCCTCCAACTATTGACTTTGATTATTCCCTTCTTGATTATCTCTGATTCCTGCTGATTACTCAGCAAGCATCCTTTTTTTTTCTAAATGAGTCAAAGTGCCACTGAATATGAGAAGGAAATACAAGTTTCCACTGTGTATTTTCAAGCATATAAAATGACACTGCCTTCCTGAAATTCCTAGACATGATTCACTGTGAGATGGAAAGAAATAAAAAATCCCCTGTGTCAGCACTGTCAGTAAAGCCTGTTTCACTCCATACTATTGCTAAGATGCTCTGAGCATTTGTCAAGTCTTTTCTAATCTTTGAGTTTCCTGCAAGTGTTATTTTCTGCTCAGTCATACAAAACAGTCACTGAACAGGTATCATATATAGCCCCTATTCCAAGGATTCTAAGCATGACTCAGAGGATTTTCCAAGTGAAGCAGAGTATCTAGAAGCTCCCTTCTATAAAGGGAGACATATGAAACGCTACGCTGGTGTGTGTTTCTGGGAAATTCCTGTATCGCTTTGCACATGGAGGAATAAACTGCTGTGGTAAATCATCTGCTGGACAGCATCTTGGGTAAGTCTTCAGGGAAAAGGGAACAATTTAAGCCTCAGCTTTTGTGACCTTTCTCTACTCAGAAACAATTCCTTTAGGTTAAATGTGTAATCAAAAACTGTGTAATGACTTGAGGTTTCATATAAACAGTATCAGGCACTGAAAATTATTTTATATTTCCACAGTCCATAGGATGCACATGTGAGTTTTGTGGCACTGTAACTGAGGAATTTGTACCATAAGGGTTGTTCATCCCCACGACACAGAGCTTACAACTCAGTCCAAGAATGACTGTCAGGCTGCAGAGCCTTTCTCTGGGGAGGCTGTCATTAATGTGATTACAGCATAACAGCAGTTGCCTGGCATCTCTCAGTCACTGCTTAGGCACATGGCGCCTACACTGAACATCAGGGTAGGAGAAGTAAAGTTTATTGCTTCAAGACAGCTTATGCAGACCTAACCACATGGCTTGCAGAAGGTAACAGAGAAGGCAACTATTTACATTATTTCTTTTACTCATCAGATCTGTTTGTAGTTCAAGTACTTGTCCTGTCACAGATATGTTTATAAGATTGGCCTTCATCTTTTGGCTTTGAATGCCAAAAGGCATATGCAGGATGCACATTTTGTTTCCCGTTTCACTGCAAGTACTTTCTGGAATGTGTTGGTTGATGGGTTTCAGTCAAAACTGCGCAACTTACAGTCAGATACAGTATTAAGAAGAGAATGAAAAAGAAGCATTAAATTCCAGATTCTGCTGTATATCTGTGCAATTCCAGTCAAATAGGAACTAGATTTTCGTGGGGGTAATAGCTCTGCACAGAGGTAACTTATGAGCAGATTGGAGATTGTAGATGAAGTTCTACAGTGCTTAAAAACCATAATGCTGTAAAGTTGTACACCTCCCATGAACAGTCACAGGACAGTTGTTTAAAGAACAAGAAAGGCCTGCCCCGGTGGACTGAGCAAACACAACTCACAGTTATCAAGGACTCACCACTAACTAACACTCACCACCTACACACATGCCTTATATTGGTCATATTTATAGAAGTGTTTGCATTGCAGCTCTGAAAACACAAGGCTTCTGCTTTTATTTTTCCAGGACATTGAAAAGGTGTAAGAGAGCATTTTATGCTTTCCTGGATAGACCCATAGACACAGGGATGAATGGCCTACCAAAGCTTCTAAGTTTTGTTTAGGTTTCCTGAAGTCAGGCAGTCCCCCAGCACATAACAGTTTTCTGTGATAGAACCAGAGCAGATATTTGCTCTATCGGAGCACAGAGCATAAGCTGGCGAGTATCCATTTTTGTTGAGTTCTAGCGTTTTCAGTTACTTTATTTTCTACCACTCAGTGTGGATCTGTGCATACTTCAAAAACTTTTCTGCCGTTTACTTTCTGAAGTTTCCATTAGCTAGGATGTTGTAGAAAACATGCCTTGGGAGTATTACAGTACAAACAGCTAATATGAACAATTCCATGCTCAAACCCCATTTTTGACAGGAAAACAATTATCCACTTAAACTTGCCCTGCTCATTGCTGGAATATTAAATGAAGAAATGTGTTTTACAGCAGTGTCACTAGTATTTGTATACACAGTGCCAGCTGTGAATCCTGTGTAGTACTAATAGTTTGACAGCTATGACAAAGACATGAGCAAGCTCTCTTCCTGTAGTGAACCAATGATGACTTGAATCTGCTTTCAAGAGTAAATCAGCTTTTCCTGAATGTAGCACATAAACTTAAATCTGTTCTATTGTAATGAATGGCTGAATTACTCTATCATACTCTTGTGGAACATATACGGCAAGCCTTGGGTCCCTTCGCTAAGGACAAAGGGACAGTGAATAAGCAGCAGGTTTGTGTGTACTGTAGAAAAGTTTCTTAACTTAAAAGAAAATTGTCCTTAAGAGTTCAAAGACAGACAATGGTGCAAGACTGACATCTTTTTTCTTCTCATCCACCTCCTAAGCATCCCATATGCTCATATTCAGTGTTCCAAGCACTTATATTTTTCAAAAACAAAAAGGAGACTGGTGTCCTTCGTACTTAAAGTTATCTCTTAAGGTCCCAGGCCTCTCAGAAGCCTTAATAATCCATACACAAGCAGAAATGTAGCTATCTTTTTCAAGATCACATCACAGTCAAGACTTCAAGTTGTTTACCTTGAAGTACTGAGTAGCTAAGGAACAGAGTATTGACAATTCTCTGCACAAGGGACTACACTGGCCCACATGCCACAAAAATAGCTAATACAACAACCACGGAACTAAAGGGAAGCCACTCAGAGTCTCTGAAATAAACTCCCTTCAGAATGACCCCCATCATCCCTACCTTTCACTTTTTTTGGTATGGCCTTAACACATGCAACACACTCATGAAGAAAAGAAATACATAAGACACAGTCATATAGACAAGGACCACTGACATCATGTGCAGCGCTACCAGTGAGTGTTCAGCTGAAAACACTGACCAAACTAGTATGATGCAGAAAAATCTATCCTAGCAGAAGCCATACTGAACAGCTTTTCTCTGGAAATAATTTTTCTTCCTGTAATCTCTTGCTGACCTTTTTTTTTTTTTTTTTTTTTTTTTTTTTTTTTTTTTTTATCTTTTAAAGCTCCTTAAGGCAGAGAACCTCTGCAGAACTAGGCACAGAAAGGTACTAATGCCGCTGTCTTTCAATGGTAAACACACAAGTGACTAATCACACCTATAAATAATCATATTAAAAAAGTTTGATGGTTTTCTCTGTGGCATTATCAGAATGAACACTGTACTTAGAAATGTTTCAGGTTATCTGAGTATATAACTATTGACTTTGTGTTTTAAGATAAAAGAATCATGAAATTCTTTAGCTTTAAAAAGACCCTTAAGATCAAACTGAATCATAAATCTAACACTACAAAGTCCATCACTAAGATATGTGTATAAGTGTCATCTACATGACATCTATATGTCTTTTAAATCTCTCCTGATGACTCAACCACTTTTCTGGGCAGCCTGTTACAATGCTTAACAATGCTTTTCATGGAGAATTTTTTCCCAATATTCAAGCAAAACTTCTTCAAACACAACAAGGGACTATTTCCTCTTGTCCGGTCACTGACTGCCTGGGAGCAGAGGCTGACCCTCGTCAGCCACCAGCCACCATCAGGTGACTGTAGAGAGCAATGCCCCTCTCAGACTCCTTTTCTCCAGACTAAACACTCCCGGCTTCCTCAGCCACTCCACGTAAGACCTGTGCTCCCGACCCTTCACCAGCCTTGTTGCCCTTCTCTGAAATGCCTCCAGCACCTCAATGTCGTTCCTGTAAGGGAGGGGCCCAGAACTAGGCACAGGATTCAATGTGGGCCTCACCAGTGCCAAATACAGGGGGCAGATCACTGCCCTGGTCCTGCTGGCCGCACCATTTTTGATACAAGAGTTCACACATGGCTTTTAGCCACACAATGTTTTTTTGTTTTTTTATTCATATGTTTTCTACATACATATTTTGCTTTCTTCATATTTCTGAGCTTAAACAACAACTTCAGTTTGGCAAAAAAACATAAGCAAAAAGTAGTCACTAAGAAAATTGATTCCTGTGAATCTTATTTTGTTCCTGTTCCAAACTATGAACCAGCAAAGTAATTATGATATGCAAAATCTCCTCCTACACAGTTTCTGCCTTGCAGCCTGTGACACAGTCTTTTTTATAAGGTTTCACATAAGAAGCTATTCTCCTTTTTCATCAGAGGAAGGAATTCACAAACCACTGCAGAATGCAGAGTATTCAGTTCACAAAAACCCACTTTCCAAGGATGTTCAAGGTATCACATTTCCTATGCTTTTTGAGTTGGACACAAGCTCAACTCCAGCATGCCTACTTAAACGTTGTAGACATTGGCTGTGCTGTGAAGGTGAGTAAAGAGAAGAGGTCACAAGTTCAGTTAGGGTAGAAGCTGTGGTTGTGGCATTGCTGATTCTCTGAGAGACTAATTTAAGTAGTCTCCCACAACATATGTAATGACAATATGCTGGAAAGGTGAATTCCTCAAGAACAAGGGAGATGACAGATATTGGACAGACCACCCCAGTTCCCACATGGGACACCACTTCTTGCAGGTGTTCTGTACTTCCTTCTTCCTCCAAAACAGCATCACACTGAGCAGAGATCCTGAAACCTTTGCAGAGTCAGTTAACACATCCCCCTCCTCTCAAGTTTTCCCTCCACCACCATTCATGCCACCACTTAAGTTGATTTCTTTTTTTTCTTTTTTTCCCTCAAGTTTGAGAAATGGAGAATGGAAGAAGAAAGCCACTGAGACCTGCTTTTTAGTCTGTTAGCAAAAGTACTTTTTAGCCCTTAATGACTACCATAATACTGAAAACACATCACAAAAGGCATCAGACTCCCAGTACACATTCTCCATGTGAGATAGTGCTCCTTCGTACAGGCAGTGCCAAATCCTTCTCATGGAAAATGAGAGAATACACCAATAGATTTGCACTTACTTTCTACTGCACATATTTTCCTATCATCAGAACTACAGAATGGGTTAATTCACATGTCTGAGCTGGCAGTGGACCTTTATGTACCTCAAATGGTACACCTAGCAACAGACCAAGGGGGTACACTGAGGAAGTCATGTGGAAAGGATAACAGTGTTACGGCTTGAGGACTGTCTAGACTACTCCCAAGCTTCAGTCCCTGTTCTTGTATAAGTAGAAGATGTAAACTAATCAAGGCATTTTAGATATCAGATAAAAATAGGGAATAAAATTCCTCCAAGATACAAGCAGTCAGCAAGAAAGTAATGCAATTCTAAGATGACCAGATAGCTATCTTCTGAACTGCATCACTCACCATCCAGATGGACTTAATGCAATTTTTATCAATCTTTTGATTGAAGCATGCTAGGTTTGTGGGCTGGTTCATCTGTCAGCTTAGTTTACTTAGAATCCCCTAACCGATCCTGAACCAGGAAAAAGGTAAGAGGAAGCTCAGACATGTAATCTAGTAGTAAAATAGCTACCTATTTTTTACCTAATATTTTCCAAGCACATATATTTCAAGACACCAAACTCTATAGAAGGATAGCTGTGCTGCTGATGCTGTAACATATATGTATGGAGAAAAATGACTGGAGAAAAGCTGTAGCCATAGAACAGTCTCTGTCTTGCAGAATTTTATTTCATTGACACAAAGATTAATTCAAAGCTCTTGGTAGGTACAACCATGTTGAAGGAGTGATAAAGAAAGGCCAGCAAAAGGGGCAAGCAGATAAGCTTTACGAAATAAAACTCTTCTATAGACCAAATACGTCAACAGTGTGACAGGTGCAAAGATCAAGCAGATCTTGGATTTTACATTAGTCTTCAGGTGGTACAGTTATATCCATCCAGCACTAGGTGACTGAATTACAAGTTAACAGCCAGCAATCTGACGCCTCCCTTTGGTCATTGGCAAAGCTTTGTCTTACAAGAAGGAAATACACCAACTATAGAGATTGCATATTTTTTATTGTGGGATGGACATGCATGAAACAATGGCAGTTCCTAGCTAATGCAATTGCAACAGCTGCAAAAAAAATTAAGAAAAAGTATATGCAGGAAATGCCAGCAAACACCACTTTGCCCACACTATGGACACTTCTTCATACTTCAGAACAGGAATAAGACAGACATAACTGTAAGAAAAGGTCAGCGATGTCAAACATGCTCCCCACATTTCTACAGGCTGTATTGTGGAGACCTTAGCTCAGTAAAAGTAGTTGAGCACAGTCTATTCACATCCATCTGTCATTTGCTCCCCTGCTGCTTCAAAAAAGTGCCTCAAGCAGTAACTATTATAACTGAATAGAGATCCAGGAAAATCATACCACAATATTCGTAGGAAACCATAGAAAAATTTGAATCATGTCCACAATGGCCCTCCAGAATCTTGGTCTGCTTTTAAAGGTGCATTCTGGTGACATACTGTGATCCTTTCTTTGGAAGCAGCATTACACATATGCTCTATGCAAAAAACTGAAGCTGCTAGCTACCAAAATTTACTAGTCAAATATGGAACAGCCAAAGTATTGATAAATACTTAATTAATAATACATTAATATTTCAGCTGAAGTCCTAGGCTTTAAATATATTTGGAATATTTTTCTTATTTTTATCAGCCATAACTAGGTATTTGATTACATTAATAACTTTTTAAATCCTCTTATACAAAAACTCTCATAGCTTAGAAATGATTTTGTACTTCCTTTAAATATCATACTGTGGTTTCTTAAACTGCTTAATGAGGTTTTAATTAATTTAGCTCTTTTACTTCCTTAGGCAGCCTGGCAGTGCTGAAATTGGAATAAAGATTCACAGAATAATTAATGAACACTGATTTTGGGAAGTCTGGTCTTGAAAACCCTGAAGGATGGAGATGGCACAACCTGTGTTCTCTCTCAAGTGCCTTGTTTTTTTCATTGGGAAAAAAAAATCATTATGTCAAGCCAGAAAGTAAGTCATTTTTCTGTTAATTTCAGCAATATTTTTTGTTGTTTGACCATCTTGTCATTTCAATCTGTGGACATGATGAAAAAATCATGTGGTGATGTTCTTTGACCTGTGTTACACTGGAGTTCAGATTAGAATAAGTGATATAATGCCCTGTGGTCTGTGTATCTTTCCCAGTGACTGTTACAACAGAAAAACCCTCAGCATTCCATTCACTGAAAATCCAAACAAGATATAATTACTCTCATTTTAAGGCTGCAATGAGTACAGGAAAGAACCTAAAGCAAATGAATTTATCATTCATCTAGCACAAAAGAATAGAGCTGCTTTCTTTATTAGTTCCTTTTTTGACATTGCCAAAACTCATATGGTGAAAGCTGATGACGACAGTTCAACAAAAACTGCATCTGTTCCAAGAATCTACTGCTTTCCTCTGCAAATTGTTTCTTGAGACTTTACCAAAAGCTAAGAAATATATTCCTTGAAAAGTGTTAAACAATGAGACTACTACCCTAAAGAGCAAATAGTATTTACCAATGAATTTACTCTAAAGCTAAATAAACCACAAGCACATTACAAAAATTCATGTTGAGGAGGGATAGCTTTACAGTAGTGGCTGAGCAGGCATACAGACTCTCCTCTGTTCTATTACTGCATTCCCACTCACTGAGGACTGAGACAGATCTCTATGTGGTTACCTACAGAGCTTGTTTCTAGAGCTGTCAGCCTAAACACATTTAAATAGATAAAGAACTTGATAATAATGGAAAAAATAACCAAGAACATAATCATGTCTGCAATCCTCTACAGACTGTGAGGCCATTTTACAAACACAGTCCTTGAAGTCTTGCTGTACAAAAAGGGGTTTGAAAGTCAGCACCTGCTTTTATCACCTGCACATAATTCTTTACAGTTCTTCTGTTTCCATACAACCAGCTCTCTATAAGTGGGAGAGTGGTTGACGGAAGAGACTCTTTACGGGAAAATGAATAAATCAGAAGAACAGGGGAAAGCAGAGAGGAAATACCAGACCACAGATTGACTGCTAAGAGGCCAGAGGCCATTGAACCAGTACAAACACTGACAAGGTTAAATATAACATTTATAACTCAATTGCATTTTTTTTTTCTTTTAACCACAGAGGAACACCACCACAACCACAAAATGACAATCCCACCAAACCTGGCTGTCACTACTCTGAAATTATTTTCCTTGAAACTAGCTCCTCAGTGAAAGTTGCACTTACTCAAAGCTCTTGAAATCCCTCTTCAGACACTTTGCATGAGATATGCCAAAAGAAAGATGAAAAGTTTAATAGGACTGAGGTGAGAAAAGTTTGTTCAGGGTTTCTGTAAAAATCTCTTACTAATCCAACTCTAGATCTCCTTATCAAACTTATTTGCTAATGGAAAAGTCAGCCCAAATACCGTCCATTGGACAGATTTTTTTTTTTTCCCAGAATAATTATCTTTAGACTAGAAAGATTCAAAGCAATGAAGAAATCTCTAAGCTACAGCCACTCAATACTTTAAAACTTGTCGTATTAGTAAGGTCATACATAAGCCTCTTTTGTTTCCTGAATATATCATCTTTCAAGATTTATTTCAGCTGTTTTGAAGAATGAACAATTGTCATATTCATTGCCATTTATTTATATGAATGAAAGTAGAGATTTTATTAGTACTATGCCTATGGTGCATCTAATCAAAGACTGCTGTAGAACAGGTAGGAACAAACAATATCTAACACAGCAACAAAAGTTCCCTCTCTGATCAATTGTGAAATGCAGAACAGGTAACAAATACACATGCTCAGTGACTGCTTTTCATTCAACAGCTTTATAAGCAGTACTCAGGTAGGTTGACAGGTAGTATCACATCCAAATATGGGATTGATGTGAAAATCAATCAAAAAGATTCTTTTGAAAGGCAACTCACCCCAGGAACAGATCCAAACTTCCCTCTGACTGTTTTGAGTCCCTAAGTAGGGACTTGCTCAATGCCAAGTTCAACACGGCATATATCTGTTCCTGAATTGAAGGATCCAAATCCTCCCAAACAATTTTATCAGCAGTTTCATATGAAAAGTGGTAAATCAAAAACATAAGGAGAAGTATGCAGGGGGCCAGCACAGTATCTGCAACAAAGGCTGAAAAGGAGGCGAGAAAGGAATAGGGGTACACGTGCTGTTGTAATAATGCTCTAAGGTATCTATAGAATCTTTTTATAGGACTGTCCAATCATCTCAGTCTATAATATGAATATGGCACAGTCCAATACAAGCAGACTTGTCCCTTTCCTTTGGGTCAATTCTGAGTGAGACAAAGATTTTCATGAACATTGACCTTTCCTGTTTTGACTTTTATCAGAGTCCAGCACCATTTAAGAGACCAGATGTGTTTTTCCATCTTCAGTTTCTTCATATTTGATTTAATTAAATCTGCTGGGAGGAGAAGTAGACTGAGATTATTTACTGATTTCATTCTTAGCTTACAATAGGTAAACCATCAGGACAAAAGTTCCTTTGTATCTAATTACAAATATAATGGGGGGATGCATCTAGGGTTGAATGCTTGTGTGTTAAAGATTATTAGTCGGTTCAGTAAAACCCATTAGCACACCAGTGTGCTACCTGCTTCCCATATCTGCTGACAGACAACACTTTCTACATATGCAAACCACAAGAAAACAGAACAATATTGGAATACTCCAAGATAGCAAAGTGGTATAACAAAAGCCTGCAGAAACACAAGTGGAAGAAAAATCACATATTTCTCTGCACCTTCAACCAATCTTCAACTCCAAAAATCATCTACCCTAAAGAAACAAAAAGCAACCAATGTTTGAGAAATCAAACCCATTTTTCACTATGCAAAAATATATGATACTGGTTCCTCTGATATCCTCCTTCTTCTTGCCAGGTTGTCAAAGTCCAGATTAAAAATGTAGTTAATTCATCCTTTCTACCTATTAGAGTAGAAGAGAAAAATAATAGAAACTATGAAACAAAACACAGCTTTGTCCAGATAAATAGCCATCAAGTCCAACAGTAAGGTATTTCAAAGGTCTGGTACCACTGATAGACACAGCCTCTTGGTGCATTATCTACCAATTAGTTGCAGGCCCTAGCTGCCTATAAACTCCAAAATATTGGGCTGAACTATCAAAACATATGGCATTCTTCTTGCTTGTTACTCTTCTGGTCCAACTAATATACAATAACTTACATTTCTTATAGCAAGCTCCCAGCTTTTCCATTTGAAAGCAGTAAATCAGGACCCATTAATTAAAACTGTTAAGAATTATGCAAGTACGTAACATTTCTAAAGGATAACTTTGTTGTTGTTGTTGTTGTTCTTGCAGGCAGCCCCAGATAAATATTTATGCTGTCTACACTGCACAATGCACTATTCCACTTTCAGCAAGGATACTTCAACCTACTTGTGCCACTCTTCAGAGAGAATATTATAAAAGCTGTAATAGATGTAGTGTATAAATTCATGTGTAAAATATTGTACATGGTAAATTTATAAATCGTCACTAAAATTTGGACTCAGAAGCAACTCGAGGCCTTCTCCAAAATTCTAAGGTCCATTGTGCAAGCTGTGAAAACCCCAAAATTTGCAAAAGAAACGATAAGGCTGGACTGGAGATGGCCCATCCATCAAGCGTGGACCCCACTTCACAGCTACTCAAGATCTGATATCAATCTTGGTGGAGGATCCAGAAAGATGATTGAATCAGCCAAAGGGAAGATCTGGGAGGATTTTTGGGACGTCTTTTCATACCACCAAGAAATCCTTTTCAAACTCCACTTGGAAATAAAGGAATACATGAATATTTGGACTTTCAATGGACATTGCCTCCAGGCAGAAAAACTGTATAAAAACCGTACACCAAGACCCAGCATTTGTGGGCAAGGTTGGAAGGCACCCATGTTGCTGTTCCACTGTCTGCCCAACATTCGATCGATGTTGTCCAATTTTATTGTGGTTTTCTCAAATTGATTTTGGAAATTGCTAAATAAATTCTTTGGTTTTGGATTGGCTCTTAATCATTTATAACAAAAGCAAATTTTTGAAGCTGTTATCAGGTCTCTCATCTGGGCTGTCTGCTTATATAATAGCAATACTTATTAGTTATATGTAGTACTGAAAACAATACTTTGAAGAATAATTCATTTCACAGCTTGTGAATTTTGGATGAGAAATCAAGAGAGGGTAGGCTAAGTTAGCTGCATTCCTGACTCTCTACTGTCTTATATGTAAATGCACACACTAGGAGATCACTCCGACTAGTTTTGCTTTCCATCCATTCTGAATCTGTCTAAATAGCCGGAAAAAGTGCAAAGCCATACAGATTTGATTAGCTTTCAAAAAGGTATTAATGCAGTGCTGATCACCCTCAGTAATTAGCCTGAGAATATTATCAGGGACAAACATTTAAGACTAACAAACACTATCATACCTAGCAACCACAGTTAACATTTCATACACTGCATACTATTTCTGATCCCTCCCCCTCCCCACCTGCTCTTCAACAGCTTTAATGTCCCTAATTATGTGGGAAGAGAATATGCTTAGTACAAGAATAAAAGGCAGTTTATGCTTTAGGACTTCTGCTTCACACTTACCTACACTGGTAGGAAATATATCCTCATTGTTGATTTGCACCTCGATCCAGTCCATGAGAAGATTCATATATTGAGGCGCTGGCAATGCTGTGGGCTTCTTGTACTTCAAGTCATCCTGCCACCAATACTCATACTTGGGGCCTCCAGACATCACTGGGCAGGTCCTCTCTGTGCAGAACTCACAGATAGTTCCATAAATGAGATTGATCCTGTTGAAGAAGTCAACAACATGAACAGCCACCCAGTCATTCTGGTCTTCTCCACTGGGCAACTGCACAGATGCTTTCAAGTCCACGCCTGAGTTGAGAGATGCTTCCGCTCGTTTGTGAAGTTCAAATCTCTGGGTTCCAGGTTCAAACTTGCGTTTTGGGCGGAAAGTCTTATCTTTATTAAAGACTTGCTTGAGTGCTATGGACATGTCTGCTAATCTTCTGCACTGCTGCAGCTGGCAGGAAAGTACATCTGAGATTTAATGCAAGTATCTGAAAACAGCAGCTATCACAGGCTTTCCAGGTCCTGCTCTTTTTCCCAGAGAAGCTTGTATCAACTTCAAAGCAATTTATTAGCTCTTCCTCTTGAAAGCCTCCCTGAAAGACTTCATTTCCCTAAGGATATAGAAACAATACACATGAATGGCAAGCTCAAGTCTGGTACTGTCAGTTTGGTACTGTTCTACCAGAATTTTCTAGCAATTATAAGATGAAAAACAATATATAACAAGCTAGTCTTAAAAACTCCCCAAACCCTAACTTGAAGATTTAATTCTTTTTAGAAACGTCTCATTTTTCAATGTATTAAGGAATTAATTTCTCTGTTCTTTTTAAATATCTACCCAAATAGAGGATCTTAAGTTACAAAGATGGGAATCCAATATATCTTGTATGATCTTCAAATTTTAAAACCAACTTTTTCACTTTTCTACATTTTTACAGTCACTGCATGACATTCAAAATGTGCATATAAGTTCAGTAGAAAAAATACTATGTGAAAATCTAGAATCTTTATCTAACTGTCCCTAGAGCTACCAATGGAGCCTCTAAGAATTTGCCATAGCTTCAGTGCTCATCTCTGTGGGAAAAAGAAATCATCAAGCAAAATTTATCCATATTTGTTCTCTATTTTAAATTATTGAGGTGTTTGCTTTTGCAAACCACATAAGAAACCTAGTAAGAAGGATAACTACAGTACTGCAAAGAAATAATTCCTGTTTCCCACATGTTACTTTTATTGACCCACCTTCAGAAATTCAGTAGTGGACTTAGATTTCTATTGGATTGCATGGAACTATCAGCAATTGTAGTGGTGTGTTTTGAAGTTTTCCCAGTTTTATATATATCTGATTGTCTCTTATTGTTTCGGAATGGTTTTTCCCATATGTCCATGTATTGTCCCATAATGGTTTGCCGCAGTTATTTATCAATGATGGATATATCATTGTTATGTGACACCTGAGTCCTGCCTGTCACTTTGAAGCCTCACCCTGATCTCTAGAAAGTTCTGGTGAGGACTTTGAGTGATTGGTGAGGTCCAGGTTCCCCCTCCCCCTTTGTTTCATGATTTGTTCTATGGTTTGTCATTTAGGTTCAGGGTCACTCCCTTCCCATTCTGGATTGGTTCCAAGTTGTATCTTCCCCGCTCCCCCACCCCCAGATTTAAGGTGAAAACCTGCAGATTCTGTTGGCTTCAGCGGGCTGACTCCTGGATGAAAGGAAGCTGTGTAGATTTAATAAAACCCAGTTGAAGTTCCCCAGTGGAGTTCCATCCCTTTATTTCTCGCATGGTTCACGCTTCTGCTGAGGCAAGGACTCAAAGGATCAGAATTGTATTCCCAAATACAGAACCATACCTTTTTGCGACATCGGTGCCAGAGCTGGCCAGGAAACGCGGGTGAAAGCCCCAGGAAAGGCACCACACCGTCACAAGCAATTGTGAAGCCACCACTTTTTTATAGCTCTATTCATCTTGTTTACAGGGGAATACTTGGCATTGTTCTTACAAAAGCAAGAGCACAGACTTTGTGTTGTTCCATCTAACATAAGACGGCAATGGAATGGCTTCAACAGTGAGCCTGATTGAACAAATAAATTACCACATACCACTTTGTTTGCTCTCATATATACATGAAAAAGTGTATTATCAGTAAATGTATACACTTAGGAGTGACAGGATAGATAGGTACTATTTCAATTAGACTTTTTGTTTTAGTACTGAAGATTTTATGAATAAATATAGAGAATAAACATTTCATTCTGTGCAGTATTTAAATTAAATAACACGATATGTGTTAAACCTGCAGAGCAATACAAAAATCCTTCCCCTATCAGTGGCCAATTCTTATGGGATTATCTATGTTCCACTGTTTCCCTTAACACAAATCATGTCCATGAAAATTTTACTGGGCAGTGTGTGCCTGGCACTAAATTCTTCTGAAGACACCTGCCTGAGGCTTTGCTGAGGGGCAAAAAGGAAGAGAAGGTATTGCTTTCTTCTTAATAACCACAAAAAAGCAACACCTACCTTAGCAAAGAGAAATCTGGTATGCCAGACCCTGTGTCCACAGAATAGGATGTAAGTGCCATAAAAAATTCTCTTCCAAATATGTGAAAGACTGGCATGGAAGCTAATTTGCTGGCAAGCAGCAGTCACACAGAATCAGCAGAGAAGTGCTTGCTTTGAATTTTTTTTAATCTGATGGCATGATGGAGGGATATTCCAATCATGACCTTAAAAACAGTCATTTTTTCCATATCTGCAAATTCCAATAAGTTTTGGAATGAACTCCAGGGAGATTATTGTCATATCTGACATGCCCCTTGAGTAATATTCAAAGACTGAGATCCCGAATATTCCAGTCCAGAATTTTTTTCCCTGACAAAGGTCAGGGAAAGAAGACTTTAAACAAAAATAGCCTTGGAACAGTTAAGTGTCATTGGCAGAAAATTAAGGTAGTTTTAAATAGTCAGCTTTGTTCTACAATTTTTTTTTGCTACTAAGACCCAAAACTTCCCGGTTTTTGGAATACTCTGTGGAAGCCTTCTGTTTATTTAAAAGCCCTTAAAAATATAGGTGAGCAGTGCTGCATTGACTGAGCCTGTGACTGACACATTTGGAGATGGCATAGAGCCAATGTCCCAGATTGCAATAATAAGCAGGTTAAGTCTAGAATTTTACAGCTCAGGTAACTACTTTCTTCCCCACATTAATACACCTGGTATTGTTACGATTTGGGATGGCTGCAATAATGATGCACAGAACTCCAGTTCTTCAGAGGGCTTGCAGCAAAGATTTATTGAAAGACTGACTCTTTTATACAGTGTCTTGGTACAATCAATCTGATTGGTTATTCAGAGCAACATCTCCCAGCTGTTTTCTTGCAAGTAAATAACAAGTTAGAAAAACACCAGGTGTCAGAAGAAGAATATCTACAAAGACTGTTTTGAGTTCCTACTTACGATTTCCCAGGCCAGACTGAGAGAACACTAAGCTCCCACAGGCTTCAAGCCACTGACTGGAGTCTAAAATCTATGTTCTGACCACTGTCAGTTCCCACACACCTGGTACTCTTGTGTGGTTTGACTCCCTTCATGACCTGCAAATATTCACCAGAACATGGAAGGAGTTTTATATAAAACAACAAACTGATAACAAAACAACAAACAAATAAAACTCATCTTCAAAAGAGAATTTTTGAAGCACAGTACTCACTGCAATTGAAGCTCTTCAAGAAAAACAGAACACATTGTATTTTGTAAGCTGTTTTCTACTAAATACACAAACATAACTAATCACATTAAATAATGTTTCCCACTCCTCTCCATATATTCAGGAAATCTGCATAAAATCAGTTGATTCAGAGAAAATTCAACCAAAACATTCAGCAACAACCCATTATCTCAAGTCTTATGTTGATGTTGAAGGTCTCTGTGGAAGCATACACACATTCTGGTCAAATTCACCTCAAAGACATCCAAAAGATTACTGTGCAGCCAGATGAAACTGTTCCTTAACTCACCAGGGCAGAATCAGAACAAGCAAGAATTTCCTATACATTTTGTATCTGGAGAATCTTCTGTTCAGTATCCTACAAAAAAAGCCAAGGCTCTTCCTCTTTCATCTTTTGGTTAACTTTACAAATTACAAAATACAAAAATACAAAGCTGGCTTGTATCTCACTGCTTAACTTCTCTTAAGAGATACAGCTCTACTAAGCTCTACTTATTTTTTTCCTCTTTCTCTGTTTAGAAATGTGAAGTTTGAAAACTGAAGTCTGTGCAATGCCAGAGGATGGATAGACTGGTTTTTCATGTATTTTCACATTCAAGAATACAAAATAGAAAAGTGTAAGACCTGATCTTCACAAAAATACTGCAGTGAATCAACCCTATGAAACACTTTTTTTTGCATTCTGGTTCTTGATGTTATTTGCTAACTAATTAACCATTGTCTTTACTCAAAAGCTAATAGAAATGAATGAAGAAATAAGGATTTAGGCTTTTCTAAACATTTACAAGCAACATCACCACTACTTCCTTGGAATAAAGGAAGCTTTCCCTTTACTCATAGGAGACAAAGGAAGAAGCTCACCTTATTTTCAGTAGAGATCAAACACAGACATTTCAGGTTTGGATCCTTCAGAGACCAACCGTAATGGAAGAACTCTAGGCAGTTGTTGGGCTCTAGGATCATCTCTTCTGCTTAGGCAATAAAGTGGCAGGTATTAATGGTAGGATGGCCACTCCTTTGCCTAGGCCTGAATCACTAATCCATTTCAGGTACTCAATTACCTTTAGACTTTCAACACTTCCTGTACTGTGTTTGAATCACCAGTCAACAACAGGTTTTTCATTTCATCCCAAATCACACACTGTCAATTAGAATTTTGTATGGGGGAACTTAAAAATCAAAGCTATTGCTTCAAAACTGCGTAACATTAGCAAAATGGAAACTCATCAGACAGCTTCAAAAATAAATGATAAACAAAATCTCACCATTTTTAAAGAACTGGGAATATAACTTGCCTTGCCAGTCATCACATTCACTTCTATGACAGTTTTCACCTTACAAGAATGAAAAATGCTTCCAGTTTCGTGATCTCAATTGGTTTTGGGAGTCTTGCTTCAGAGCTGAAACACTGTGAACAGTGTGGTATGGGTCAGACTGAATCACAACTCCTTGAAACCTGTGATACAGTACCACCTACCATCATTCCACATAAAACTAAATTTGTCTCTTAATAAGAGATACTTTGCAGTTTACTGTTAAGGTAATGCCAGAAGAACTGCTCCTGCCTTATACTTGTGTCAAAAGTGATAGAAACTGGTTTCTAATCTTTTATGACAGGTTCTAACTATGCATAAAGGCATAAAGAATAATGTTATCACTCATGGTATTTGGTTTAATGGTATACTGGGACAGTGTCCTGCATCTCCCTCTGAACTAAATGACTGTTCTGGTATGGGCAGCTCAGAGAGGCAATTCCTCCCAATGATCCAGTTTCTCTTTTTTTTTTTTTTTTTCAGAGCAAGGTATTTCTGGGACAGTCATCGACATCTTTTCCTGATGGACTATTCCACAGCTGGTATAATGCACCAGGGTGAATTCCCTTGCTGGCAGAGCCATGCCTGAGAATGGTAACCACAGATGTGGAGTTGATCTCAGGACAACCAGACCTCATAAGCTTCATACATGGCATCAGCACCATAGTGACCAGTGCTGTCCTCCAGTTCATGCACAGACAGAGACAGAAACTTGGCCTAAAATCAGGTATACCAACATCTGGAAATAATAAACCAGTCCTACCCATGCAGATACCATCAAAAAACACCCCAAACAAACCACACATCATGACCAGCATCATATCAGAGTCACGGCCAAGTTAAAAGCATACTGTATCATTTCCCTGTGTATTTTCTATTAAATCACAGGTAACAAGAATGTTAAATGAGACACTGTTTATAGACACATGCCTTTCATCATGATATTCTAGGGAGAGTTACACAAGCTTTAGAGGTCTGCTGGGAAGGTAGCTGATATAAATCTTTTTTCATTAAACCAGATAGTGAGAAAATATGATTTCTCCAACAAAAAACACAGAGATGTCTTTCCAGCAACACACGATATGAAAACCAACTGTGCATCAGCTGATTTCTACATTTTTATATTTTTCTTGTTAAAATCTAAGTCTCCATTCCTCATTCTTTCAGGAATGATACTGGTTGAGTGGCAATTTTCTTTCCTCTAAAGCTGCTGGGATTACTTTATGTTAACCACAATAATGACATTGCAGACTCAAGACACTCAGCTGGATTAGAAAGAAGTCTTCTCACAGTCAGAAATACTTTTGACATATAACAATATGCATTCATCTGACATGCAATAACTATCCTTTGCTTTGTCTGGGCAAGGGAAAAAAAGGAGCAAGTGATTTCGCAAGACTAACAAAACCCCACAATTGTAAACAATAACAGGAATCAGCATAGTATTTCCATAATCAAAGTCTTAAGACCCAATGGAGCAAATATAAATAACCTTTGATACTTTTCTAAGGTAAAAGACTGGAAAGGGAAAGCAAGATACAATGGATCTGTCTATAGCACTGTCTATAAAACCGTGTGCTTTAAAAATGAATGCAGCTATGTAACAAGAGATAAACAGTTGCTAAATTGGATCAGCCTGAAATAAATGATGATTTATGATTCTGCAAAATACTGAGGTTTTCATATGGATAAAATTGAAAAATAATTTTTGGCTAAAGAACACAATCACTGTCATGATTGAGTAGGAATGGCTTGGGATTAGATCAGGGCACAATACTACACATTTGTAGTCATTTTTAAACTAATGCCCTTAAACATAGCATCATATTTTCCATGAGCATGTTAGATGATGTTAGGTAGAACTATTGCATTTATGTAACCCAATATTTTATTTACAAATATTTCATTCCAATTCTTTCAGTAAAGTTCCTTTCTATACAGATGCAGAAGCCCCTCTTTCTTTTTAGGAAAATTGGTTGTACAAAACAATTAGAAGTTGACTTAAATAGCAGTTATTTGACAAAGTGCATCAGCTGTTCAACAGCAGCAGAATCAGGTATGAGTGCTGAAATCTTAGATGATAAGTGCTGTTTAATAATGCAACTGAAGCATGTTTTTTTCTCAATAGGGATAAATGTTTAACGGAGGACTGGCTGCTCAACTAGTATCATTCTCGTACCTTTTACAAGTCTTAAATCCAATTACACCTCATCTGAAGTTCTGCAAAAGTACATTGATTACCACGAAGGTACTGAAAGTACCCTGACACTTAAAGTTTGTATTGGTTACAGCATCCATGGAATTCTAGATAGGAATGTGGACTTCCCGTAGCATATAATTTAAGGTGAACTGAAATAAGTATCTCTCTGAACTACAGTAAAGAAACTACAAAAAATACATTACTTAGATTACACTGAAATTCAGCTTATGTTCCCCTGTTATCCAGGAATATGAGGTTATGGCCCATTATAAACTGATAGTCATGCAGGGGCATGTATGGCTACATTATTTTTCTGAAAACTCAGTCCTGCTTCCTCTTCTCTCATTTCATTTCTTACCGTCTTGACAGCTCCCTTCTTATACCTGGCCCAGGTACATCCCCTTGTAGGGAGCTGTATGACACTCACACATAAACTACAATAATTAAAAAACCCACACATTTTTCATCCCAACAGACTTCTTTGATCCCATCTGGTCACACAGAACAGGGAAAAGGACAACCTAAGGAAAGGTGTGTGGAAGGCAGAGGATGACACATGGGAGTGGTTATTTAGACACAGACACTTAAGTGAATTACAGTGTTTGTCACGACAACTTTAGACCTCCCAAACTTTAAAGCAGATGGGAACTCCCTTTATCTCAGGCAACTACTGACAGACTGACAAATCACAGTGAAGCACACAGTTCTGACATTCCCTTTGAATGCTGGGTTTTTTTAATGCACACAGGTTTTTCCAGTTCTCTCTCTGGTTCACAGGCTTTTTTACTGGTCTGAGCTGCTAGTAGCACAGGTGCAAGCACAGTGAATCCTGTGGCACTAATCCTGAAGCACCAAACCACGTTCTCAAAGCACCCATCCAGCCTCTGCTTTCAGTTATCAAGCCCCTGTTACCTGCTGTGTCCTTCCACCACCAATAAAGCAAAGCCTTTACAGCTCCACTGGCTTGTTTCACCAGCTGCAGTTACAATCACTGCTCTTGTACACAGCTGACCATACTGCTGGACTGGGTGGGTCAGCTTACTAACTGTGGTATGAAGACCAATAGAACCAGCTCACTAACCCTGCTTCTGCCAAAATCTCCCAGTCTCTGTGGACAGAGACTTCATGACAACAGTGGATGTTAGGCTTTTGTGGTATGCACATTTCAACATTTGCTGCAACGGAGAACAGTTATCCTTCATTCCTTTAAAATCAATATACTAAGATCAGGTGAAAGGAGTAAGAGTATTTTAATAGCCTGGAATTATATTACATTTTGATTCTCTATTATAATATAACATTTGTTTCCCCCAGCTTGCTTAATTTCTGATTCCAAGCCATTCCAGAAGATGAAATTATGACTAAGCTGCATTCAGTGGGAGCTGTGATAATGAATTCAGAAAACAGAGCTAAAATTTTACTGTTACACTCTGGAAAATATTCTTTATAAAACAATAAGATGTCCTTATCAAACTGTGGTTGAACTTCAAAAATCTCTCAGTTCAGCTTAAATCCTGAATCTACATTCTGGCTTTTAAAAGCACTGGCACAACTGAGTAAATTCTGAGAGAGTTAAAATATTATTTCCTGCCCTCTCCAACACTAACAGATCATGACACAATATTTCTGTATGAAAGCCTAAAACCAAGTCCACTCAATTCTGTTGAAAAAATCCTAGTCAGATCATATGAGCTACAGGGACGAGAAAAATGTGACCTGAGACCTGATTTCAGGGTCTTTCTGTACAAGACTTATCTGCTAGGCCTTTTACAGTAGTTTATATGCCCTAGAACTTCAGGTGCCCTAGTCTATATGCCCTGGCCAAACTCAAGTTTTATTTTTGGTCCAAATCATAGCTTTAGGAAACCACATATGTGTTCTGCTTTAAGAAAAATGTCTAAATTATATGTTCCATCTCAGTGACATTTCAAATAAAGCCACTTATTTTCCTGTCCAACAAAGCATGCAAAAAACCAGGGATACAATGGCAGAGTCAAGTTACAAACACTGTGCTGGCAGAGAGAAACAGCTAACACTCCAGGGTGAAAACAGAACTTCCTACAAGCAAACTCACTGAAAACAAGAGATAAAAAGTTCAGCTGACACCCATTCAGACCCATCAACCTTTGGCTTCTCCTACCAAAGCTCAGGGTAATGTGGCAGGATGGACAGCAGAGACACACTAATGGTGAGACAGTGCCTTCAGCAACTGTCCTAATTATAAATTCATCATATCAGAGACATTTTCCAAAGCAAGGATCTGCAAGGAGGCTATGATATCCTTAGTTGGTGCACCACACACTTTCTTAACAAACACTGATAAATCTGAACATGAACATGATGATTTTCAGTTACAAAAAATTACCTTTAATTCCATGTTGCTAAGAAACAAAACCCACCCAAAATCATGTGGGATTCAGTGCAGCCCCTCAAATTAACTGCAAATAACTCAAAAGTGATAATTTAATTGTGCATATCTTCCAATTATTTGTACCATAAATTTGTAATCCTGCCCTGAAATGGTCCTCCAGCAGCTGTAGGACCCAATCCATTAACTTTAAAACACAGCTCTGCACAAATATCAGAAAAGCTAAGTGTACGAAATAATGGCAGAAGTCTACTTTCGATCATTTGGATCAAAACACTCAATATGGCAATACAGAGAATGGCAGCAACTACAGCTGATTATCACAAATCACATGAGTAGGAAGGGACCCATCCAGCTCCTGGCCCTGCACATGACATCTCCAAGAGTCACAGCATGATCCTGAAAGTACTGTCTAAACACTTCTTGAACTCTGTCAGGCTTGATGTTGTGACCACATCCCTGGGGACCCTGTTCCAGTTCCCAATTTGTTCCTGTTCCAACCCTGTTCCCAACCACCCTCTGGGTGAAGAACCCTTTTTTGACATCCAACCTAAATCTCCCCTGACATAAGTTCAGGCCATTCCCTTGGGTCCTGTCACAGGTCACTCCAGAGAAGAGATCAGTGCCTGCCCCTCCTCTTCCCCTCATGAGGAAGCTGTAACTGTAATGAGGTCTCCTCCAGTCTCTCCTCCAGGCTGAACAGACCAAGTGACATCAACCGTATGGCTTTACCTCAAGGCTCTTCACCATCCTTGTGCCCTCCTTTGGACACTCTCTAACAGCTCAATGTCTTTCTTATATTGTGGCACCCAAAAAGCACTTGAGGTGAGGCTGCCCTTGTGCAGAGCAAAGCAGGAAAATCCCCTCTATCGCCTGGTTGGCGATGGTCTCTGCCTGATGCATCCCCGGATGGACATTTTCAAACTTATATCAAGGAGTCAAAGGCACGCTATTTGTACACATGTCTTTTGAAGAAGATTTCACAGATTTATGATTTCAGTTTTATAGGTCAAGGCCATGGTGTAGTCATAGCCTGCAATTTTGGCAAGTGATATGATGCTTCAGCAGCATGCAGTCACATGGCATAGCCTCTGCAAGTGGTGGTGGGATCATAATTGTCTAGTTGGAGCATTTTTGCTTTCAAAATTCAAAGAAATAGATCATCCACAGTGTTGATTTCTACACTGGTCTTAACTTGGAGAACTGAACTGACTTGATGGCTAAAGAAACTTTTCTCTGGAGAATAATTCTGATCCCCACCATGTAAGCTTTAGCATGTTCAAATTTACCATGTGGCCAAAAAGACCTACTACCATGCATAGGGGAAGAAAAAGAAAATCTGCCAGATGGAAACAGAATACCTGGGGTATAGCAACCATCCACAATCCAGAGCTCTAAATCAGCAGTCTTGAAGGACTTATTTGGAGGAAAAAACCTGTTTTCCTTGCCATCCATGATACATGAAATATGAAAGCAAGTAAAAGAAGTCAGAGACATCATATATGAAAAAACAATATTAGAAAGAACACTTGAACACTCTGAGGAATAACAGCCTCTTTTCCAGTGACAATACTGCTAACTGTTGCTATAACAAGGATTTTTCACCAGAAGAGAGTTTAGGATAACAAAAATGTGCTGCCCTTTAATGCAGTTTAGCAGATAGTAACTGGCCAGCATTATATTGACCACATAGCTCTGCACAGACCATAAAGTACCAGCACTAGAGGAGCAATGCCCTAGCAGTATGCTTCAGGGAGCAACTGTTGAATTGTCTTGTTTCCCCTATACCCCAAAAAGTAACTTTCCAGATTATGACTCCGCTTTACCTTTCTAGTGAACTAAACTACTTTGAAAGCTTCTTCTGCATACTGCTTAACCCTGGTGTGCTTCAGAGGGAATTTAACAAAGCAAACAAAACTAATCAAAAACTCATTTGAAAGAAGGCTTTGGGTAGTTTTTTATATATATTTATCCCTATTGTAAAGCACTGTCCTGGGTTGGGCACAAAGTATTCTATCACCATCTTCATGTTAAATCCAGGTGGGACTGTGCCCTTCCCGGGGCCCCTCCCTCAGGGTTATCTTCTGTTAATGGGCCATCAACGTCTTGCCCATGACTCATAGATAACTCCTGGAGGGAGTTATCTCTGTTTAATGGCTCATCAAGGACGCCTTGCAGGACCCATCATCCCATTGTGAGATGCTCCGCCCAGGGGGAGGAACAAAGCATTCTCACATGGATATAATCTGGGGTTTAGGACAGTATGTGGGGGCTTACTCACTGGACTCTGGTAGCTCAGACCAGAGTAAGGTCTGAGCTACCAGACCTTTCTATGGGATCACTGCTTCAGGAAGACCACCACATCTGGACTGCTTCCATCACCGTGATCAGGTCGTATTCTGACTCTGTCAGTGGTCTTTTGTATTTTTTTGCATTTATTTTATTTTACCTTTTCTTTCTTTTCTTCATATTAAATTGTATTTCTGACTTGGAGCCTCTCACTTGTTTTCCTTTCAAACCACAACAAGCACTTTATAGGCAGAAGTACAGTATTTGATTACTCTTTACAGTTTGTGGTCAGAGCAATGCTCACACAGTATGAGCTCTCCTTCTAACCATACACAAAAAATTTACTGTAACAGAGCTATAGCACCAAGCTCTTAAAAGGTATAAATACATGGAAACTACCTTCACTGCAAGTTAAGTACCTTGCTTTTCAAACCAAGTAACCCACAGCTGTGGCCAATAAATAATCAATACTACAAAAAAGGAACAAATTCATTATTCATACAGCATACAAACATAAACAGCAAGAAGGGTTAAGATGAGTTCTTTCTCCTATGACCATAGCAAGCAGTTTACTCTGAAGCAAAGTAAATGAGTGCTCCTTGTTGTCTGTGTGGCCACAGCTGCCAGCACACAAGGAAAGCACAGATAACAAGCTCTGGAAGGTGCCATCTGCATTGCACTACAGTGGTTCCCCACAGCCTGGCAGTGTTCAGTTTAGCTCTAAACAAAAGTCAATTGCTGATTTTTATCAAAAAATCTCTGTAAAGGTAGCACAGTCTGAATGCAGGAGTTGTCAGGTGGCTAAGCTCCCTCCTTACAGAACTCATTTATGCAGCATGTTTTCCACATTATGTCCCCAACAATTTCTGACTAAGAAAAAGGAAAGCCTGGTAGCTTCTTGTTTCTCCTTGTATATTTGTGTGCAACTGTGTATACTGTGACTCAACAGGAAGGTCTTTGTCTGTCTCAGATCCCAATCAAAGTACACCATTACAAACTTTTATTTTCTGCTCCAATTAAAAGGTCTTTGGGGGGGTTCTGTGGTAATGTTTCTTCAGGAACTCTTGAAACCTTAAGGCCACTTTCCACCATATCTCATTCAATGGCTTCACAGAAGAATTTTAGTGGGAACTGTTAAAAGCATCAAAATCTTGGCACCTTCTAAGACACTGTAGATGCTGGGAAAATATACTGCAGGATAGGCTGTCTTATCAAAGGCACATCCAAAACAAAAGGTGGTTACAGCAGTGGAGGAATTCACAGCATCTTCAGTATGTCACTAAACCATGCATAAAACCAATTCACCAGTAAGATTCCTATTCTCTCAAAGTGAGATTTTGTAAGACTGGCATACTCACATGACACTTAAAGACATCAGAAGCACAGGTTGGTTCAAAGTAATGATAGCAAAAAAAACCCCTCTAAACCCCCACCACCGAAACCAACAGAAAGCACCAAAACCAAACAAAACCATCCACCCAAGACACTGTCTACCCCCTGCCAAAAGACCAAATTAAAACCCCAAGTGAAAAAAGTCCAAAAGCCAGAAGATCACTGAAGAGAGAAAACATGTGAGATCAGCAGGAAAAGCCACCAAAATGGTGAAGTCATTGGGGTAAACAGCCCTGTACTAGCTGCATTACCTGCACTCACTCTTCTGCCTTATTCTTTTTAACAGGTTGTCCTCAATTTGACAATCTGAATATATGGCACTTTATTATGAGTTAACAGTCCACTGGTAAAACATTGAGCTAAAAGAAGAACTACGATGGCTTCAAAATACAACCTTTGCAGATAATGTGGAGAACTTTGGACAAATAATAATTCATACCTTCAATTTAATTGTATTTAACTGCAGAAAAAACAACAACAAAGAATATCCTCCCAAAACATCACTTATTGCTTTATTAGTGCCTGAGGTTTCTACCCTACTGCAATCCTCTCCTCACTTCTGCGCATTCTTTCAAATGGGAAGCACGAGGACCAGCAACAGGTTTTTCACCCATTCATCCAGACCATGGCCTCTAATGCCATGCCTTCTCTCACATGATAACAGAAACAAGAGTATTTCCTGTATTCTTGAATGTCCCCATGCCCAAGTTCTTCTATCTCCTTCCCTCTGCTGCTTCCTGACAGAAACACACATTCTTCAACACAAAAAATAATGGTGCTAGATCATTTTTTCATTATATATTTAGCACTTCTGTTACATAGCTGTATTATATTTATTCTAATATTTTATTTTATCCATTAGAATTTGGTGGAATCTTTAACAACACTGAGGATACTGATTAAATTCACACAGATTTTAGTATTTGTAATTTATGCCTGAATTGGCACGAACCCAAAACAATTTTAAACCTACTTCCCTCCAGGACGCTTTCATCATTCTAATTGCTACATAACAAATGGTTAGGAAATTGCATTGCTACCTCACCATTCTTTATCCCGTTTCAATTACATCTTTTGCCACTCATGCATTCCATATGTTTATGGTTTTGATGCAGTCCCAAATTATCTAAGTATACCCAGCTTGATCACACAAAAGATCTGCTATTAGAGAGGCAGATGCCATCAGAATTTTTGAGGCAGCAATCACCACAGATCCCACAAGTACTCCCAAATAATACTTCCGTTCTCTGAAAATAATGCCACCCAGTTGACTAACTGAGAAGACTGAATCCCTGTTCTAGTACAGCAGGGACTGAGGTCCAAATTTTCTTTACAAAAATGAGTGAGAATGCAGGATAACAGGCCACAAAACCAAGTTTCTAAGCAGCCAGTTTTTTGAGCCACTGCCACTGTCTTGAAGACCATCACTCTGGTGTCAGCAAGACTGGAAACTTCAGCTATGGGTATTTCTTTAGAGGCCACCAATAACACCCGAGTACCAAGGTGCAAAACATAGGAGGCATAACTGTAGTTGTCATGATTACAGCCTATTGGGTAGTAATAGGTGGATAGACACACTGCTTCACACGCAGAAAACACACATCTCACTGATGCTGTAAGGTCAGGCCAAATTCTGAAATGCTTTCCTCTATTGTTCTTCATGAGGAATGTCTATACCTTCTATTCCTTTCTTCATTTCAAAACACTCCCTTCAATGCCTTAACACTTTTTTTTTTTTTTTCTTTCTTCTCTTCTTCACTTATCCAGGAACTGCATCAGGCTGTGGTTTAAGTGTCAGCTAAGTGGCAGTTCAGAAAAATGACAGGCAGACACTAAAGCAAAGACTGTTAGGCACACTCAATGTTGTCTCTTTTGAATTTTTAACTCTAGGTTCAACTACAGAAAACAATCAGGAATATATGCAAAGATAGTGTAAACCACCTACATTTGCTCCCCTTTACATAATCATGTTCAGGCAGGTTCAGTTATTAAATTATTGCATGTATGTGGGAGTACATGCAATCAAAGGATTTTTCTTCTTGTGGACTTCCTGTTTTAACAACAGGACAACACACTACAAGTTAGACAGCCTGTAAGACCAGAACCTATCATGCAATTCTTCGCTTGCTTGCTCTAAAATAAAAGAGCATTAGCTCCATTTAGGTCAGAGCCATAAATGGGAATTCAAGATAAAAACCACTACTCATTCTGTTATTCATTCTTTAATACACCTGCTTAAACTGGCATGAAAAGTGTAGTATAAGTGATATATGAATTTATATATGTGATATGGTCACTATAAAGGAACATGATAAAATACAGGAGAAACTTCAAATACTGAATGTACCAGTTATAATTGGATTGGAAAATCTACTATTGCCAGAAAATCAGGATTTTCCAAATTCTGCTAAGCATCATCATTCTTCTGTTTCTATGGACAGTGGCACTGTATTTTCCACTACTTACAGAAACACAAAAACAAGCAGGCAAAACGACAGACAAAACTTGTAATGTCCTAATATGGACATTATGGAAAAATAAAGACCTAACTTGCAATGCAAGTATACATTCAGATTCAAGTATATTTCAATCACTGTATTGAACAGAAGCAGACAAATAAGGCTTGCAGCAGTAAAATGATCATATTTGTACTTCAACAAAAATAATTTTCAGAAGTCCATCCAGACCTACCTAATGGGTTAAATGAGATTTACTTTATTTATAAATATATTTATAAATATGTTTATATTATAAATATACTGAGAAGTCTTGTGAATACAATAAAAATGTAAAGTAAGGCTGCTTCTGGACATGTGTAGGCCCCATGCAAAGTTACCATTCCAAGGTAACTTAGTGAAGCAGATTCTGTCTACAGGGAATCATACAGATGTAGCATATCTGTTCTGTCCCACAGAGATATGGCAGGTGCCTTTCAATTCAATAGGTTTCTTTTAAAACTTGTAAATTTGATGTAATCTCCAGTTTTTCAGGAGACCCACCCATGGAAGTAGAACATGAACCTTAACACAGGTACCCATCCAGCACCCCTAAAGCTAAGTGACACAATACCCTGAAAAACCCAACCTATCTGTGGTAGGCTGGACACATAAAACATATCTGTTGACAGCAGTCTTTGGATAAACTGACTCATATTTCAGCTCTGTGGCAGAGATACCATACCTAGACCATGAAACTGCATACTCCATGCCTGAGCTGTGCCTTTCACAAAAGAGATTTCAACATACGGCTGCTAAAGGGTAAGGGGTAAACTTATATGCTCATTTCTGATCCCTCACATCCCTTTGTCATTAGAACTGTTAAATTAATTGCATGGCTTATTCCAGCATCAGGCAGATGTTACAGAACAGCTTCACTGAAAAAAAACAGGAAACATTATGTCAAGCTTTATGCTTCTTGTCTGCTTAAGACTTCATAATATTTTGGTTTCTAAGACATTATCAGATTAATTAGTCTAGGGTGCAGATGGTGGATGCAGTGCTGTAGTACTGTTTACAGGGGCATTAAAAGATGAGACTTTGATGAAACATATTCCAAAGTGCATGCAGCAAGCCAAACAAATGAATTTGTTCAACTGCAGTTCTTTTTTTATGTGAAGGTATAATGAAATGGACCGAGGAAAAGAGACATCTATGGGGAATATAAGGAATCACCTTACTAATCCAGGCCCCAGTATCCCAGAAAACTAAAATGATCCCGACTATTATCCTACTGTCTACTTTTGAGTTGAAGCACTAGCATGCAGACAGAAAGATCTTCAGGAATAAACTTTGAGTATAAAGACAACTTCTAATTTAAGTAGTAAGTGGTCTAAGTGGAGAATAAGAACTGAGGCAAGCTTTTTTCCCAAGACAGAGGTAAAGAGAAGCACAGAATAGCACAAAACTGTCTCGTGAAGACCTAAACTTGTGACCCAATTAACACCTTCCTAAAGTAAAGCAGATGTCTTTTTGTGGGTAAACATGTTCCCACATTAGGTAAAATTTCAAATCAATTTTATGTGTCTGTTTTTGCAGGCTGTGTATCAGTCTTCTCTGCTATCATACCCATAAGACATTCTGTAATGTTTACAGATGTACAAAAAAAATTTGCTAGCAGTGGAACATAAGTTCCAGAGAAAAACTTGATGACCCTGTGGAGTCTAAATAGTAACGGTCTCTTTTACCTATTTATGTTTAAGGGGAAAAAAAAAAACAAAACAAAAGAAAAACTCTGGAAATACTTTACCTGTCAACCATGAGATGCAATGGGATGACAAGGACCTCCTAACTATGATGCTTTAAGAAACAGTTCTCAAGATTTAGCATTTCAGAATTGCTCACAATTGCTTCTTTTTATAGTATCATTCTAAACCAGTCCAGTAATGATAATTCTACCATCTTCTTTCTACTGAACATAAGAGGTAAGAGAGTAGTCTGCAGGGCAAAAAAAGATTTGGCCTTCTGATATGAAAAATCATGGCAAAAATGTATTTTAGGGGATCTAATTTTTTTGTGTGATTCTGGAGTATTTAATTCTTGGATAAGGCATTGGATAGTGATAAAATACAGGGGATTATAGCTAGAACCAAGGCAATTAGCAGCTTGAAATGATCTTATGTGGCCTCCACTTGTGCCATTACAGGCTCCTGTCAGACACCTTGTTTTATTTTCACTGTATTGAATAATTTGCCATGAGGCATGAGGCACTGAATTAAAAGGCTCTAACCAGTTGAANGAGGGGGCTTCTGTGAGAAGCTGCTGGAAACTTTCTCCATGTCTGGTAGAGCCAATCCCTGATAGCTCTGAGGACAGACATGCTGCTGGGCCAAGGCTGGGCCAATTAAAGATGATGGTAACACCTCTGAAAACATATTTCAAAAGAAATCAAAGGTTGTGGGCAGTTTTAATTTGGATAAAATAAGACTGGAGTGAGAACATGTGAGAGGAATGACTATGGCCACCAAGGTCAGTGGAGAAGGAGGGGCAGGAGGTGCTCCAGGCACTGGAGCTGAGATTCCCCCGCAGCCTGTGGTGCAGCCCATGGTGCAGCAGCTGTGCCCCTGCAGCCCATGGAGATCCACAGGGGATACAGAGATTCACCCACAGCCCATGGAGGAGCCCTGTGCTGGAGCAAGTGGATGCCTGAGAGTTGACCCTGTGGGAGACCTGTGGAGAGAGAGGACCTGCTCCCAGGCTGGAGCAGCCTGTCCTCGATGGACTGCACCCCAAGGAAGAGTGACCCACACTGCAGCAATTTGAGGGGGACTGGTGCCTATGGGAGGGAATCACATCCAGCAGGTCTCAGGGAGCTGCGGCTCATGAGATGGAACTGCATCAGTGAAGTTCATGGAGAACTGTCTCCTGTGGGAGAGACCCCACGGTGCAGCAGGGGAACGACTCCTCTCCCTGAGCAGCAGGAGCAGCCTCGGGTGATGATGAACTGACCACAACTTCCATTCCCTGTCTCCTTGCACCGTTGGAGTAAGAGGCAGAGCTGGGAGACAGGGTGAGGGGGAGGGGTTGTTAAGGGCTCATTTTACTTCTCATTATCTTACTCTGCTTTTGTTAGTAATAAATTCAATGCATATCTCTAAGTTGAGCCTGTTTTGCATGTGACATTATTTGATGAGTGATCTCTCTCCTTGTCCTTATCTCAGGAATCCTTTGTTACATTTTCTCTCCTCTGTCCAGCTGCAGAAGGGAGTGAGTGAATGAGTGGCTTTGGTGTGTAGCTGGCATCTGGCCAGGGCCAAGCCATGACACCATCTTTTAATCCTAACTAGGTTCCTAGATAAGAACAGATTAGGACGGACTTTGGAAAACAGAAGCTGTATTGGTGATACACAGCTCTCTCTCAGATCTTTACTTTTTTGCTAAGTTCTGTTTTGTTAACATGTTAGTTTACGGTATGATGCAGAATATAGTACATTGAAAGGAGGTTATCAGTTACTGAGGTTATCACAGCAGACTCTGATGCCTCATGCCATGTGGATTCTGCAGTCTGTCTCAGTGGAAAAGCCTTGAGAATTCTGGAGACTCTGGAGACTGCAGAAAATCTATCTGGTTGAGTAGGAGAGCTGGGTTACACAGGCACTTCCAGCTTTATTCTCCAGTTGTACTGCTAAGAGATTGATTATTAATAATTTGCAATTCTGCTAAAAAAAAAAAAAAAAAAAAAAAGTAACCTGAGGATTGCATTTGGATGATAGTATTTTGTAAAGCAACTCACAGCAAACACCAGAACTCAAGATTTCCTGAAGCAAAAAGAAGAAAGAAACTTCTGCACTCTTCAGACTCCTCATAAAAGAGAGAGAAGCTGCTTAGATATGTTGTTAGGAAGGAATGCAAAATACCTTTATTTGAAAAGGATTTTGCAAGTAAAAACCACTAAAGAAAAACACTAAGGGAGTCAAATCATATTCCCTTGTGCTGTATCCTACAGATAACAGCAAGGAGTTAACTTTGACAATCCTTGTGGGTCCCTTCCAACTTAGGATACCCTGTGATTCTGGTTTTTAGCAGCTTATTCTGGTCTTTTCCTCCATTACCAGGGACAAAGTGCTTCAGCAGAAGGCTTTTCAACTCAAGCACTTTCATTGCAAGACAAGATCTCTTAAAATTAATGTGAAATCAAGATTTTTTTCAGAGATTATAGTTGACTGCCAGCAATATCTTACATACTGTATATTACACTTCTGGATTCTCTCATTCCGTGCATCCCAATGGAAGCCTCTGCAATATGCTACATTTGATGACACTGCAGAAACCAGTACATTACTAATGCAAAGCACTAGAAAAATGTAGAAGTTAAGAAATGACACCTGCAAGCATAATGAGATATACAATCCAAGAGAAAATTTCCTTCTTTGTAATTCTATGAAGATCATTCATGTAATTCAGTTGTGTTTGGTAACTTTATCAGCACAATAAACAAAATAAATCAGATTATGAAGGTTACTTTATTTTAATAGTGACAGATCAGGTTTTCAAATAACTGCTCTTTTTGCTCTAAGATATAACTACAAAATTCTTATCAAAATCACTGTCTCATGTAAAAAATATGTTTCTTCAAATGCTTTGGGAACAGCAGGTGAAAGCAAGAAATATGAGAGCAAGTCATTGGTCCAAGCTCACAGACCTGGCCAACAGCAGACCAAGGAAGAAAAATACAGTTGCCTCACTTGGAGTTGCCATCTGTTCATACAGCTAGACTCCAAAAACATTCTTTAAACAGTTTTGACCCCTCTGTTTAACTTAGCTTGAACCTGCTCAACAAAACAACATATATACCAATTTCCACTGAATAATGGAGTCCTTTGGGTCTAATAGGTTCACAGTGGCAATGAAATATCTAAACTTTAGGATGCCAGAAAAATGGATAGCACAAACTTGACATCTTTTGCACATACAGTCTTTATTCATCAAGGGTTTTAAAGCTGTCCTTCCAACAGATTTTGAAATAAGCATCACAGGGAATTGGTTCATGGCTTCAGCACATCAAAAGTTCCTGTGTTCAGAAGCTGCCCAAAACATTGATCTGTCATGTGCAACCCTCTTCAGCTCCCTGTCATGGCTAACCAATTTCAAAATAAGCATGGGTACCAATGACCAGTTACTAATGTCACAGATTTAAAAGACAATTCACCAATTCCAAAAGTGATCTTCTCCCATATAGTCCAACTGCTTACTTAGCAAAGACTAAGAAAAGGCTTAGAAACCCACCTAAATTCTAGGTTCTGTTCAAGATCTTCCAAAGACAGACTTCTGCAAAATTCTAAGTAGCAAACAAGATAGTACCAGTAGTTTTCACTCTGGAGTAACAGTCTATACAGCAAATGAACTGAATATCACTGAATTCACTGAGGGTCTTCAAGCAGGAAATTGGAACTGTTTCTGATATAGTGTGAAGGGGAAGCTGGACCAGATGTGGGACCCACTGTGGTCCCTTCCAGCCTCATCCATTCTGTGATTCTATGAGACTGGATGGTACTGTAGGCACTTCTCTGAACATGGGAGAACAGATACAGTCATATTTTCATGGGGCTAAATGAGATATTCCCAACCTGGATTCCATCCTGTTAGAGGAAACTATCTGATCACACATTCCTAGCAAGGTTTATGAGAGCCTTCAGAACAACTTTGTTACTTGATAATACATCATCCACAGAGTGAAGTGTTCCTACAATTATTTAGCATCCTTTAGCCAAGATCATTAGCAAGGCAGGCTTTTAGAACTGCTGGTAATGTTCATTTTCATATGTGACCAGCTCCCCAGGGGAAACAAAGCTAATCTGAAACACTAACATTTGAGGGTGAGGCAGGAAACAGACACAAATGACACAATGAGATGGGTACACAAGAAAGAAAAAACAACTAAACACTAAAGCTCCAAACAAACCAAACAGCAACTAAAAAACCCAATAAATATGCAGAAATTGGCACAGTTATTATGCCTGTTGCCAAACCAACCCAATGTAAATATTCTTGGGTCCCACCTTATTTTACAGTTTTTCACAAAAAGTCCACAGCCACAACACTTGACAAAAATTTCTTAGACTTGCATAATTCTCTATGCATGTTATTAGCTTTTAAGAACTTCTTAAGAGAAAAGATTTAATTATCTATTACATTTTTAAACTGATTTCTTAGAAACAAGACTCTACGCAGTCCAAAGTGTCTGTCTTGCTAACAATAACTTTACAAACAATCATCCTCCTTCAATGATGTCTGAAAGAGCCATTCAAACCTCACAAAAAACCCTCACAATAAACTCAGTCCTCCAGAGCACACAAAATGAACCTCTGAATGAGGATGAAAACCTACTGACCAACAAAGGAAAAACCTAATCACTCAGCACACAGAATCATCGAATAACTTGGATTGGAAGGAACCTTACAGACCATTCAGTTCCGATCCTCCTGCTATGGGACAAAACCTTCCACTAGATCGTCAAAGCCCCATCCAGCCTGGTCTTGAATACCTCTAAGGATAGGGAGTCCACAGCCTCTCTAGGCAACCTGTTTTGCCTTCACAGTAAAGATTTTTTTTCCTAATATCTAGCCTAAACCAGCCTCTGTTTAGCTTAAGGCCATTTCCCCTTGTCCTATCACCACATGCTTTTGTGCAAAGCCCCTCTCCAGCCTTCGTATAAGGCCCCGCTAGGTATTGGAAGGTGTTAGAAGGTCTCCCTGGAGCCTTCTCCACTCTAGAATGAACAGCCCCAACTCTCTCAGCTTGTCTTCTTAGGAGAAGTGCTCCAGCCCTCTCTGATCAACATAGTGGCTCTTCTCCTGACTTGCTCCAATAGGTCCACATATTTCTTTGATGTTGAGGCCCCCAGAGCTGAATGCAGTGTTCCAGGTGGGGTCTCACCAGAGCAGAACAGAGCAGAGGGGCAGAATCCACTCCTTCACCCTACTGGCTATGCTGCTCTGAATGCAGCACAGGACATGTTTGGCTTTCTGGGATGTAAGCACACATTGCCAAGTCATGTTGAGTTTTTTAGGCTCAAATGCCCTTTAGTCCTTCTCTATACAGAGTCTCAATCCATTCTCCACCCAGCTTGTATTTGTGCTTGGAACCACCCTGACCCAGGTGCAGGATCTTGCATCATCAGGCTCTGTTGAACTTCACAAGGTTCAAACAGGGCCCCTCTGACACCTGTCAAGGTCCCTCTGGATGACATTCCTTCCCTCCAGTTTGTCGACTGCACCACTCAGCTTGGCGTCACTAGTAAACAATGTGAGGGTGCCCTTGATCCCACTGTCTTTGAGTAACCAACAAAAATATTAGAAAGTGGTTGTCTCAATACCAACCTCTGAGGAATGTCACTCATCACGACTTTCCACTTGGACCATGAGTTGTTCACCACAACTCTTTAAGAGGGGAACCACAAAACCAATTTTTTATCCACCAAGTCGTCCACCCATGAAATCAGAGAATCTCAGGATATTTTGAGATGGAAGGGACCCACAAGGATCATCAAATCCAGCTCATAAGTGAATGACCCACAGGGATTGAACCATGACCTTGGAGTTATTAGTACCATGTTCTACTCAGTTGAGCTAATCTCAGGGTCAAATCCATGTCTCTCCAGTTTAGAGACAAGGATGGCTGTGTCAGATGCTCTGCCCAAGTCCAGAGAGATGACATCAGTTGCTTTTCCCTCATCCAGAACTGCTGTAACACCACAGAACAATGCGGAGTCGGAAATTACTTACACTATGTCCTCTGCCCTACCTTCTTTGACAAGACACAAGGAAAATGTGTTGGGAGAATAAAGTGAAACAGGTCAGGAACCACACTTCATTAGTTCATAAAATAAAATTTTAAAACTTATAAACATGCCTGGCACATATAATTAAGTCTTCACCTCACTATGAGAGAGCAATTTGGCATCACTATTTAGTTAATGGTCCATTTACAACCATGTTGCATTGTTAAGACATTTCTCACAAGCAAACTGCCATAAAAAGGATTTGTCAGCAATACAAAGATGTTCTCATATCAGCATAGTATTTGCCATCCACCCAACCTGAGTGACCAGAAATATTGGTATTTGTTATTATGGGGATGATATAAGATAGCCTACAGAATCACTGCATATATGTACTGTGGAATAAAGTTATGTAATTGATGCTAATATGGAATAATATATAATGCAATAATATAGATGCATATTTGTAGCCTCCAAGAGTCATACAGGCTCTTACATACAACACAAACTGACTTCTATCTGCCATCAACCCTTTAAGAAAGAGGTCTGTAGTACACATACAGTAGTCAGGGATCTCAGGTTAAATTGTTATGCCTTTTAGCTGTTCATTAGTTTGATTTTAAAAGGTTTTGATCTGCTCTACATTCTGTAGCCAGTCTCACATCCAAGTACTAGAGATTAAGTGCTGAGACACTTTGCAATACAGCTAACACTTCCCTCTGTGGATGTCATGATGAGACAAGACCACATGATTACTCCAGGTTGCCTTCTACACAGCACAGGCTCCTAAACTCAGAATTCCAGGTTTCCAGCCTCTTAGTATCAAGTCTCGTTTTGAAAAAAGATCCTGCTTCTATACTAACAGACGTGTTTTCATCCCCCTGGTCATCCCCATGTGCCAGCTATGAGCTTTACTCTGATTAGCCAGTTCAAGGTAGAAAAACAGGTAAAAATTTATTGTCATCACCATCATTCCTGCCCAGAGACAGAAAAGGTGATTAGCTTTCTAATCACACTTTTTTTCCAAACTGAAACAGTATTAAGACCAAACAGGAGATAAAAAGGACCAGTTCTTTGGGTAGGAGTTAACCATTAGATCACTTTGGCTGTGTGTGGTAAAACTTCACCTTGAGGTTAGGATCATTCATGTCCTGTTAGAGGCTTGCTCCCAGGAGTAACTTGGCTGATGGAGATCTCTTAAAATACATTCAGTATTACATATTTCCTCTGCAGTTGGGGATAAACAAGTGGAGCTTTTCCTATCATGGATTTTGTGATTCAGGCCTAAGGGTTTTCCAGAGGAAAAATAAAGTGATGTATGCACTCTTCCCAGAAACAAAACCACTCTTCAGCAGGAAAACCAAGCAAATCTAGTCTGGCATTTTGGTTCCTTTTTTAAACACACGACACCTCAACTTTAACTAGACCAGCACTAACTTGTACAAGTGAAAAAGCATTAGGAACTTCGTATCTCCTATTACTGGGGTAGTGTTTTCATAACCACTCTTTCACTAACTGCCAAGATGACCTTCTACAGACCGATGCACAATAACATTAGTCTAACTGTTTATTACAATTGATTGTAAGCAGATGAGAACATTAGTCACAAAAATCTAATCCAAAGAGTCGGACAATGCAGCCAGATGGAAATTCCTTTGGAAAGTCAAACAGTCCTTCACCCAGGAAAATACTTAGAAATGGAGTTTACTGGGAGGGCATAGTGCTCTTCATGTCACAAGAGAAGAGTTTTGACCAGCTGCTGTTTAAACATGACCAGTCTTTTACATCCCTTTATTTTCTCATGCATTTTCATTCCCAAACAACCCAGTTCTATTCCCCAAGCATCCCACAGTAAGTCCTGTGTAACCCTGAAACACTTCTCTGTGTGCTGCGATGTATCTTCTATCTCCAGGCAGCAAAACCAGGAAGTCTGTGAGGTGCTCCATCTGACTCATGTTGATGCATTTCTCTCCTATGCCAGGGGATGAGGCTGCCCCAGGACAATGCTGGAAGGGGCCTTTCCTCAAAATCCTCACACTGGGTCTCTGCCTGCCACTGTTCCTTGTGCTCGTCTGGGTCTGAGGAGATAGGATCCAGTGATGGGGCTGGGAGCAGCTGCAGAAAGGGTTAGTAAGGCCCCTCCACACCTGCCAATGTTTCTCTGCACTACCTTGTGGAGCACAGGCAAGTTTTTATCACATAAACAAACAGTTTATCACTATTACTTGTTACGCAAGAAAAGCATGCAATGCTGAGGGAGACAAAGACTATACAGAAGCTAAAGCAGCATTTCTCTCAGAATTTAAGGTTGTCCAAAATCAAAACTGATTTTCAGGCATCAGCCTTTTTTTTTTTTCTCCTGCTTTTTTTTAGCAATTTTCAAAATGCTTTCACTAGACAATCTTGACTAAGAGCGTGGGTAAAATTGTGCAACACTCTCAAGACATGAAGTAACTAGACATACCTACTTTGTAAAGGAAGATGTAGTTAAAATACAGGAAAACTAAGAAACTTTGAACCTAGGTGAATTCATTAAGGTGAATTCAAATCTGAGATCTCAGTGCCATTCAGCTGATTCCTAGTCTTTTGTATTAGACCTTCAGCTTTATCCTCTGGATTTTGTTTTCAGCTCCCATCTGAGCCATAAAATGTTCATATTATCATCTGCTTTGGTACAAAATAGGATCCTCCAGTCCAAAAGTTCTATAGCCTTCACTGAAACATGACAGGCTATTGTAAGCATAACTACAAGACATTTTGTAATGCTCGCATTTGTTACAGACATACAAAATCTGTGACAGAGAGATTTTTTAAATTATTATTAATGTTGTTGTTGTTGAGAAAAACAAACCACAAAAGGACGCACCCAAAAATCCCCAAACCCAACAACTGTATTCTATCTCGCTTGACAAAAAAAATGGTTCTTTCAGCAACTGTTGGTTCATCCACCAGACTTCAGAGAAGTATTTAGGAGGCAAGAACACAATGAAATCCAAAATCCTGAAGCACTGAAACCAAAGCACAGGTGCATAGCTTCTGACTTACTCATGCAAGCCACTCTTCTTATTCCCATAGGAAAAGTATTTCCTTATTTACAGGAAGAGATAAGGAAAAGGCCAGTGTGAGGTACTTGGTCACAGGGTGGGTGGTTTGCACTACAAGGTAGGATGTGTGTGTCTCCCTCCTCTGTTTTCAGGGAAGAACAGTTCTAATTTAGAAGATGGTAATCTCCATGTGGGTCCTCAGATGTCCCCAAATTAGGGGAGTTATGCATAATATTAGGTAGACACAACTCAACTTCTCTGAGAAGCAAATGTCCTGACTTGTCCTTAGATAAACTGCACAAAGCCAACAGGTCTCTTATCCCTAACCCTGACCTGAAGGTTCTTACACAGTATATTCTCTCCTTTGTCACCTACAATCACATCATACTGCTTAATCTCCCCTTGAAATTTTAATTTGTTTTTTCAGAACAACCCAACACTTCATGGGTCTCCTATGAAATGACAATGGAAGGAAAAGAGGGATGACAGTGTATAAACAGAATACAATCACTGAACAGTGAATCAGATCCACTTTGTCATACAGCACTAAGCTGTTTCTCATGTTGCTTTAATAGATGAAAGGACTGGTCCTTACTTGATTTAAATCAATGTTCCATTTAATGCAAAAAGATCAATACACATGTACACCAAATTAAAATTAAAAAGACATCTGTGGCAAATCAATGCACTAAATCTACCACAGTCCTCCTGGTTCTCTGTCCAGTCTTTCAAATACTATCCCTACCACAAATTTCATTCATAAGCTTCTCTGAAGACCTCTGGGTGTAGATAATTTGTGACAACACCAGAATATAACTACACCCTTAGCATCAAAAGATGAAGCACCTCAGGAGAAGAAAAAAAAAATCATGGAAAAGTTCCAATATTAGTAGGATACTACTGTTAACTGCTGAAGTCATTTGCTAGTTCGCTAAAGAAACTGCTTATCCATAGCAATCTTTCACTGTGTCAGACTATAACAGGTCTTCCCAAGCATCAACAGGATTTATTTTTCCTTTAACAAAATACTTTCTAATCTCACAATCATTGTGAAATTCCTTCAGTGCTTGCATCTGTCATAGTTTAACCCCAGCTGGCAACCAAGAACCACACAGCCACTCACTCACTCCTCCCCCTTCCCCAGTGGGAAGAAAAATATGAAAGAAAAGTAAAACACATAGGTTTAAATAAGAATAGTTTAATAAGTGACACAAAATGTAATATCATCATCGTCATAATGAGAAACAACAACAACCACAAAAATAGTGATAAAGAGGAATAAAACTCAAACAAGATAAGTGATGCACAATACAATTGCTCATCACACACTGGCCAGTGACAGATCTGCAGCTCCTGTACAACTCCCCCCAGTTTATATACTGGGCATGATGTTCTATGGTTTGGAATACCCCTTTGACCAGTTCAGGTCAGCTGTCCTGGCTGGGCCCCCTTCCAGCTTCTTGTGCACTTGCTCATAGGCAGAGCACAGGAAACAACAGTCCTGATGGCAAGAGCCAAATCATTAGTGTTTCATCAACACTATCCACCTGCTGAATTTAAAACACGGCATGTAATCAGGAAAAAACTAACCATATCCCAGAAAAAATCAGGACAACATCAAATATTTCTGAGCTTTTACATTTTCCATATTCTTTTTCAAATATTCCTGTAATTATGCAGACTGAATAACATAAAGGTAAATCACTTTGGTTCACTTTTAGAAGTAGCAGTCCATAAAGATTCCCACAAGAAGAAGAGCAAATCTGCCTGCTAAATACTTTCTAATTTTTGCTTATCTTAATGTTCAACTCAGTCTCGCTTTTCAGCCACCAGTGACTTTGTATATTGTGATTACAGGAAACAGTTCAAAAGGCTGGTACTGCACTGGAGGAAATCAGTGATACATAGAAACATGGCACTTTGTTAATGCATATTCAGGAAGAAACCCAGCACTTCAATTTCAAGCCACAGCGCTTATATGGCACTTTCTTAGAACTGTCATTATCAAAGGCTCAGACTTATTCAGACCCTTACGATTCAGCCAGTGGTGGCTACCTGCAGTCCTAGTATAACCTGGCCCAAAGACCTGATAGTCAGAGAAGTGCATCAGCCAGAACCTGGGAGATAAATTTCAGCATTATACCAGCTGGAGTAGTCCTGAAGATGGGACATTTTGCTACCAACACAACTGAATTCAGTCTCTGTGCTGGTTTAGCTTGAATGTGAAGGGTTTTTTTTTTGCCTAAGGAATTATAGCATGGATTGACAGCTTGGCTGACGAATAGGAGTGTTGGCCATGCCTCTGGAGAGCCCAGACTTAAATCAAAGGTCCCAGGTGACTCAGGCCCTTTTCCGGCTGGCAAGGAGCTAACATCCCTTCGTAAGTCAGAAGTTGGTGCTGGCCCCCGGGGCCAGGCCCGGCCAGACCTCGGGGGGACCGCTGCCTGTGGGAGAGCTGCCTAGGCTGGCAGTGTCTCCTCTGTCCCCCGTCTCCTCCCATGGGGAGAGGAGGAGGATTGCAGACCGGCAGTGCTGGCCCTGCGCCCGGGGCCACGGCGGCCGTGCTCCTGGCTTGGCTGCCGGAGCCTCTGGTCCGAAGGAGGAGAAGATCTTGAGAATCTT
>VXBN01001812.1:53722-80840 GCA_013397395.1 Sinosuthora webbiana | reverse complement strand
TAAAAAAAAAAAAAAAAAGAAAAAAAAAGTTATTTAATTCACTCTTTTATCTAAAGATAGCCATACTGTCTTCCATACAAGGATGGTTGTGTTACAAGCCAAAGCATGGACTAAGTATTGATTCAGTGAAAGACATGCACTTGTTTGAACAGCCCACAAGATGAGTGGTCAAATGTCCCCAAGAAGGGCTCAGACCTATACATTCTGCAACAGGAGAAGAAAATATTGAAGTTCTTTCTTTAATTGCCACCTGATTCTTCCTTTGGCCCTGGAGGCTGCAGACTCAGTGCACTTCAGTTTTCAGCAGGGATGTGTCAACTTACCTTACATGCACTGTCTACCAGGGACGAACAATTTTTTTCTCTCTGCACTCTGTTTCACTGAGTGGATTTATAGGACCATCCAGATGAACACAATAACTCACATACAGCAATATCACATCAGTCCTACAAGTTTTGTAATGCTATTCCAACTACAGCAATCAAAGGAAAGGCAAGGGCTCAGTACTGCCTTTAAAAGTATACAAGATATTCTTCATAAATTAAAGGATTTTTATAAATGCAACTTCAAAACACAGTTAAGCTACAAGGCTAACATTTTTCAAGATAACTGTCTCCTTCAAACAACACTAACGACTCACTTGATAATAGAGGCAAATTTATACTCTAAAATCTCATCTTAAATCATTACTTCCTTTTTTTAAAATTAATATGCTAGCTTCAGTAAGAGTCCCATCTCTTAGAGCACAAATTTCTTGACCACTGGTAAAATATGATGCACTTACTCGTTAAAGAGTGTAGGTAGAATCTGCGGATGGCAGGGAGAAGGAATTCTGCTGACCTGAGATATTCTAGAATACGTGGTTTTATTGCAAGGGTTGTGGGTAAAGAAGGCCTTGCCTTCAGCCACCAGCCTCGGCTGAAGGGAAGTCCCAAAGAGAGAGGGAGAAAGAACGAGGGGGTAAGAGTTAAGAGAGAAAGGAGCGAGGGAGCAAGGTGGCAGGGGTCAGAGGGCTGGAGGAAGAGGTAAAAGAGCAAGAGAGCAGGCAGTAGAGAGGAGCTGGGATAAGAGCGGTGAAGAGGCAAGAGCAGAAGAGGAGCTAAGAGAGCGAGGTCCTTGTTAACAATGCATTATATCTCCTTTTGTGATGGATATTCTAATTTACAGTGACCAACCAATACAAGACACAAAATCCTATAGAATCTACATATAGCCTATAAGAACTACTACATTACCATACTATGTTATATTTTAAACTCTAAAAACTACTCTTTAGACTTTTCTGTTTTGCTACATTGACCTTCGGTTTCTTAACCAGCAGAAAGGTATCGTTCCATCAAAAGGGATTCTCCTTCAGCTGGCTAGGCTATTGTTTTCAGGTTATATAGTAACTAAGACTCGGTATCCTACAACTCAAAGTAAGCTTCCATTTCTATTTCGATTATAGGTTTCATATTATCAGAATCTTTTGCTAGAACAATCATATTTATAAGGTTTCCCTGATTCATCTTCCCCAACAAAAGAGCAGGTAGCAGCACATCTTGTCACCTACCTGAGCTGTGGAAATGTGAACTAATTCATCATAAGATAAAATTGTGCATTACAGCTGGTCAAAAAGACTAATGGAATGGAGTGGGGAATGTATTTGAAAATACAGAACTAGTCTAAGCATTCCTGTGGATTATCTGCAGTGGTAAAATTTGCCTAGGAAATATAATTATCTAGTGAAAAGCAGAGGATTCAAATAAATGAAATAAATTGTGATAAGTGAGTCCTGCCTACATGCAGAAATCTTCTTGGTGTAAGTCCAGTGGGATTCTACAGCTTGAGCATGAAGC
Source organism: Sinosuthora webbiana (assembly GCA_013397395.1). Taxonomy (NCBI): domain Eukaryota; kingdom Metazoa; phylum Chordata; class Aves; order Passeriformes; family Sylviidae; genus Sinosuthora; species Sinosuthora webbiana. The sequence goes on along the minus strand of VXBN01001812.1, from coordinate 79,002 downwards.
CATGTTCAGACACTTTCATTTATTTTCAGGATGATAATGCTATGAATATTTTTGTAAGTGCATTCCCAGATTACATAAACTAATCACTGTTTAATATCCAGAAGGCTAAAAAACCTTTTACAACTGTCTAATGGGAAGGACTTCAAATCACACTGAACATAAAAGGAAAGTGAAGAATAAAATTCAAATTTCAGTTTCCAGTGCCTTTTTTCACCTTACCTGAAAAATTTCTGTCCACACTATTCTGTCCTTGCTGATGGTGCAATACCTATACAGTAAGATAGAGGTTGCAATAATGCTTTAATTCCTTCTATCCATAGATAGATGACACAAAAAGACAGTTCTTTCCGTCACTGGAAGCTCTCAGTGGTCTCGGAGTCAGACTTTAGAAGAAAAGATTTGAAAATGAAGAGAAAAAACATCAGTCTGAACTGTCCTTGTGTTTAAATTCCCCATGCATTTTTAATCACACATATTTGTGTTTGCTTTTTAGTAAACTAATCCAAGATGTTTCTGTTCCTGGTATCATGGATTATAATCTCACAGTTTTAGATTCCAGTATGGGACCAGTGGTTTTGGCCTCCAAGTTCCATCATAATTTTCAGATTTAGGCATGGTTCCCTGAGCCTACCTAAACCTGCTGCACTCAAAGAGATGTACCTTTTAATCCACTCAAACTATGCATTCAGCAAGGTCTTCTTGTCCAGTGAAGTTCTTGACTTCTTGACACAGGCTAGCTCATGACAAAACATTTTTTCAGGTATCTACATGGTAAAGAGCCAAATTAGATACCTGGACCACCCTGAAAGTGATGTCCATTCACAAACCAGAATTAAGACTGTAAAATCCCATCTCCAACTCCTACAGGGAAGGAGAAACCAAAAGAAGAGCTGAATCCTTGCCTGAAAATATTGCAGTTACTCCTGAATTACATCAGACAGAAATTTTTTCTTCGCATATTTTTCCAGGTCTATGTAGTTCTGGGGTGTTTCTGATTTTACAGTCACTAAATAACCTTCATGAATTATTTCAAGTGGGAAATTATTGAATCAGGGTTGCTCCACTCTAGCTAGTTCTGTGATCATTCTTTCTGAATGGGATCCAAGGGTATGATGCACACAAAAACATGCAAGAATTCAGAATGCTTGAGATTAAAGAAGAGATAAATTTTAGTTTGTCAGGTTGTCTCTTTAGCAAGTGAGACTGCCATTTATATGGGAAGTAACACACTTTGTATATAGCAAATGACAAAGCATGTAAAGAATGTCCTTGCAAACTTTGAAATGAAACAGTAAAAAGCATGTAAGAAAGTTAAGAAGGTAATTCCATTACAACTTTCACATTTCAGCACTTACTGTATAGACAATGAACAGCAAACAAAATAATCTCAAATAAGGCAACATTTATGCAACTGAATCACTCAAAAAAAAAAAAAATCAGAAATCTCTTGTATTTAGGTTATTATTTGGGGTTTTTCTTTTTTTCATTTCTCGCTTTTTTTTTTTTTTGTAGTTGTTTTAAAAAAAACTGTTACAAATAATTTACAGTTCTTTACTCTTTCTAAATACCTAAATACCTTACTGAAAACTAGTCATATGGCAGATTTCCAGGAAGGTAATTAGTAAAAGCCTTCCTTACTTTCTTCTTTGCTTTCTGCTTCCACCTCTGCTTCCATTTTGTCTTCCCTTTCTCCTGAGAACAATTAGGTCCAGAAAAGGGAGCAGAGAAGCTTGCCATCAGAAATATACATCATCTTCCCATCAGGAAGATTCAAGAGTGACTGAGTGAGCGATTTTGCTGCACAGCCAGCAAGGAAAGCTCCATTCATAACAGAGAGACTAAACTGCAATAGAGAAGAACAGGGAAAGACTAAAGCTGGGGGCTGAGGTTTTGTGCCTTCCCTAACTGACTAAAGATCAGCATTGTGGAAACACCACTGTGATTCATTGCTGGTTTGGGGCATCCAAATGAGCAATCCTGTCAGAAGCTGACCATGAATATCTCCATCACCAAGGCTGTGAGATATTGCAGACATACATTACAGAGTGAAGCCTAGCTTTCTTACTGGCAAGCCATAACTTAGTGCAAATTGACTTTGGGACATGTCTCTGTTTCGGGCAAAACCTAGCTGTTTTGTTTAGTAATATTTTCTACTTCCGTGAATTTTTTCTGCCACCCTTTAACCCATAACAGTTATCATACAGTCCCCCCAAAATTTAACAGCAAACATAATGTCTCCTTCAGAGAAATTGCTTAATAAAGCAAACCAGTACTAAAACCTATCAGACCTTGAATAATTCCTCTGGACCATTTCTATGTGGCTTCACATTGCTTACAACAATCACTTAGCACTGATTAATGAGGTATAAACTTCATCACCTTTTATTTCTGCATCTGCCTATCGGTAAAGTCATTTGTACTCATTGGAGCAGTCTCTTAACAAGAGAAGTAAAGTTAACAACACAGAACATTAAAAAGCTGTCTAAACCTCACACTATCCAGATGACTGTACAATCACCGGAGCTGTTTGTTCCAGGTGTGTAACAGCAGATGATGCTAAAACCCTGAGACGCTGCCACAATATAAGCAACTTGTGGTTATACTAGCTCACCTTCTGGTAGATGACATTTAGCTTTCTCCTGCCTCAAAAATCAGGGAAACACATAGATCTTGCCCTTAGTTGTCTTTTTTCCCCTACCTACAGTCTTCCCCTGCCCAGAATCAAGAAAATTTCAAACATGAAACACTAAAACTATCCTGGTTCTGAAGTCTGTCCTAAGTCAACAAAATCTGCATTGCTTAACACAGTCTCAAACACTGTAAGAACCAGATGAGTCTTGCTCTTGTTGGAAAAAGTAACAATGCTGTTTCAAATAATGGCTTTTTTTTTTTTCTCCAGCCACTGGCAAGATCTGGCATGCAGAATAGTCAGCATTCCACAATTTCTGCCCACAGGCAAGTGTGAGATGGCTCCAAGATGCCTTGCTTCTCTGTATTGTAGGAGTTTTTTAAATGAGAAACCAAACTCCTAACAATTGGAGATGCTGCAACACAAAAAATCCTGGGAAAGGAGCCTTGTGAAAAGTAGAAGGGAATTAAGTGGGGCTACATTGAGAATGAACATAGTAACAATTTCCTTTCTGTATACTCTTTCAAAGAAATGGTGAAAAACTTAAAACATACTAAGTTTTTTCACAACCTCATCCCATGGCTGATATCAATAGGTATATTTAAGTCCACTTCAGTGACCTCTGAAGAGGTCACATGTCCTCACAGGCATTTCAATGTGTTATAATAGTGTTTAGTTTTAAAAATTCACCTTATAATAAAACATGTACTGAAATATTTGCTGAGGCATGTTCCTGCTTGCTTTGCCTGATGTATGCTGCTTGAATTTTCTGCTAAAAAGAAAATTGTTCCCTACATTTAGTGATTAGTTGAAATGGAGGAGTAAGAAGGAAGGAATTGGATAAACACATTTCAACAGCGTTCTAGAGGAAGAAAGAACAGTATGGTAATCCAGACCAGATGTGGTGCAAAAAATAAAAGCACATAAATATGGTCATTCTAATATCTATTTTGTTTCCATCACTCAGATTTCTTTTAGTGCTGAACATTCAAATTAGTTTGTGATAAAACCAAACCATTTCTCTGAGACATTGATCTTGAAGCACATTAATTTCTACCCCATGCCATGCTACCTTTGAAGATAAAGATCCATAGGTAGTCCTTTTCTCCTCTTATTTTAGAAATTTCTGGATAATTAACCCTTTTGTTTCCGTCCTTTTCACATTTTCTCTTTTCTGTTATTTTTCTTCCCACTAGTTTCATTTAAACATTCCTACCCATTATTTGTGATCAGCAGGTTGGTCAGAGAATACATCTGTAGTAGTGTTTTAGTTCACACCGGGAATGCTCTCCTAAAATCATTCATCTGATCATCATATTTTTCACTGTGGTTTGTTGTCTGCATAACCTGGATTGCATCCCATTAAACCAAATGGGAAAAGGTACTCCAGCCAGTGGGCAGTCACGGTATGGGATGGAACTAAAACTTGTTTGAAGCGCTGTACTACTGAAACATGCACATGGATCTCAGGTCCTCAGCACCTATTATTTTGCTCTATGAATCCACCCCCACAGCATTTCAACAAGTGCTAACACAATGTAGCAAAACAAAAGACATGCATTTGAGTGACCACACACACACTGAAGGCTGTGTCTTGTGAGTGCTTATGCTGGTTTTCATCTCAGTGCTGTGGTTGTCACACACAGCTTTGACAGTCTCCCTTTGCACCCCCTGACCACTGGGCTCCCCAGAACCCCACTGATGGACTTTCACTGCTCTGCTCTTGCCAGCACCCTTTTGTTCCCCTTTCTTTCCTTTTAAGAAGGCTTGACTCAGTTTCCCTGACCTCCATGGATGGATTTTTTTTCCTCCTCACTTGGGATGAACTTCCCAAGAGCCTAACCACTCCAAGTCCTCCTCCTTCCACTGCAATCCTTTGTTTGCCCTGTAGTAAATGCTACCCTTTCAGCACAGTCATAAGCATGCAGTTTGTTTCTGCTGTGTCATTGGGTTGTTCTTCTCAGCTACTTCCTCAAAATATTCTCTGAATTCTTTGCAAACAGAGAACATTTGAAATCCCACTGGCTGCTCCTTGATTGGTTCAGTCACAGGCTCCACTGACTGCAGCAAAGCTGTTTCCAGCAGCTGCCTGCAGATAGACAGGAGGTCTCTGTGCACTGAGCAGGGCAGAGGATAGCTTTGTGACCCCTGTTACCCAAGTTATCTAAAAGCCTTCTTTTCACAACCCAAAGAATTGATCTTTCATTGCACAGCAGAATAACACTGGCTTGTTTTGAAAGAAAGCAGTAGCTCTGTTTGGGTTTAAAAGCAAAAATATTTTCAATCTCTGCACAGTCAGGCTCTTTGGAGTTCAGACAAATGGTCTCAAATGAAAAATTCTTAATTCTTTCCCATTTAAACTGTTATAAGGCCATGGTGATATTTCTCTCTTTATAGTAAAAAATCTCCCTCACTGAGCTGTAAAAGGTAGAATTTGAATAACAGGGACTGGTGGGAGGTGACCAGAGTTCTTGTGCTGCTCCTTTTCCTTGGGCTGAAACTGTTTCAAACCTGTTAGTTCTCAGGTTTCTCTGTGATTGCAGCCTGTGGCTTCAGCATCACTCTGGTAGCTCTTAGCTGCCCGTCTCCTGCCTCGAAATTGCTGCAGTTTCCAAATATTAGCTTTTGTGTTGATCCAAAACACATACCTTTTGGCATTCATCCTGATGCCTTGGAAGGCTGACCTGAAACAGACTGGACAGAGCTAGAGAATAAAGTAGGTATTTATTGAAAGGCCTCCAGGTTCCACCTTGGGCAGAACAGGAGCCTGACCAAGGCTGCACCCAGGGTGAACTATGAATAGTCACAAAAAATGGCTGACCAGTCATGAGATCTTACATTTTAATAAGTTTTGACCTGTTTGCATATTGGCGTTTAATTGTCCAATTACAGCTTCAGGTTGTGAGGTCTCATCCTTCTTGTTTCTCTCTTCAGTACACCATTGTTTATGCTGTTGGGGAGATAATTGTCCTTGGTTCTCAGCAGGAAAAGGATTTGTTTTTTCTACCTACTCTGCGATAACACTTAGTATGAGGCTCAGAACTACACCCCTTGGATAGCACAGAATCTGCAAATATGAAAGCTAAAGCTTAAGGAATCCCAATGAATTGTTTTTGTAGTATGTGACATTACTAACCATCAGAAATTAATAAAACCAAGGGTCAGTTTGTATCCAGTTTGTGAATTTGCCTTCCCAGATAAAACTACCAGCAGAGAAAGCCACAAAAAAGCCACATTATAAAAACTTGAAACATTAAATGCAGCCTCCACCAACATAACTCTCCACTCAAAGACTGTATAATCTATGCACACACTCTATTAGGAAAACTCCATAATTTAAAAAAAAAATACATTAATGTGTGATGTCATAGATTTAGCTACCTTGTATTGGTAATAAGCACATTTACAAGCTGACACTTCTCTGGAACTAATTAAAGACATCACATTGTCACCATATCCACGTGAAAATCTTGCCTGAAATACAAATAGCTATAAATACAGTTCAGCCCAATTCTCAGTCATGCTGCAATTATCCTAAAAAATGTTCAGAAATATAGTTGGTTTTTTTTATGGAGAACTTGAGGGAAGGTGAAAGGGTCTAAAGTATAATTCAGACTTTATAGAGCTACTATGGCCATTAGCTGGCATAAAAGAGTAACTTTATTTCATGGAGTCACAGGAAGTCAAACATCCATGAGTGCACTGCAATCAAGACATGCTGGAATCATGCAACTCCCTGAACCATGACCAAAACCTTGTTTGTGAAGTGCTGTGCCGCTACCTCATGCTCTTATGTCCTATAAGGAACCTTGCTAATGACTATGTTCCCCCATCCTGGAGGTCCTGGCACTGAAAGCTCAGCTTCCTGCATGTTCTGCAGCTCACAACCCTCTTGGCCTTGGCACACCAAAGGTCCTGTGGGACATGTGGCCCCACAGCAGCCAAGGTTCTATTGTGAGACCTGTGACAGACCACAGCAGATATGTGAAAAACAAGTTCCTCTGCTTCTCTGATATATAAACTGCTGGTGTGTAAAGGGAGAACTTGCTCATGATCAGTATGAACTAGCCAGGAGCATGGAGGATAAAGTCAAACAATTACATCTAGGAATAAGTCCAACTAGGCTGAAGTGAACAATGGAAGGAGAGCTTTGAATGCAAAGCCACTCACACTGAGCTTTACTGTGGGTAAAGTTACATATGTTCAGTATGGCTGAAAAGCCCCACATGCCCAGTGTTGCCTAAGTGACAGTATCAGAAATACCATATTTGTGTGTGGTTGTAGCAAAACTAGGACCAACAGCAAAAAAATATTCAGGTGTGGGGTGCTGAGAGGAGCTCAGTGGAGTAAGATGCAAAGATGCCAAAAATGTCAACTTAATGTAAGAAAAAATGAGGAGTAAAGTATGAAGTCAGGTACAGAAAAAAGAATCCCCTAGCAACAGCAGCATAGATATCTGCACATAGTGATGCTGACCTGCATGCCCCTGCCCACTGGGATGCTAAAGGGACCCTCCTTGGAGGTGATTTCCACCATCATCTGGACGGTGTCCATTAGATGTGGTGTGGGAAGAAATCACTTTGCACCTTTGCAACCTCCATGCTAACAAAAACGTAATTTGATGGCAATCGCATGCTTATAGGTTTCACTGGACTTCAAACTGATAATAGTCTCACAGTCAAGCCTAATACCCTGCACTATTATTTAATTACAAGTTGGTATATCTGATTGCCTAGATCACTCAGAACATTGCTGCCCTACACATTTCCTTCTAGTGTGATCACTATTCAAAAACATCCTAATCATGTTTGCATCACCTATCTCTCAAGTCTCTAACCTGAAGGGAAAGTGTTAGACTTTGGCAGTTATAGTGCTAAAAGCAGACTGAAGCCAAAATGTTCTTTGGCCTGCCAGCACCCAGTTCTCTGCCAAAAACTGGTATGAAGCGAATCAGTGTTACTTTTTATCCAGGTCCCTTGTGCTCTCTGTGTTTTGTCTGTGGAGCTGCTACTAAAAAACCCCCAAATGCCAGAAGGTCCTTACTCCAGATGCTAGGTTATCAGAAACTATTTTCAAATACTGCTGTTACAGAGGTAGGGCAGAGAATGCGATGAAGTGACGCAGGATTAATCTCCAGTGAAGAGGCAGCCCGAGACAGACAAACCTCAGCAAGGACAAACTGTTTTGCATTCCTGTGGATGAATGTTGAAGGCCAAAACTGCATGAATGTTGAAGGCCAAAACTGCAGTTTCATCAGTCAGCTACACATTGAACACTTTGGCAAAAAATATTGAATTACTGTATGTATAGGCTGCAGTACTAAATTTCAGTATTCCCTGACCTCTAGTTTCTTACATTCCTGCTTCTACTGAAAACAGAAAGTCTGTCCATTAATCATATTTAATTGAAGTTGTAAGACACTCTCTTGTACTATAATGAGACCATTATATAAATGGAAGAGACTGGCATGGAACTCAAGTTTCATCCATTAGCTTTTGGCTGTTGTACATTTTCAAACATTTTGGCTTTTTGTTAGAAACAGATTAGGATTGAAGCTTCAGATGTTTGCCCTCTGAGAATCACACCTTTAAATTGAAATTCAGCCAAAATTATCTTAATTGACTTTACTTACTCACCCTTGCTTAGATGTGTACATTTCTCTATCTTAAGCCTTTTTTTCCTTGCTATAGAGGGATGTTTCTACAAAAAGTCCTGATTAACCCCCATCTTTCAATTAGAGGACATGCTGCCATTAATTTTAACATGTGCACTAGACCCTATAGATAAAGTATTCCTGATACCTTATAGTTTTCTGTTTGGGATTTATGTACTAGCATACGCCCAGTTTTACTGGTGAACCCAGGGCCACCTCAAAGCATTTGGAATGAAGTTCTGGCCAGAACAGATCAGACAATTCTATGAGCAACGTTGACAGGAGTTGGCCTGGTCCAAACAAGGGGTTGGACCCTCACTCTCCACAGGTCACTGCCCACCTGTTTTCTCTGGCCTAAGGAACAAGGGCTGCAGGCTGCCTACCAGACCTTAGCACCACAGACATTTTGTGCTGGTGAGAACCTCAGAGGGTCTCCATTCCTATTCCTGCTCAGAGCAGGCTCAGCCCTGCAGTCAGAGCAGGGCTCAGGATGTCATCTTGTGGAGCCTGGAAACCCCCTAGGTACAGAAACAGCACCACCTCTCTGACCACATCCCCATTGCCCAGCTATCCTCCTGGGCCATAAGTTTTCCTTATCTCCAGCACTTCAGGTTCTGCCCAGGTCACCAGGACCTTCTACCCACAGCTGCCCATGATCTCACAGGCATGACTTCCAGAGCTGTGCCTGCCCAGGGCAGGGCTGCCCTTTTCTGCTGCCCCAAGGACATGGGGAACCCATCCTTTCCTCCCACCCACCCTGGTTCCTATGGACAGCTGCCCTGCCCTTGTGCATGTTGAAGAGTGATCCCTGATTTGGCACCATTTGCAAACCTGAAGGCCTTGGTCACCATCGCAAGTCATCAACAGACATTGCACAAGACAAACTCCAGGGGAGACCCTTTGGGATCCCACAGGGCACCCACCTCCAGTCATGTGTGACATCACTTCTAAGCCCAAACACCCAACCAGGTACATCCCACTCTTGTGGGGCACACACCCCTGACCCTAATACCAGCTTGGCTACAGGGAGATTGTGGGAGGCTGCTGGAAGCCTTGCTGAAGTCAGCCTGTTACATCTCATTCTCCACGTTTTCAAATCCAGTCATTTTACCACAAAATAAAATGAGGTGGATGAAGCATTATTCACTTTGTCAGTCTGTGCTGGTAACTCCCAATCACCTTCTCCTCCCTCATATGGTAAGACACAACATCTAAGAGGACACATGTCATGATTTTCTTTGATACCTGAGTAAATTGGTCAAGCTTCATTTCTTTAGACAGTCTTTTGGCTCTTTTCTGCTTGTCAAAGGCCTCCTCCATCTATGTGACAATAAAGATAGAAGTATTTAAGAGAAAGGAACAATTACCAGCTACCATTCTGTGTTAAGTAATTTCTCTTTCCTCTGATCTTTTGCTTTTAAAAATTGCCCATTGCTAATCAAGCAATGCTAATCAAGCAACGTAGGATACCTCTATTATTTTATTTAGAACTGAAGTCAGACTTACTTGATGGTTGTTGTCAGGAATGCATCCATTACTTCATACTTCTGAACTTTAATTGAAAGTCTTCTGTGTTTGAAACTTTCGGATATGCATATGAACAGTATGGCTTTGAGAAGTGAGATAATGACTTCCTATAACTGAAATATCATGTGAACAACAAATAAGAACATGCTGCTCTGGAGCTTCCTTAGTGTTTTGCCCAAGTAGGAAGTGTAACAGAAGCTCTATGTCAGGACACAGGTAAGCAAGACAACCATGTTCAACTCTTATGCAAAAGCCTACTTGGCACCCTAATGAGTATGGTCTGTGCCTCCCCGCTGCTAAAGAGGACAAAATACTTGCTTTGCAGGCTCTGATTAGACAACAGAGGGGAGCACCATGCCTGCTTGTCCTCATGTTCTGGATCACATTCCTTTGCGCTCACAGGTCTGAGAATAGGAGGAGAAAGCTTTCTAACATCTTTAGCCAGTACAGAACTGAGAGCAGAAGTCCTGGCACTCTGTATTGGTGTAACAAACTGCTGGCTTAGAGATAAGAACATTGCCAAAATGCCTATTCTGCTCTAGAATAAAACTGACATTACAACACACTGGTATATGTAGACAGGGAATATCCTCTGTGGTCCTAACATGTAAGACATTCCAGTGGATATCTTTCTATGCCACCTTTTTAGGTGTGCAAAGACCAGGAATAATATGCTACAAAAAATGCTTGAAAACATTACTTCCTTTTCAAATCCAGCTGGAAGAAATAAATTTGCCATTTTCTTTGAAATATAAGGAAATAAAATCCTGAAGAAAGGTACTCACTGACTGCTAGATAAAACATTTCTAACCTCTCACCTATGGGATTTAAGCTTTTTAAAATTCGTAATTGAGTACATCAGAGGCATAGCAAGTGCCACTGGACTCAGCTTGAAATGAGTAAGTCCTTAACAGAAATGAAGGAACTAAATAACATGTGACTTTCATCAGTGACAGCAACATCCAAGAATAACTTAATTTAACGAGAAGGAAGGAAAGTTTCTTCTTTAATTCAAATCATAAAAGATAATGGTGCTTTTAGATACAGAGTAGAAATTCTGTGAAAAAATCAGCAACAATTAAAGTCCAAAAATTGTGCATGAATTTTATTACTTTGTTTCCCGAGCTAGATTTACAACATGACATGCAGATGCATTTAACAATGTATTTCACTATACATTCTGCACTTGTGAGAGCTGTGCAACAAAAGTAGCAATTGAATTTCCAGTTTTTAGTAACTTCAAAAAGTAACAGAATCTTCAGTAAACAAAAGTTTCACTGTTAGTAGTGTCAACGTTGAGTTTCCAATGCTTATCAATCTGAAAGGATTAATTTCAGCAGCAGATTTAAAGCTCCTATATTTTGACACCACTTCTACATTAGAAGTTTTGGCAGTTTATTACATTTCTTTCACTATTTAGAGATGAGAGTAACAACTTAAGCACATTCAGGCTCTAATGTCTTGACTGAAAATGCAGAAGGGTACAGTAGTGGTAGAATGACAAACAAAAATCTCAGCAAAAGTAACTTATGTAATTCTGACAAGTTCCTTGATGAATCACCAAGCTTACTGCAAAAGATTTACATTCATGTACAGCAAAAAGATGACTGCACAAAATGTTAGTTCTTTTGCAACCAGGTAACACCGATGATGCAAACTCACGAAAATGGTCTGCAGATGAGGCTCAATTTTACATCTTTTAGAGGCCCTAAATATTTGATTGAGAATATTTGTCTTTCAGGAAATGTAAGGGAATTTTGGCATCTAAATAAAAGACAGTATTTCTTTTAAAATCTGAGTATTAGACATTTCAGGAAAAGTTGTGAATCTAACTTCTAACTGGCAGTTCTGGGTTAATGGTTGGACTCAATGATCTTGAATGTTTTTTCCACTCTATATGATTCTGTGAGGCTCATTGAAACTGACAATGCAGATATCAGTAGCAGTTACAGTTTACTCACAGAAAGACTGACAGCTGCTGTGGAACGACATGAGTCTTCTGCTTTGTGTTTTTAAAGACCTCAGTTACCTGATCACTGAGCACTCCACTGCAGGACAGCACAGAAATATATGGTAAGAGTATCCTCGTTGGCACTTACATGGACAAACCTGCTTGAGTAATGATCTAACTCCCTTGTGCAATGTACGGCTATTTAAGCTGCAAATAATCAACATCTTCACTCAGAAATAGCACTTTTTATATTAAAAATTCCAAGTATGTTTAAATGCTCTAAAGGAAGGAGACAGTAGTGTTAAAAGAGGCAGATGAGTAAAAGTCATATTTAAGATTTGCACCACATACTTAAGAACAACAGTTTAAAAAAACCTGAAACTCTTGGAAGGCGCCTTTTCTGCAACCTCCGTGGTTAGAGAGAACATAGTACTGTTTTCTGTGGGAACACTGAAAATACTGACACAGCAGAACAGGGAAAATCTGACTCGCACCTGGAAGAAGTCTCCAGGGAATAAAAATTAAAATGCTTTCTTTTATCATACACCACAACATATCCACATTTATCCACTAAGCCAATATGGCCAAGGAACCTCTGGTAACATATACAATTAAAAAAACACACAGAAGAGACCAATTAACTAAAATCATGCTTATCTAGCTAAGCTGAAATTCCCTCTAACAAGACCCCTACTGCTTGAGACACACCTCAATGTCACTGTCCTCCTGATGCTTCATACTCAGTCGTCAATGCTTTTGTCACCAGTGTGGGGGGTCACACTCACAGATTTTGCGCCCTGTATCTGCAATATCAGATGCAGGGAAGACTTTAAAATGTCATGAGCATGTCACGTTCTTGTACACTAGTGTAGAAAGGCCTCCCAAAGATAAAGGAGTGTAGACCTGGTTTCATCTTCTCAGCCAAAGCCATTATTATGTTAAGATCGCCCTCTGCTGTCAAGTCAAGATCTATCTTTAAGCTACGAAGAGACTTGAAAGGTTTTTTGCCTTTTTGCCTGCAAGGAAATAAAAACATCTGTTTTAAAAATGAACAAAAGAAGTTTCTCTAAATCTGCTTTCCATTATCTGTTCACTTACGTGTCATCCTCTATGTACTTTATTAAAGTTAAGGCTTTTCTGTGAAGGACTAGCAGAAACTGTGCAAGGAAAGTACTCCTTAGAGACAAGCCAGGCTTCAGGTGAAAGATCTGTTAAAAATTAAGAATATTAGGTAGACATGGAAATTCAAGAATCATTTCAGGAATCTGGAAAATAAAGAAACATTGCATGTACACATAACATATCCTTAATTATAGCAAAGCAGGCAAATAACAGCTGATTTGTACGTAATCAGCATGCTTTCTATGTTTTTTATCCTCTCAGATACAATAAAAGCTGTATTACAATTCTGTTTGGATAATTATCTGAAATTATTCCCAGTCACACAGTTTTTTCAATACTGTAATTGTAGACACTGTTGCACAGCAATAGAAAATGGCCCTTGTTTTTCACACTTAAGCAGGAGTCTCAGTTTTGTATCAGTATTTTTCTTTCTACTTATGTAGAGAAGAATAACACCAGTAGTATGGAGAAAAGCTACCAAACCATTAAATGGTGTATTTGTGTTAAGTTATCTGTTACTAGGGGTTGAAGTACTAACCTGTGTTNTTTTTCTGAAAAAAGCAACAATTACCTGATCCAGGAAGGCTTTCACTAATGTATCTCTGTGCACAATATCTTGAAAGACATTTCTATAGAAAAGAAAACAAACGTGTGAGTTAATGCCTATAAGGGATATTAACCTTACAGGAGTTGAGCACAGCAGTAGCATTACTGTTGATAGTCTGGTTGAAATTAAAAGTGAATTTAAAACTGTAGTGAATTAGAACTCTGGTATTTTTAAAGATAACACAGAATTTTAAAGCACTCAGAAGAAATAAACTAAATCCAGGAAAGCCATTGGGCTCTATCAAATACGCTTTGCTCTATTATATCCCTAATTAAAACAGGCAATAAAATTAACAAGACGTGGTCAGATTTATCACTGAAAATTAATTTCAATAATATTTGATGTAACCAAACTACAGAAAGACCAGGTAAATTCTGCCAAAACAAGTGTAACTACCAGAACTGAAGACCTTTTTTTTGCTTTCAAGAAGTTTCACATACTTTTTTAGCAAGTAGGCTCTGTAGTCTACACTCTTATCCCAAATCAAGTAACTTTGTGAGATGTGAGAAGAATACGTACAAATCAGGTGTGAAACTCTCATCAGTGTGGATAATATGATCTTGAGACATTTCTTCATCTGAATTAGCTCTCCAAAATGCTGTCAGCTCAGATCTCATGTATCGTCGTTGGTTATAGATATGCTCATGACAAGGGGGCATCTGCTTCACTGTATTGACATCCACATCTATATGTGTAGTAGGATACGGGGCATACATTACTTGACGGAAGGGCAGCACAAAGCTTCCTGTTGCATCCTGTTTTAGTGAAAAAAAGTCCTCTATTTTAGTTAAAAAAGCAAAGCTATATTGGGACAAAACAATATTTAAACATCATGCCTACATTTTATAACCCATTTGTTTCTATGTATTTTGTTTGGGACAGCTGGTCGTTTTATTGCAGTAGTAAGTCCTTAATACTGGATGATTTCCTTAACAAAAAGGTGAAAACAGGTACTGAGGTGACCTGTGTATTAACAGTATTGCATCACCTGGTTTGTGAGCCCATTAGCATTAGAGTATTATAGTTACCTGGTAAGTTCAGACTGCTTACTACAGCAAGAAGCATTATTTTTCCATTTGCCTTCACCCATTGCTACAGATTGTCCGAAATACTTGGAAACTCCAGGCCTGATGTGATTGTTCTTTCTTGGTTTTGTTAAAAACACAAAAAATTTAATGCCTTCTGGAATTCTAGCCCCAAGCAGACAGAAGGGTATTATTATTGTACCTCAAAGTAAAGGAACAATCCTGAACAATCCTCAAAAAACAGATGTGTAACAGAAAAGACTAGTTTGGAATTTTAACATGAAGATAATTACAAGGAAAGTTACAGTGCCAGAAAAAATGACATCAAGGGAAGATGACACATTTTTTTGAATGTGAATGTGTGTATGTGTGTGCATATCAAATGCAAAAACATACAATGAAGAATGTTCTTAAACTACAGAAGAACAGAACTTTCCTAAGCATACTTACTTTGAGTAAGCCTTGAACAAAAAGTCCTGACTCATATTTGAAAGAGGACTCACTTCTACAGAGTCTGGAACACTTCCGCTCAGACGGCGTGAGAAACAGGCATAATGTTCTCACAATCTGCATTAAAAAGAACAGTTTTGAAAAACATGAAAATGTAAGGAAGTATGTCTGACTAGACTGTATTAGGCATTTCAAATTATGAACAAAATAGTTCACCACACTTAGAAAAGCCAAAACTTTATATAATGACATAGAACAGTGACATGCTTACTTTCATTTATTTTTTAATTACTGGTGCTGTAAGCCATACTACTCCAACTTCTTGTCAAATGATGAACAAATCCAACACGTTTTTGCAACCAAGTTTGTTTTTTACCCAATTATGTAGAACAAATCACTTTTGTCTTCTACATCTTTCTTTTAATATACATGAGTTACAATGATTATTTTCCTAGCCTTTTAGGCCTCTTATTTTATAAATTTTATATTGAAATAGCAGTTATTATCTCAAATCAGGCACAGTCAATTTTGTAAGTAAGCATCCATGCTTATTTCCTCAGTAATTTCCTTAAACTCTCTGCTATAATGAACAAAGGTACTTCATCACCCATCTTCAAACTTTTGGGCTGAAACAGCTACCAGTAATCACTCCAAATACAACATATATTCCATTCTGCACATCTTTCAGTCTTAAGGTGTGGTGTCCTATCTATGTCTGTAAGATGTTTGAAAAGGCTCTTTCCTTGCACAACGTGTTTCTGCAGTACCTAAAACAATTTTTGACTGACACTTTTTGTCACAGCATGCCACAAATGTTTTTTTCTACTTTGAGGCAAGGTGAAATATGCTATTAAGAAAGCAGTTACTTCAGAAGAGTTGCACTGTGACACAAGGAGCATGTTGCTGATAAGAACACATGTAGAATTAATTTCTAAAATTTACCCTGGATGGATCTTGAGGCTCAAATTCTTTTTCCTATACTGTTTCTTACACTTTTTCCTATACTATCTAGTTTATCTATATACCATTTTACATTTTCATAGCCATTAAATCCTTTTTATTAACTATTTAATGATCCATACGTTTTTTATAACTACTTAACCTTCTAACATTTCCTCTTGTATTATATATAGCACAAGTGTGTACATATATAACATTTTTCTTAAGCATATAACATTTCCAAAAACTTAATTGTGTGTAAATCTTAAATCCCTGAAACAATACATATTAACTATGGTTAGCTGCGATTGCAGCTAAGATATGAGAATTTTCTTTTCTCGGGTTTACCTGCTGCTTGTGGACATCTGCATTTGCTGTTGATTTGATCAGAGGTCCTTTATCACTGCTGGTAATACATATGAAACAATACATTCTCTCTGCCCCGATTTTTGTAAAGCATAACAAACTGTTTATTTCGTAACATAGGTTTACTAAAAGCACTTTTAAATTTTTTATTAGAAACTTTTATATTTCATTAAGGCAAGAAGCCCTCTATACTATAAAATGCATAATATATGGTATGTATATTCCATGAGAAATATATAATATATTCAGCAGGCCCACTGTTCATCATTTTTTTATTTCACATTGAAGAAATAGACACAGGTTCCACAAAACACAAGCATGATACAGAGGTATGTTTACTGCCCAGTGCAGGAGAAATTATGGAGAACTTTATTGTTTAAGAGCACACCGACAATACCCAAAGACATGGGTATTGTCTGTATACTCATCACTACCAGTGTTCCCGAGGGCTCATTTCTGGGCTTGGTCCTGTTTACTGATGATCTGGATGTGGGGACTGAGTGCACCCTCAGTCAGTTTGCAGATGACACCTAGCTGGCCAGGAGTGCTCTGCTCAAGGATAGGAAGGCTCTGCAGAGAGACCTGGACAGACTTGATCAATGGGCCAAGGACAAACTGCACGAGGTGCAAAAAGGCCGAGTGCTGGGTTCCACCCTTGTGTTACAATAACCCCACGCAGCACTACAGGCTGGGGGCAAGTGGCTTGAGAGCTGTTAAGGAAAAAGGGATCTGGGGGTGCTGGTTGACAGCCAGCTTTAAATGAGCCAGCAGTGTGCTCAGGCAGCCAAAAAGGCCAATGGCATCCTGTCCTGTATCAGCAACACTGTGATCAGCAGGACCAGGGCAGTGATTGTCCCCCTAAACCTGGTTCTCGTGAGGCCACAGCTCAAACCCTGTCTTTACTTCTGGGCCACTTGCTTCAAAAAGGACACTGAAGTGCTGGAATGTGTCCAGAGAAGGGCAACAGCTCATGAAAGGACTAGAAAACATGTCTTAAGAGGAATGGCTATTTAAGCTTGAGAAGAGGAGGCTCAGGTGACCTCATCACTCTCTACAACTCCTTGAAAGGAGAGTGCAGTGAGGTGAGGACTGGTCTCTCCTGCCATGCCTGCAGTGAGAGGACAAAAAATGATCTTGAAGTGAGACAGGAGAGATTCAGATTAATTATTTAAAAAAAAAAAAAAAAGATTGCTGTTAGCTGTCAGGCACTGGAATAGGTTGCCCAGGGAGATGGTGGAGTCCCCATACCAGGAGGTGTTAAAGACGTGTCTGGATCTGGTTCTGGGTGATGTGGTTGAGTGGTTTAGGACTTACACTGGCAGTGCCAGCTGGATGGCTGGACTGGATGACCTTAAAGGTCTCTTCCAACTTTGATCATTCCGTGATTCTATGACATAGCTGAAACAGGCAAGCCAGTCAGGTCTCTTTGATTTGTGTATTTTAGTTAAAAACCTAATTTTAAAAGCTCAGACTCATTTACTACTTATTTATGTCCTGTATCAGTTAAATACATTGATTTTCTTACAGTTGTCAGAATACAACTGAAAGGCAATTTTAGTCAGAATTATCTTCTGCTAGACCATTCAACTGAAGATGGCCAGACAACAGTACTCCTTTCTTCAGCCTCAAGCATGATTACAGATTAACTTTGTTCCAAGCACCACTCCTAATAATCAGCATTTAAGTTCAGTTTATTAGAAAGTATGTTACCTTATTAACTTTTTCTGCACTGCTTCCTACAACTACAGAACAACCACAGGTCTGCAGGTGTGAACTAATGGCACTGCAAGTAAAAACAGACATAGGTTAATACATTTAATCAGATTTTTCAAATGAAACAATTATCACCTTCACAAGAAGAATAAAGTCCTTCAAGTATAAATACAGCCTATATGCCCATAACCATAGGACTTTATACAGCAGTGTAAGTTACTGCTGAAATCCAGTAGTTCAACAGTTTCTTCAGGAAGCACATGTGATAGTGTATAAATAGATGTACCAAGCACTACATATATGAATGCAGTCATGCAGGAGATACTATGAAAGATGACAGAACATCAATTAAAATCTATTAAATACATTATCCCATAAGAAGAGACCAAGTAGTTCTCAAGTTCAACTATTTCCACTTAAAAATCAAAAATAGGGGAAAAAGAGAAATACAAAACTCAACAATATGCATGCTATGTGCCATACCATTAATGACTCTCATTTAGAGTTTATGCACAACCCAGGTTTTTGCTATTTGAAGAAATGAATGACTTTGACTTAGAGTCATATAAAACTAAATGTAGGTATCAAAGAAAAACGTGTATTTGATAGGAATTCTATTATCAAACAAATGATTCTGTGACAACAAAGATTCAGCTATTAGCCTAGAACCATTCTTCTAAAATAACAGAAACTTTTATAACATTTTAATGACAAAAAACTCAAAAAGCCAAATATGTGTAATTGTTCCCCCTCCTATAAGGAAATCTATTCCAATCCATGTTCACATGCACATAGATACATTTAGATTCATAGACAAGTTTAAATCATTTTACTACAGCATAAATCAAAACTGAATTTCATACTTGAGGAGGAAGCCTTCATGGCAACTATCCCCAATGTCATCATCATTTAGCACTGTGTCACTTATCTGAAATGCAAGTAAATATAAAAAAAAGTTAGACAAGAATCAGATCACCTTCTTATTAGTCAATTTTCACTTTGATTGATGGGAACTGTTTGGAAACTATTTAAGTTGTAAGAATTCCCCAAAAAGCATAATCATAAAAAGACCTGACTTCAGACAAAGCGTTTTGAAAATGAGAAAGTAACTTGATTATTAAGTCTTCACCAGTCACAAGTCAAGGTCCTCCTAGTGGTTGTGGTTTTTTTTGTTTTTTTTTTTTCTGTAAAAAATGTCCAGAATACTTTAAACTAGAGCATTATTAATTAGTATCAATTAATTAGTATCAATTCGACTTCTTCCATGAGAACACTATAATGCTCTAAAACAGGTATAAACATCAAATCCTTTAATCTGCCCATTCATTTTGGTTTGCATCAAACTGCCTTTCCACTCCTACAATCATCTTATACAGTCAATTTTGCTAAGTGATGACTGTAAAAAATACCATTATGGCATTTTTTGACATTAATACTATGTCCTTCCTTACACCACTTAGGAGAACTTGATTTGGAGCAACAGAAGTACACAAGAATTTAGGAAAATGGGCATTTTCTCTGGCAAAGTGAGTACCAAAGTTAAGTTCCAAAGCTATGTTTTATCCAGATGGAGAAAGACACTTTTGAAAAATTCAGAATACAAATAAAACAAGAACTTACATCTATTTCTTCTGGAACACTGTGTGATTTCATAGATGAAAGGAGTTCCATTACAGGAATGACTTCTCCTGTCAGCATAGGAATGATGCTCTGACCCTGCACAATAAATAAGGTGCTTGAAGTAAAAGCACATTGGGTAGTATTGGAAGTTATTACTAATGTGAACTTGCAGTATTACATGCAAAACATCCTAACTTCCTATTGCTTGGAAGGGTAGTATGAGCAGAAATTGATGCATAGACCTCTTGGGCTTTGTTCATCAGTAATTATGAACTGGAAACACCTATTTGGCTTCTTAACATCATACCTAAAATGTATTTCTGGGTCTTATGTGAATTTTCAGCATCAGTTTTGATTGGCCTAGACAACAAGTATTTGATGTTGTTTGCAACCCAAGACAGATGTGAGATAATTTGATCATACTGTGTTAAGTGCAATTACTGTTAAGCATTTTATGTTCAAGTCTGATGTTTTAACAATGACTGGAAACCAAAACCAGGCATATTACTTATTAACATGCAAAAATACTTTCCTGACTTATCTATCACAAGAAAATGAAGCCACAATCTCACGTGTAGAGCTTCAGAAATCAAATTCTTTTCATAGTCTCATCTATTAAGTTTCCAAGCACATTTCAACATGATAGACTCTGTATGTCTCTGTAATTCTAAAAGGTGACCTAACCTAATGGAAAAACCACCTTGACAGGAGGGTGGTATGACTCCATGGACGCCGCGACCTTTACAGAGCTTCAAGTTCGAGTTAATCAGTTTCCTTTTATGAAAGGTAATATTCTTCACAGATTTCTACTTTATCCCTAAAGTGATTAAATATATTTTCCTTTAATTTGTCACAGCTTCCATCATCCTATCTTCAGAAACTTTGCCTACTGTGCATGTCACATTATTAGCCAGACCAGTGCATCCTCCTGGATCCCAAAAATATGAAGCAACACCAACTTCTACAGTCATCTGATGCAGTCAAATGGTTTTGCAATGGTGTGCCATATGCATCCACCAGATGGCCCTTACCTGATCCTCCATTCTTTCTGTGCCTTCCAAGACAATCTTCTGGAAATGTTCTTGCCTCTCCTGAGCAAGAGAAGCAGTTAAACATAAACGCTCTGGCATTTGTTCATGTATGTATGCACACAACAGTCACTCATTACAGTTCATTCCCTGTGGAGTCACGCTTCTTAGATTGAAATTTTGATGTTCAAGTCTTGTTTCTTTTACAAAGTTGACTTTAGGAGGAAGTGATGTCACACAACAAAGATCAACACTCCCTGCTCCGCACTCCACTGCACATCTCCCATGTTTGGGCAGGAAAGGAAGGGTTTGATGACAACATCAAAACATTTTCTTTATTACAGATCAAGAAAATTCCACATGATCAGATTATGGTGAAGAATTCCACTTTATGTATGGATTTTTATTTTCAAATGGATACAGTATAGATTGAGGATTTCTGACGCAACAAGAAAAAGTAAGATCTTCAGAATGAGAAAAATTATTTAACTGGAGAGGGTGGGAAACAAAAGACTTTTTTCCCTCACCTCTTGAGGCACTTACAAGTCTTCAAACCATTGTTTTATAACCAAGTACAGGAGATATGAAACTTCAAAGTACACAAAACACAATGTACAAGAGGCTGAACAAAGCTCTGAAAACAGACTCATCAGCAGCTGAATAGCAAACTGCATTTAAAATGAACTTGCAATGGAACAGTTATTATTCACAAAGACAAATTGGCATTAATCACTAGAGCATCAACACCAGTCACAAAAAATAGCAGACACTGAGAGAACAAATGATAACTTTTGCTATATGCTGACAGGTTATTGCATTTTTATTGGTTACTCATTAGTTTCGTGTTTCCGAGTTAATAAACTTCAAGTGTGAAAAGAGTCTGCAAGAGGTTTTTTTGAGCAGATGAGTAGGGAATAAGGTAGAGTAGTTTATCCCTAAACAGGAATAAAACTTTTCTAACCATCTAAAAGAAGCATCAGTGAAAAACAATACTGGAACAAGGCAGATTCCTTCAGGGCACCTCCATCCTTCAGTCAGAGAAGAAAGACATCCTTGACAATCATTTAAAAAAAACCTCAGTCTTGAAGATAAGGTTGAACAAATGGTGTAAGAATATAATTTCTTTTCAGAAATATAACTGTTCAAAATTATTAGACAAACAGAGCATAAATTGGAGTAGGTGAAAGGGGATTCTAATCCCATATTGATTACTTGCTCAGAGTTGCTTGTCTTTCTTTGCCAGTCTGAACACTGCTCCATGTTTCTCCTAATTTTCGAGTTCAGAAGGCTTCTTCTTATCTCAAGTCTAGCTGGAAATGTTATCTGGCACTACATTATGCAGAACTAATGAGAGCTAATATTCACAACTGTTAGAACATCCAGAACACACAACACCTTTCAGACAGGACTTGATAATTTTTTTAATTTGCTGTATGTAACCATAGCTGCTAAACTACCTCAAAATGCAAACTACAGAATGAAGCAGTTTTAATTTGTTATCATTGTGATGAGTATTCTACAACTCATGCCTAAATTTTAACCTACATTTTCCAAGCAGTTTTCTCTTTTCTAAATAAGACTGAAGAATTGAAGATATATGCAGTGATCTGTGCTCTGCTTCAAAAAACAAAAACAAAAACAAAACAAAACAAACCATAATAAATGTCTAATTTAGAATTCAGAATGTATCACTGTCTCAACTAATTCAACTGACCAACCTGCTCAAAGAAAAAAACTTTTTGTCATTCTCGATGCTGCTTGAAGGTTACTTCTACTGTGGCAATATACTGGTATGGAGCAATATCTAAAAACTGCTAAAATGTATAATAGCTAAAAACGATGGATAATTCTTATTTGAGCACTCACATTAGAAGTCAGTACAGAGGACACTAAATGAAAGAAGCAATGTAATCAGGAACATGAGACAGCATTCACTTACATCAAAACCACTAACATCTAGCAGGGTTTTAAAAATTCCGGATAAGGAATTAAATATTTATGTTTCCACTATATTGAGAAAGAACTTTATGTACTGTATGTCCTCTGAAAAGTAAACCGCAGAAAGTATGAAAAGCCAGTGTTTCAGAAAGCATTACCAGCCATCAGGCGATACAGCAAAAAGGAAACACCACCACAAAAGTAATATTGGCTTGTTATTTCTGTAACTAGGTCAGACAAGAGCACTCAAAGAATAAGTTTAAAGTATATATAAGTATATAAAGTATATATTGTAAAGTATACAGGTCTCAGAGCAGAAGATAACAAACAAATGTGCATCACCATATACACTAGAGCTGATGTGCACTCTACTGTTTTAAGACAGCTTGGACTCCAAGACAACAAAAAGTTTTATTTTTACCATTAGACTGTTATTTAGTTTCAAGAAAAATACATAAAACATTTCACTTAATAAGGAAATATCCATGATTTACCCAAAGATCAGAGTTCCAATGCCTAAGAAACAATTTAGCCTGTTTTCCTTTTTGAGTTCCAGGAGCCAAAATATTTGCACTAAAGCAGATGTACTTCTTTAGTTCTACACAGTTTTAAGTCCTGACAAACTGTTCATTAATACCCTCTTTTTTAAAAAATAAACCTGTAACAGCAATGAGAAGATTAATTGCATCAGTTTCCTTTTCCGAACCTCAACAAGGAAAAAAATGATTTCAAACACAGTAAATTTACAATTATACCGAGTTTAAATACACAAATTAATATAATTAAAGCAACAATTTATATGAAATTCCAAGAGATCAAAAACTATACAGGAAACCTCTTTCAAACACACAGTCTTGTAGAGGCTATATAGTATCACTCATGGCTAAACATCCCAGCCTTGAATTTGCTGACATAATAATCTGACAACCTTTAACATTCAAAACTGTACAGAGATGAGCTTTTTCTGAGTTTGTGCCTCTGGACTCCACATAACAGGCGTCACAGCATCTCAATTTTTGTTTCTGCACAAGACAATCTAACAATTATTTTAAGTAATGAACAATAAACTTACCTTATGCATCCATATCCTTCCTTTCCTTATAATATGTGTTAACCTATCCACGCACACTCTGTGAAGGGGCAGGTAGAAACCAAGTTCACTTTGCGGAAGTATAATTGATAGTCCATATGTGCTTCTGTCTCCGTTCCAGTTTCCATCAAAGATCAATGACACAATGATTACTCTTTTTTCAGCCAAAACAAAGAACTTCACATCTATGGCACCACTTTCTGCATTCCGAAGTATTTCTCCATTCAGGGTGTGGTTAGCAAGAAAAATGATTTCACCGTCACTGAGAACTACCTGTTCTGTCTTTGGAGCCCAGATATGTCGCACTCGGGGGCCAAGAATATTGTCCCAGTAAGCAAAAGTGGCAGCCAATAATGGTGACTCGCCATTCAAAGAGATCTCTGTCTTAGCAACGGCAGGAGACGGTGGTGGACAAAGAGCTGACATGCCTGTTTCCTCCCTCTTGTCTAACTGAAATGCTTACATTACCTAAAAAAGAAAAAAAAGTTTTTGTAGGAAAAAAAAAGTTAGAGGAGCCCTCATAATTATGCCATCTTCTTTTTACATGGGCAGGGAGTGTTTGGACTTGTTTTAAACCAAGACAGGAAATATTTAGATTAGATGTTAGGAAGAAATTCTTTACTGTGACAGTGGGGATGCACTGGGAACAAGTTGCCCAGAGAAGTGGATGCCCAATCCCTGGAAATGCTCAAGATCAGGCTAGATGGAGCACTGAGCAACTTGATTTAGTGGGATGGCATGTGTGCCCAGAGCAAGGGATGTTGGAACTACATCATCTTTAAGGTTCCTTCCAACCAAAGCCTTTCCACAATTCTTTTCTTTCCAAATGACACTTTTAAGAAGCAACCTGACTTAACCCAAGATTTCATTGTAGACGTCATTCAGAGAGTTAATATATATGTATGTTTCACATAATGAAGTGGCATGCTTTACAATCATTAGTCAGACCTCAAATGCCCTTTACTCATCACAGAAGAATGATAAATTTGCACAACATACTGCTTGCGTATGAAAACGGACAGGATAAATATATCCTTTACATCACAGGCAGGGTGTTATGATACAAGACAAGCGTTCAGCACTTCATAGAATGTATTGACGGATAATTTCTTATCTTGCTTTTACACAATTTCTGAACATTTTCCCTAGCAGTTTCCACCAACTCTACAGCTTCCCCATTCTGATGAGGCAGCAGAAGATAACAGGAAGTTCCATCTTCCCTAAAAGTTATCCTAGAATCACAGGAGTTAAAGAAATAGAAAAGGTTTGCAAACAAATTGAACCAAGGACAGAAAACTGTAACAGCTAGAACCCACTCATAGTGCGGAAAACATCCCGTGAGCAGTTGGTAACCTTCCTCTCCTTTCTGCCTGCAGCACTCCACACGACAGCAGCAGGAAATTCCACCCGGGACCACAGGTGCGGGAACATACGCGTCACTACCGCAGCTCTAACTCGCCAGAGCTCTGTATCTGAACTTCTTTTCCTTTTTTTTATTTATTACCTCACAGCAGAAGTGTAAAACCTCTTTCGCTCCGGCTGCTTCTCAAGAGGCAGCCGGTGCCCCGCCCGAGCAGCAACCGGCAAGCCAAGACCATCTGACTTGGCTATGTGACACCGTG
>VXBN01001812.1:12999-53716 GCA_013397395.1 Sinosuthora webbiana | reverse complement strand
CTTTAGGATTTTCAGGGGAGCCACGGCGCCAGCCACTTCCACTAACTCCTTGCACCCACGGGCTGACCAGAGGCTGGCTTGCACCACCGCCTCTCCAAAGGCGAGGCCGCTGCCACCTCGCCGGCTGCGGCACCTCCGCTCTCCCGGCCCGGATCAGGCCCGTGTCGAACCGTCCGGGTCTGCTCTGAACCTCCAGGGGAGGCCGTAGGGAGGCAGCTGCGGGAGGACCCCGCTCCCTTCTCCCCAAAGCAAAGGGGCCCCTGACACGGCCCCTAACACACACCCGCCGCCCCGGACCCGCGCCCGCCTCACCTCGGCCCCGGCCGCTGCCCCGCGCCTGCGCCGCCCCGCCCCTGCCTCACGCCGCGGGCTCCGCAGGCGCGGCACCGCCCCGGCCCGGGGGAAGCCGCGCCGGTGTGACTGCCCCACGCCGAGCCGGGGGAAGCCGTGCCGGTGTGACTGCCCCACGCCGAGCCGGGGGAAGCCGTGCCGGTGTGACGGCTCCAGGCCCAACATGGGGGAGCCGTGCCGGTGTATCCCTGGCGAGGGGAATGGGTCGTGTCTGGCGGGTCACAGTGGAAGGAAACAGGCCCAACCCTGTTGGGTAGTTTGTAGAGGAAGCCAAAAGACGAAACTGTATTGTGTCGGGAGCATCCGGCACAATTTATGGAGGGGCTTTTAGGCCTGAAAGACGAAGTTGGTAATGATGGGATGGAGTTGGTAGCCAAAAGTAGTGCATGCCGAATGGTGAAGGTGAGCGAGGTTGGTTTGGTGTTGCAGGTACGCGGTGAGTACCTGTAGTCCTCTTAATTAGTTGTCCTGTCCGGGGGCCTGTGGGGAAGCCAGAGAGGCACTCGTCACTAGGAATTGTAGTGATAGGATGAGGAGGAATGGGTACAAAGTGACAGAGGAGAAATTTAGATTAGATATTGGGAAGAAATGCTTTACTGTGAGGGTGATGTGACACAGGAACGAGTTGCCCAGAGAAACCGAGTGCCCCATCGCTGGCAATATTTAAAGCCGGACTGGATAAGGTTTTGAGCAACTGGTGTGGTGGGAGGTGTCCCTGCGCATGGTGGGGGGTTGGAACAGGATGATCTCTGGGGACGCTTCCAACCCCTTAACATGCTATCATTCTGTGATTGAAATCCCCACAGTCACATATTAGAGACATTTATTTAATTGCAGCCTAGAAAATTGGAATATACTGAAGTACCCTGAGGTTGTATCCTGAAGTACCTTGAGGGCTTGCGCCTTTGGCAACTTGAACAGGGCTATTCAGGAAGTCTTAATAGGACACAAGAGACCTGAAGTGTGGGTTTTTTTTGTTTGTTTTTTTTTTTTTTTTTTTTTTCATACTCTCCAAATTTAATCACAAAAATCCCTCACCTCAAAATTTACAGAATTTCAATTCCCCTTGTCTGGAGATAATCCTATCCAACCTCCCTGCCAAGGAAGAGTTGTCTAGAGCAGGTTACATAGTAACATGTTGTGGTGGGTTTTGAATGTCACCAGAGACACTCCTTGACCTCCCTGAGAAGCCTGTAAAAATTGCTTTAGTGATAGACAATTGAACAGTATCATATTGAAAAATGTGGTCTTCAGCCAGCAAAAATTTGCCTTTTAGATTAATTAATGATTTTAAAACCAAATGCTGAACATGAAATTACTTATGTCTGTGTTGGATTGTAATTTTAATTTCTGAGAAGCAAAGCTCCAATAAAAGTAAAAAAAAAAAAAAAAAAAGAGTGTAACCATTACAGAAAAGCTTGGAGGAATAATGGAACTAAACTAGTTTGAAAAGTTACTGCTATTTAATTTGTTTAATACAAAAATTGGACATTAAACCGTGGCATTTCACTGCTCACCTCTTGTCTAAATGGCAGTCTAAGCAGTTCATAAAAAAGGGTTTGTGTCTTTAATATAAATTGATTATCATTCAGTTACAGGCACCAAGCTGTACAGTAGAAAAAATGCAGTTGTTATTAAATCAGTAATGAGATTGAGTAAGTGGACTTCAGAAATGAAGGTCTAAGGTATGTCATCAATTTTTAACTGGATTGTCATGTAGCCTTGCATAAGACACTTAACATTGCTGTATCAGTTTTCCCATTATAAACTGCCCTGAGAATTCTACATTTGAAGTCAAATCATCATGTTCTACCCAAAGAAACATAATTATGAATTACGAGTCCTTTATTTTTTCTCAAAGTTACAGATGAGTCTCTGTAAGTGCTGTGGTGATAGTCTTGGCAGTGTGAAATTTCTGTCTGTCATAGCAATATGGTGGTTGTCTTTTTCATTTCCATCACTGTTGAATACTTCTCACAGAGAAGAGAGTAACAGTCTCATTGCATATAATCTGAAGAGACTTAACAATATTTCTGCAGGTGCCTTTTTTGGACACATCAGATAATTGACGGGCTGCGGTGTAAACAGTTATTTTTCCCCTGACAGAGAATACATCTGGCTATGAAACCTAATGCTGCACATCTGCACAGAAATTAGAGTATGCAACACAGAGAAGATGAAAATGAGCTCAGGCACTGAGCTCAAGTGAAAACACATCACAATTTTGTGTTTTTAGTAATGGCAACCTGAATCATCGTCCTGACTTCATGCTTTAGAATAAGGGAGTACATGGACAAGAAGGGAAAGAAATATAGTGGAATTCAGTTGCTCAGCCTGGTGGAGTAAGGCCAGGGAAATATGGTGTTACCTAGCTACCTGCTTCAGTGAAACCATGCATGCACTCCGACAGTGCAGGCTTGCATCACTTCATAAAACTGATGTTGAAGAAAGCTAATTTCACTGTAATGAAACTCTTTTTCAGCCAGAGCAGATTGCCGCAAAATTGATGTCCAAGGTAAAAGAGAGCAAATGGGAAGGGTTGGTTTAGGTTTTAAAAAACAGGAGCACTCAGTGGTAGTACAGATCAGTGCTGAGATAATGCTTTATGTACACATAAGCAATATGAAGGCAGATTTTGAGAAAACGAAACTTGCACTCCCCTATCACCAGCTATTCATTCTTGTAAGAGGTGAATGATGGGCCTTTTCTCAGTACTTCTGGTTGATGCTTTAAGGCTGTTTCACATCTATGTTAGAACCAATGAAGCATGCTTACACTGTCACTGTGTGTTCATTGAGTCTCTTGTTACAAGTTTTAGCTTGTTCTTAGAATCACTGGCTTTAGTAAGTACATGCAAATTTGAGCTTGACCTGTGAATATAAATTGATTACACAGAACTTCTGGTATTGATTCTAGCTGCCGCTCACCAGCTGTTTGTATCTGAGTGGTGCTATCCCAGAGTGCTGTCATTATGTTAGTACTTCTCTGATCATGAATGGTTAAGGTTGGAAGGGACCGCAGTGGTCAAAACCTCCCTGCTCAAGCAGGGTTGGGGTTATCCCAAAGCATATGGCACAGGTTTGTGTCCAGATAGCTCCTGAATATCTCCAGTGAGACAGAATCCACAACCTCTGGGCAACCTGTTCCACTGTGATCACTAAATACACAGGCATGACAGTGTAGGGACGCATTAGTTACAGAAAGCAGCTTCAAATTCTAGAGCCACTCAGTTGAAGTTAACAATATTCAAATAGAATTTAGGGATACAGAATTTTGAAGTGCTGAGGTATTTAATTTCAAGGGGACTCCCTCTCCCCTATCTCCCCCCAACCCCCGATTCTTCCATCCGTGGAAATAGTGATTTGATCCCCTAAAGAAAAGTGTTATATCTTCAAGCCCTTGTGACTGGTGAAATTGCTACAGAAGATCTATGTAAATGGGTGGTGGGAGGAAGCATGTATATGACAAAAGAACTTGTAGGAAATAGCTGTGTTATATAGTGTTGCGGTGCATTTAATTAATAATAGTGCAGTCTAAATTACCCCCTGCCATACTGACCCTTTTGGTTTTTCCCTGGTGGTGGGTGTGTCAACCATTCAGTGTCCTGTCCAGAAACCTGAAACATTCTGGGTGGGAAGGGCTAACATGAATGGCAAATCCTGTGGTATCTCAACCCTGTATCACATATCAGAGGTCCTGTGTATTGTCCTTCTGTCTTGGTCACTCCCTCCTTACCTGGTATTGGTTATGGCTTACCCTTGCCCCTCCCCATGCTCCTAATACAAAAGCTGATACCTGAACCCCAGGGGCTCTCTCCGATGCTCTCTCTAGAGCAATAAACATCTACCATCAACCCACGTGAGAGTCACTCTTTCTTCTTCCACGCCGAGCTACGCTTCAGCCTGAGGTTCAGACCCTCAAACCCAAGGATATGAACTTTCTATTTGGGCTGGTGATTCCAGACACCTCCAGAATATAGGAGCTCAGGGGACACTGGTCATCCTCTGAAAAAAAGTCACTGACTTTTACACAACAAGAGTTCAGCTTTGTAGAGACTGGAGAGACAGACTGTGGATTTAGGCAATAATGATAGTTAACTCTTTCCTGACTGCTGAAATCACACTGAGAGTTCCTCTTCAGATGCCAGAAATTAAAAAAATTGAAAACCAAAATCAGTGTCTTAAAAGATGCTTGCCATCAATTAGAAACATCTAAAAAAATGATGATGCTGTTTTATTTATGATGGATCAGTGGTCATGTGAGTTCTAAGTGTTTTCTTGATTCCAGAGTTGTTTTTAAATCACGGCAAGACAGGATCTGCTATACTAGCCATTAGAGTAGTTTTGACTTGGCAAAAATAATAGGAATGTGGAGTCCACACTATATTGCTGTGTTGTCAGTTAGAAATAAATAAATAAATTACAAAACTGAAGAAAAGAGAATTCACCCCTGGGGTATAACCAGCTGTGTTGTTTTATTCTAACACTGATGGAGAGTGCTGTCTCAGTAAGATAATAAATTATATCAAAGCATGCAATTATCCATGAAGAATTTAGCTGGAAAGTGAAGATAGCCATGATATTTTTGATAAATAAGAGATAAGGTCATATGGTATGTATATATCTTAGATATAGTTTGTAAAACCAAGTTCCTTGTAGCAGTAAGATCTTAGCTAAAGGTAGTTTTCATTAACCAAGCTCCTGTGCTGGGTGTAATTTTCAAATAAAGGCGTTGTTCAGATGCAGTTACACAGCAGACTTCTATATATTTTAAATTCACAAACCTATTGAAAACAGCCAGTCTCATCTGGTCTGACTTCCTCCCAGCTCCAGATGAGTATTCCTTCTCTTCTTTTTCTGCTGTATTAATGTTTGTGTGATAATACAACTTAGTTCTATTGGAGATCAGTCTTATCTTTCTAAAAGCCAGTTTCTCTTTTGTTTGGGTACGTAGGCAGGCAAGCCTAACCTTGGGAATAATGTTACACAGAAGCAAGCATATGTCATTATATCCTATTGATCTTCTAACAATGAAACAAAATTGGTTGTAACCCAAGACGATATTTTAAAATTGGAGATGTGTATTTTGGGAAATTTTCAAGTCTGAAAGATGCTGGGAAAACAACTTCAGAAGAAATCTTCTTCAATACATGTTACAAAAGAAGGTCAGAGAAACTATAGCACCACTGTTTATTAGGACCACAACATAAACCGCTTCCTTCTCATTTTCACTACTTCTGTAGAGATTTACTTCTCTTACTGGGGAAGACTCTGACATGTATTGATGAAAATCTGTGGGAGCACCCTGTTTTTAAACGTGGTAGATAGCCCATGCAGTTTGCCATGGTTATGCTGATTATCAGCAGCAAGGGGTTTTAAGAAGAAAATCTTGTCCTTTTCTTCAAAGCTTATGAAAATAGCTCAGTACTACTCTATTAAGATAGTCATATTTGGGAGTTGTTTTAAAATCTTCTACATGAGTGCATTAGCCTTTATGTACCATTGAGTAGGGAAGTGTAAAGTATTCTTATGGCCTTCTGGCTGGCATAAAAGGCCCTCTTGAATTTCGGGTAGCAAATCAGACCCAAGTGCTTGCCATCATTGAGCAGACTGTGCTAAAAAAATGCATAGCTTTCATAATCAGGTATGTTTGATGGACACTTCTGTTCTACTGCTTGTGCATATTATTACTCCTGTTCCTGCTATTATTTGATGAAGAAGGGAGGTCAGGAAAGCAAGCCAGAAAATTCTTTTTTTTTTTTTTTTTTTTAAGTCCAAAGATTTTCATACTAAAACTGAGAATAGAGACTTTAGTTCATTCATGTTTTGAATCAAATATCACATTTTTGGAATACCTTGCAAAGCTATTTTCATGGATGTGTAGTATTTTCATAATCTCCAACATAAAAACTTTTGAGACACAGCATTTCTGTATTTGAAGGCCCTTTTCCACTTTCAAAAGAATATTGAAGTACACACTTTTTAAAAACACTGATTTTCTACTTCATTATTTCCAACGTCATTTCCACTTGAAAGGAGGTCACTACTTTCAGAGGCATGTCCCTTACTGCTGCCTGAGATGTTACTGTACCATGCTACATGCAAGGAATGCTTGTTTCTGGAGGAAGTATATTATGTATTACAAAATTACCATCATGTTCTTTCAAAATATATTATTGTACACTCTTGAATAGCATGGCAAGATCCTGGTTCTTACTATCTTTGGAATGGGTCAGACACTTGCTGGATAGTCAGCAGAAGCTGGTTGGTAGCTGAGTAACAAGCCCAACATGAGTAAAAGGTCTTCCAATATAGTACCTTTGGTTAGCACTCAGAGGTTTTTCCAAGTAAAATGGTAAGAAGCTTCTGAAGTCAGTATCTGTGCTGGGAGAAAGCAGCAGGGTTCTGATGTCACTGCTATTCTGGTTCAGCTTTACCAGGTCTCCTTGATGTCACCAAAGGACATTGCTGCAAATCTGAAGTTCTGTAAGACTTCATTTAAGCTAGAGGTCAAGGAAGGGCAGACAGGTTTCTTCAGGATCAGTACCAAATTTGGAAGCAGCCAGTAAATTTCTCCTAGTGCAGTGCAGTTTGAGACCCAGTGCTAAAATTTGCTTTGATGTCAGCCAAGGTCACAAATGTTACCAAAAGCAGACAATTCTGCTGAATTCTTCGTAACTGCAATTTTCTCTAGTCAGTCAACTTGATTAAATTGCCAACTGTTACATATCTCCTTTTCAGTGTTTTTACAATAAGAAGCCATTTGCTTTTCAGTTGTTACCTTGGCTACACCTGTATATTCTTAGTATCCCAAGAAATCAAAGCAACTTACAGAGCTGGCATAAGAATCTTTTTGATGTGCTTCACACAGGATAACCACGCTCATGGACTAATGAACCCCACGGTATAGCTTGTTTCACTTTCACCTTTTTCATCCCTGCAGGCCAGAATGCCAAGCCACTGAGGAAGGTGGCCCCTCAAGGTCCCATAGGCACATGCTAATGGGGGTTCCCTCCCCTGTATCCTTCACAGAAAAGGGGTGCAAGTGCCCAGCAGTGCCCTGCAGTGAGGCTGCTCTGTCTGCCCAGCATCAGCAGCTGTCATCTCCACTGCTGCAAATGTTTTTGCTGGTTTTATATTGTTATTCAGGGTTTTTTTTTTTCCCACCGAAGTCTCTGTTAATTGCCTGATTACTGTATAATCCATCTGATTGTTATCTTAATCTTTAGCATTATCAGTCTTGGACAAACACCCCCTGAGACAGTTTTGGTTGTCCCATTCACATTCACCACTACACTGATGACTCTATCTGATCCTTCTTGTTATAAGGCTGTTGGAACATGAATGCCCTCACAGCCATCCCAGGACTCATTCTCACACTCTAGCTCTTTAATATCTGAGGACAGAATTAACCTTAGAAAGACAGGTTTGTAGCTGAAAGGATTCGGATCTAGAAGAGCCAAATACTGTCCTTTCTTATTGCATATTTATAACTTGCCATACATTTAAATGTATTTCAATTTATAGCACAGAAGGCATTATAAGAGTAAAAACACAGCATGTAACCTTAGAAGCCGGATTAACACCCTTTTCAGTCTTACACTTTGGATAAAATACACTTGTTTTGATTTCCAGATGGAAAACACTTCCACACATACTTGGATTTCTAGTCATTCCTCCTTTCAGGTGTATGACAGAACATTCTGTATTAAACTCCCCAAAACTGATTGAAGATGGCCTTATGGCTACCCATGCTGTATGGCTAAGATAGGTTATCTGTCTCTGCTACTGATTTCAGTGCTCCTACTTCTAGAACAAAACAAACTGTAACCAGGAGTTCCTGTTCAGGACATTCCACAAGCTAGATAATGTCTTTTTGTTGCTCTGATAATGTTTTCAACATGTAATTCTTTGGTTGAAATACTTAAAAAGAGTCTTAGCAATACTGGTGTGTTCTGCACCTAAATGGCAGCAGCTGAAGAGTGATCACAAGTTCATGAAGCTGTAAATGTTGAACTAGTCTATCAAGCTGTTTGTTTGGCTTTATTGACTTACTGCTAGCCGATTTTAATCTCCACAATTCTTTTGTCATTATTGAGACCTTTACAGATGTCGAAGAATCTGATTTTTAATTCCAACAAAAATACAGTACCCAAAATTCCTGTGTTGTTAGAGCAGCATGCTTATTTCTCTGCTGCTTTTCCATCTGTGTGTCAGAAGACGCTTCAGCTGGATTTCATGCAGAGCATTTATATGGACTCTTAGATACGTAAACTTCTTCGTTCCTTCTCTTCAGCAAAACAAAACTACTGTAGCTGTTTTCCTACAGCTCCAAGGCCAAAGAAATATATTCCGCTACATTTAGACAGACTCCAAGTATGTATCCAAGTCTTCCTAGATCCACAAGATATGTAGCACCTACCCTTTAAGAAGAGGCCCAGCAGTTATTTGTAAGCAGAAAATGGAAGCAGTTCTTCACTGAGGGATAGCTGTATATTCAGCTAGAGAGCAAGGCAGTGAAGAACAGCCACCTTTGGCATTCCCTGGTGGCTTACTTGCCCACATACTTGATCATCCAGAACCCTGTCATATTACCTTGCTGCCATCACTGTGTGCAACTCCAGCACAAATACTACATTTGAATTTCCTGGAGCTGCACGTGACCAAGGAGCCAGTCCTACACACACTTGAACTGAGCAGTGAAGAGACACGATGGTTTCTTAGGATCACGGCAGTTGCCAAGTGACATAGCCTTTCCATAAGGGAAAGTGGTTAAAATCCAAATACAGCTCAGCATTTTATTATAGTCAGCTGGAAGGAGAGTGTCTCTTTCTGGATGGTAAGTGCAAGCCAAGTTTGTAACCACAAATGATGAAGTGTCTGCAGGCTATATAGATTCTAAGACAATTGCAAGTGACTAAGTTTCTTCAAGCACCCACAGAAAGTGGTAACAATCACATCAAATGCATTTAGCAAGCCTTCTGAGCTACATGTAAAGACTTCTGAGTAGTGTGCAGTGTCAGTTTAGAAATACAAATAGGACTTCATGATGCTTAAATTATTCCAGGTACTCATTTATCTTTTACAGTTAAACGGTGACAAAATATGCAGGCAAACCTTGAGTATCAATAAGGGCTGCAGAAATATATTGGTGTTGGAGATGTTTTTATTTTGCTGTATATTTTTCATTCTCTGCATTTGCTTTTACTTCCACTGGGATCAGTGGCAAAATTTCCTTTAACAGGAGAGGACAACTTTACCTTGAGGCAGTGCAGGATGTTGACTGCAGCTGTCAATGACAACTGTATCTTAGAACAACAATGTGAGTACAATTCAACACTGCCTCATAATTTGTATGATTATTTTCACTGGAGAAAACATTTGGAATCTTTCCGCACCTCACTTAATTGATCCTGCTCTGAAGTGTTGCAAGCAAAGCTTGGTAACAGACATTTCTGTGGCATTCCATTTTGACTTCAATATTTCTTTTCTCTGTCCTTATATTTCAGGCTTGATTATCTTATTTGGTACGTTCAAATATTAGAGTCTTTCTAACTGATTCTGAAAAAATGTGGTTCATCAAATATTTGTTTGAATTGCTGGTTGACTGGTTAAACTTTGAGTGGGTTATGGTAGGTTTGTGTCTTACAGAAGCTTCTGTCTACATAACCTAGTAAGGCATTTTTATTAGATGTTTTATTTCTGCTTTACTTTCATGTATTGCTGTCATGAGCATGATAAAAAAACAATGTGTGTTGGGATACTGCGGTTTTAAAAACTGGTGGTGGTGGTACCATTATTGTCCTTAATAACTTCACATACACACTCATTCCAATGTGACATTCACCCAATCTTAACTTTCTTCTCTCTTTCTTCTTTTGGGAAGATTGCTCTTGATCCTGGAGAACTGGGGTTTGATTTTGTGCTATTTTGGTGCTTGCAGTTACTGATCTTGAGCATCAGTGGCCAAATCTCCAGACATCTGGGCACATTTTTGGGCGCATTTTCAAGGAAATTCCCATTTCTCCTATTTTATAAACCTGCTTTTCTTCATCTAAATATATGTATAAACACATGTGAGCTGCCTCTAAATTGAGGGATTTGCCTTATGGTATGGCACATGCCTTTCTTTATTGCAGGATTTAGTCACATCACTTCAGTTTAATCCAGAGTGTTTCTATGTCTTACAACAAGCCTATACAGGTTGTAGCTAGCAAATAGCAGGCCTGTGCTTGAGAATTCAGAAACTCAGTTTTGGACATTCACACCTTATGTCTGTGGTTATCTCCTGCCTGTTGATGTTAACAATCTAAGGTATTGTCCATGACAGTTTAAAATATCAATATTTAAAAGATGTAAAGAACAGAAATTATTCTATGATCTTTCAGTTTTTCTAGTCTTGAACTGAAGAATCTTATGCTTACTTTCTTGTGCATTTTTCTGGTAACCTGCTATTAATTTTCTGCTTGGATTAATCAATTCTTGTCATTCATTTAAAAGCTACTCTGCTACGTACCCTATTGAAAGGGGAATAATGTGGCCTCGTGTCATTGCCTTGTTGCAAAAAGCAATTGTACTTTTAGATGATGCTGAAAATAACCAACAGTTTCAGACTAAGCTCAGATTTTTTTTAAAGGCTGGTTATAGCAGTAAGGTACCACATCAAGTATAACAAATGTTTATATTTAGGAAATATAAGAATATACTCAGAATAGAAACACCAAAGAACATATAGTATTGCTTCCTCTTCAAAAACAGAGAAACACACCTCAAAACCAGGGTCTGTCTCTGTTCTCTCTGTTTGGTAGAAATATAAAACTTCCAGAGGGAGTTTTGCCTGAGAGAGTAGCTTGGATTAATAGCTAAAAATAGTAATGCATCCAGGGAGGAATAAAATTGGTGGGCTAGAAATATGGCACTAAGAGTACCTAGTGACATGAATTTGTCATTTCTACAACACTTAACTCCACAGGAATTTGTCCCATACATGCCTTAAATCTTCAAGCAAAGCATTAGATCTGTATGACTTCACTGAATGAGGTTAATAATTGCTTTCTTTCCAAAATATAGGACAAAGTAGCTGGTCTCCAAGGCAGAAATGCATAAGAGAAATATGAGATATTAGAACTAAAGCCCAGGTGCTGAAGAGTAAGCTCTTTCCAGAGAAGTAATGAGGGAAAATGGTGTGATTTTTGTTTTCGTAATGTTGAAACCTAAAAATACTGAAAGAAGCATTGCATTTGATGAAGGAAAAAGGCAACACATTTCCCCTCTACTGGTTCATTTCTTTTCAGGATTTATTAATGGCAGAGGAAGTAAGCTCAAATATTGGAAGCAAGTATTAAATTTTCCATTTTTTATTCAAAATTGGCATGTAGGATTACAAATTTTGCTTAAAAATAATTTAGAAATCTTGAAAGTTGTTTCCTTGTTCACAGACAGATATAAGGAATCTATCAGTCATCATGGCTACTGTAGCAGGACAGGAGAATTGCTCTATGTTTTTTGTCTTGTTATAATAATGCATTTTACAAGAAACTTAACACACTGCAGCACTGAATCTGCAATTCTCATGCTATTCTAATACTTGTGAAAAACACCTTTTCATATGTTTCATATATTTTCATATGTTTCATACTGTTTTCATACTGTCTTCTATCAAGAGGCATGCAAAAAGTGGCAAGGAATGAGCTCATCTTTTACTAAAATAAATACTTGAGATCAAAACCTGTAGGAGGAGTTAACAGTCTTTTCATATAACATGCCTGTCACTAATGAGTTCAAAGCAGGAATGCTGCTGAGATGATGTAAGGGAGGTGGGTAAGCCACAGCTCTTTAGGATAGTTTGTGTTGGGTTTGCAGGGCAAGGGCTTGGTGCCACAGGAGCTACAGGGGTGGCAGCTTCTGTGAGAAGATGCCTCTGTAGCCTACCATGAAGACCATGGTAAGGCAGCTGCCTGCAGCCTGTGGAGGTCTATTGTGAAGCTGAGATCTGCCTGCAGCCCATGGAAACCTCCAGGCCTGGAGCTTGGGGATGTCCAAAGAAGACCGTGACCCAGTGGAGACTCCATGCTGGAGCAGGCTCCTGGCAGGAGCTGTGGCCCCATGGACAAAGGAGCCCACAATGGGGCAAGTTTCCTGGCAGGACTTGTGACCCCATGGGGGATCCAGGCTGCAGCCATCTTCCTGAGGGACTGTACTCCATAGAAGGCATCCATGATAGAGCAGTTGATGAAGGGCATGCAGTTGCTAGCTGACATTCAAGATTTTGTTTCAAATTTTATTCTTTTAAGATTTTCAATTTGAATGCACTCTTTTGTGCCACAGCACAGCTAAGGAAACAGGGAACAGTATATTGTGACCTGTTGGTTGCAGTGTGCTTTTCACCTAGGGAAGGAAAAAACACCATCCTTTTGGATTCTTTTTTTTTGCTAGCAAGCCCTAGAGCACTTCCATCATTCCTTGCTGCTCAAATTCCCTTACAATTAAGAGACACTTTTTCATTTTAAGCCTTTTTTGAATTCACGGAAGTGAAGGTGCTCATTGGTCAAGGATATATTCAGTAATATTGCCACTGTCAGTTGTTTAAATCAGTCCTTGTAATTACTGTTCAGATGCCATGGGTGCCTATATACAGCAGAAGAAATTACTTGAGAGAACTAGCCCCTCTGGCATAGAAGTTCATATGTGAGCCAAAGACTTGGCACACACTGATGCCGTTATATGAAGTGAACTTGCATTTTAGCAGCTCCCATGTGCTTTAAATATCTATGACAAGAAGGTCATTTAGAAGAAACACAGTGATTTCTTTTGATATCCCCTTTCCGTAATTTGATGAACAGAAATTCCCAATCTCTGATGGAGTAGGTGGAGTACTGCTGACCTGCAGGGCTATCAGCAGAAAGGCTGTGAGTGTTCCATTTGCTGTCATCTACTCCTTTGATCCTGTCTGGGGACAGGTTTTCATGGCCTAGCATGTGACACAGCACAATTTTCCAGTGTCTAGATGTCAAACACCAGCACCCGTGGCCACTAGAGAAACCCTGCTGACAACCTTAAAATGTGATCAAATTGCATGCTTCCACTCTGAGATGATACTTCAAACAATATTTAGATATGCTTATCGCTAAACCTTATGTGGAGATAAAAGTTCAGTTTCCAGAGCATCTTTTGGAATATGTATCCAAAATAAAGACCAAGAAACCCCCACTACATTACCTAACTTCCACTTACCTGAGAGGGAATAAAAAACCCAGTTATTTTAGTATGTTCTAAAGATCCAAGAATTTCTGTGACACAGTACCATTTAGAATATTGTTGAATAAAGTGAGGTAGGTCCTTCTTGACCTGTTTTCCAGTGTGTTACAGCTAAAGTCTGTCAAGATGACTTCGGGTATGATATGAATGCATGAGTTCATTGGTTGCCACTTGCAACTTCAGATGGAAATTGTTGTCCTGAATGTGAGTTCATTACCCAGTGCTAATTCTCACACCTAGTTGAGGTATCTTTTTTTTTATCTGAGAGTGTGCAAACAAGGCAGCTGGGTGGTAGCACACAAAAGCTTGACTCCCTGATCGTCTAAACTTTACTCTATTTATACATTTTAACAAACAAGGGCATCAGCATTCATTGGTCACAGTTTCCACAGTTTTATCATCAGTTAGTACTCAACCCCCTATTTTCTCGTTATATCTCGCACTTCTCATGCTAATTCGTCCTCAGGTGTAGTTCTTCCCTCCATTTGAGTCTGTGGTCTATTTTGAGTAGGTCAATGAGTTGGTGGTCAGGATCTGCCACTGCTGGAATTACCTTTCCCCCAGTTACTGCTCAGTCCTGATTTCACTCCTGGTGACTCTCATTTATCTAGGAATTCTCTTCACTTTTTCTTGAAACAAAATGTTAGCCAAGAATACAAATTCACAGTGCAATTGCTTAATCATAAATGTCCAGCTACACTACTCATAAATAACTAAAAAAAATAAATTGTAAAATTTGATTCAAATCTTGCGGGTCTCAAATCTTGAAGGGCTTGATGTCAAATGAATTTTGTATGCTATAGCTCTGAAGATCACTCTGACAACCCTTGCTCTGTAAGTTTTAACTAATGAGCAGTTTTCCAGGTATTTTCATGTAAAGCATGAATCCAATCTTGATAAGAATATCTGAGAAAACTAATTTGTACAAAGAGGACACATGTAAAAGCCAGTTAAGCTTTTCTGCTGATAGAATAAATTATATAAAATTGTAAACAATGCTAAAGGTACAGAGCACAAATGAGGAAGCCATACCATACTGTT
Organism: Sinosuthora webbiana; assembly: GCA_013397395.1. Classification (NCBI taxonomy): domain Eukaryota; kingdom Metazoa; phylum Chordata; class Aves; order Passeriformes; family Sylviidae; genus Sinosuthora; species Sinosuthora webbiana. The sequence goes on along the minus strand of VXBN01001812.1, from coordinate 39,068 downwards.
ATTTACATTTGGTAGTTGTTAAGCTTTCTCAAAGACTGTGGAAGAGATCAGCCAGATGAGACGTAATGTCACCCTGCAGTGATTTAATTATGGTCATGTCTGGTTTCAGTCAAGAGTTGGTAATGAGCCGCTTTCATTTTCCCATTCAAATATTTCTGTTGAGCATTTTGTCAGTGTGCAGACTATTTTAAATATTTTGCTTAACAAGTGAACACTTCGCTCTGCAAAAGCATCAGCCTTAGTCACCCAGGTGGTAGGAAGAAATTTTATGTGACACAAGTTGCATAGGCAGATGGAGTGAAGGTCTTGTGGTCCAATCTCAGGACATTTCCATGCTCAGAGAAACTAATAAAGCTGCTTATGAGCAGAAAACTTTTAATCTGGAGATTGTCTGTAATGCCTGCAGCCTGAAACATAAGTAATCTAAGGATGATTATGATGCAAGTGTGTTCAGTACCTGCTCTAATAACCTCCTGCCCCAAGTCCGCTTGCTAACTTTATTAAGAACATTTGTAATGATGGTATTAGAAGTTATGATGTTACTTTGCCTTTCACTGGAAGTGTGTTTGAAGGATGTTTTTGAACGAGCTATATACCAAGAGAAGTATTTCTTATATGGGAGAGTGGTATGGTAAATCTGTAAACTGAAAAAATGAGCCATCTTAGCAATGGATGCTAAGCAATGAGCCATCTTAGCAATGGATGCTAAACTGAGCCATCTTAGCAATAGATTCTTCAATGAGCCCCAGAAGATATAGTAGGTAACAGGGCAGGCATGGCATCTGAGACGTGGTATCCCTGAGATCCGAAAAAGAAGAACCTATTAGTGTCTTTGTTGCCTACCCTGGCATGCAATGAGATATGAAGAACGTATGTGAATCCTCAGGGATTTAAATGATGTAATGTTATTGCCTAGGCTTTCTTTTGTATGTAACAACACAGGGTTGTCCAAAATCAGAGGAGGCTGTAACAAGACAGCAGTCAGGAATCCTAGTCAGTCCCACTGGGACAAAGGACCAGACAAAATGTCAAGTGTCTCTCGAAGTCACATATTAGTCATATACTAATATGTTATTTTAGGAATTGAAAATGTACTGCACTATCAGTGGAGTTTGAAATGGGACAAACACAGCCCTTTAGTCTAAGCAAGGAAGTAACTTAATCAGCATATAAATTCAAACAATCTCACTTTTGCCTACTATTGCATAACTGGTTTATCTCCACTTCACAAAAACTTAATTTTGGGGCCTTCTATAACATCATGAGGTTTCAACCTACCAATTCACAGGTGTACTTTCAATTGAACCTTGAGTGCATTATTAAGTATGGTAAGATATTACCAAATTCCTAATACCTGATGGAGTATAATTTAATTTTTAGATTTTTTAAAATGAAAATGACAAAAGCCAGTAATTGTATGCAGTGTTAGAGGCATGCTTGAGGAATTTTTCAGGTAAGCACACAAAAATTATAAGCCCAACATTCAGGCAGAGAAGTCTTTCAGTTGCAGCATCAGCCCACAAATGTAATAACAATGGCATCTGGTGCAGACAAGCAGGATTCTATCCTTCTGGGGTCATACTGAGGAAGAAGTGGCATCTGACTAAAGAGTATGCATGTCAAATGCTCAAGGCTAATGGGCAGCACTGCTGATTAAACACAAGGCTCCTGTAATCAGTCACTACTATTTCTGTTTGAAGTTTATGAACAGAAGTTAAAAGAAAAATGTCTTCAGACAAATCACAGTGGAATGGGAAGAGGAGATGAAATTCTAGTTATTGAAGGACAGTGAGATGTGTACATTTCCTAATATGCCAAAGACTGTGCTTTTGCAAAACGAGAGCTGATTAAAAATATAGCATATGTTGACAGCAGCAAAAGATTCCATACTGGATATGTAAGCAGCAACACCTTAAAACTGGCTGACAGAAAATTAGTTGCTAGGGTTTTCAGTGAGTACATTTTGCTAGCAAGCATTTGAGAGGTGACCAAATTGCAAAATATTAACTTTCATGCATGGGATCAGCACTTCTGCTGGGTCTGATGGACTGCCATGGAGCTTGCCCACTTACACCAGAGAAGGACAAGTCCTGCAAAAAACATGTCAGATGGTCAGATTACACTGAAAATGTATAGGTTTGGTGACTACAGTGGTGATATCATAAGCCTTGGCCAGCTTTCCACTTTCTGGTCATTAAAATGCTTGCACTGCTATATGAATTACCTCTACTTAACAATTTTCACTGAGTAAGAGGCACATGTCCTGATAGGATTCAAGCACACTACCCTCACAGCAATGATGAGTTAAATTTAATTGGAGTACCCTAGCACACAGAAAAAAATAATTGTTCATATTCTTACTTTGTGATCATTAAAGCTAAAAAGAGTGTAATGTGGCAACTAAATATGTATATGCATGTAGGGAATTACAGATCATTATGATTGGAGTTTGTAGCAGACTGATAAAGCAGGCCAATTTTTAATTCAAAAGCCTTTATTAAATACATTAATTAACAACTCATTTTGTGCTAATGGTTAATACTTAAACAATATTAGTCATCTTCACTATGTATGCAAAATTATTTGTCCTTGGCATAGATATCTCAAATAATTGCTGTGTATGTGGTGCCGTGACACTGATGCCATGAAGTCTGATGGCTGTGTCCTTGGTAGTCTTGGTTATGGAGGTGGAGGCAATAAGGCTGGATAGCTCTTCCATAGGGGAAGTCTGGTCATATGTGGGCCTGTCCTTTCTCGTGCTGCCTGATGTTAATATGCTCTTTGCCTGCCTCCTGAAAGATGGATGTAATCTACTTCACTTACTGCTTACCTTGGTTGTGGTCAGTCATTCATCATTTGTATGCATCAATATGTCCTGCCCCCGTGCAACCTTTTGCATCTATCTCTTTTGCATCTATCTTTGTATTTATCTTTTTTCTTTTCTTGAATGCATGTTTCCTGTGTGTTGCGGTATGCATACTTGTTTCCCCTGCTGGTGGTCACATTACTCAGATAGATAGATAAAATGTATATAAGACGCTAATAAGCTTCTATTGGTTACACTTTTAATTACATTTATATTGGGTTCAAGGCAATTTGATGTTAAACCCTAAATAGTGCATGCTCAGTTTCTAGGTTTCACAAACCTCTGCTTTGGCTACAACGAGCTGAATCTTTCTCTTCAGCTAGAGTAGATGTCTGGCTATTTTGGCATAAGAAAAGCTGCTTTGACTTCATGCTTGTCAGTCGCTACAGGAGAAAACAGGCTTTAAAGGCAATGCGCTTGAAAAGGTATTCTGGATTCCAGGGGTTGTCCTTGCCTGCCTTGAGGCTAGATCCTGGTTTTGTTTGTACTGAGATTTGTTGAAGAAAAGTGGGGAGGGCTGCTAAAAATATGGCATAGTTCTCATATATTAAACCCTCGGTGTGCCTGAAATATCTAAGGAATACAGACATCTGAAAGAGGATGCAAAAGCTACGCACACATGCAAATCAGTGCCAAGATCTGATCAGTATTTCCCCAAACATTTAAGAGAATGAAAAGACAAAACAAACAAACAAACAAAAAAAACCAAACCCAAAATGTGGATGAAATGTTGTCTTTTTCAAAAGGCATTAGATTTAATGCAATTCAGTCATCCTTAGATATTGTTTCAAAATACTATTTTATGTGGACAAAATGCCATCTGAGGGCACTGTCATTTTGTAGTTGCATCAGTTGTGTGCCTAATTCAGGTAAGATCTGCATGCATGGCTTATTTATTTCCATGTGTTTATACCAAAGGCATGGCACTGAATATCAGTGCTATTCAGTACCATTCCTATACTGCACTCTCTTTTTAATGCAGGCTCCTATATAGCTAGGAAATGCACATCCTTTCTCTTCAGGAAACTCTGAAGGAGAACTCGGCACATGTACATCTGGAAACTTCCAGTCACGGAGATTGTGATTCACAGTTCATGTGATTTGCAGTGACTTAGGTTTTAATTTTAGCTAGTTATACAGAATGAACATGACTCTTCTGAAGCCAGTTGAAAGAGCTTTAAGTGATAAGACCTCCTGAGTATTTAATTGGGCATAAGTGCTCTGGATGAGCAACATGTGAAACTAAACATCATCTTAAATGAAACACATAACTTTAATCTTCTGGTACAATAATATAATAGAGGAAAAACACATGGATTCTTTCCAGATTGATGTGACTGAAGGCAGTAACACAGTATGGTGCAGAGAAATAACCAGCTTCTCAGGATGGCAGTAAAAAAAGAAATATTTGCTTTTCTCAAAGACTGAACAAAGATCTTCTTAATAGACCTGACTAGAGGTATAGAAAGAATACAGGAGCTGCTAGTGTTATTCATCTCACAGGTGTTGTAAGGGAAGGTTATGAGTGTTATATATATTCTGTGGAACCTCCCTAGAGAAAACAAAAATGATGGGAAACAAAATCCTCTCTGCTATGTCAGCACAACTAAAATTAAAACAGATGCCAAAGTATGTCATTAAGGGAGACATTTTCCAAGACAGCAGTAGTTCAGTGCCCCAGTTACACCAAAAGTCATCTTTTTAGAAGCTTTTGAAACTGTTGCAGTAACTCGTCCCTTCACTCAAAGGGGAAGAAAGGTCTTTAGGACAAGTACCCTATTAGTTGCAGAGAAAAGTAGGTGGAAATAAAACAGTTATTCTTGGCCATAACTTTTAAAAAGCTGAGTTTTTGTGTCACAAACTAATACCTAACTTACTCAGTGGAAAAAAGATAATTTCATCCCTTTATGGAAAGACTACAGAGACACTACTATCAAAAAATCGTGGTATTACCTGATCTATAAAATATGCACCATCAGTAGTGAAATGTTGTCATGATACAGTCAGCTGGAGGTTTCAGGATGAAGGAGGCAGTAATATCCTATGTGGAAAGTAGAGGATTTTGAGGAGTAAGGGTGCTCTCTGGAGAGCTGCATGTTACTGCCCAGGGGACTACCTCATTCTATCTATAGACACCCAAGTCAGCCAGTGTGTCTATCTATAAGTGATGAGCATTGGAGTGCTTCCTTTATCCCTAGTGAGCATCAGTTCTAGTGGAATCGCAGCTTCCTTATTTACAGTCCTGATTCCTTAACTGCTTGCACATACAGACTATGAGTTAGTAGCTCCCTCAGTTATTTTCTTGCTGACCCAACTGACCTTTTTCTTGGATTTGGTGAGTATGTGCCTAGGCGTAAATGACAACAATTTAAAAATTAAGTTGGTTGCCTTTATTTTGAAATCAAAGAGGTCAGAAAACAGAGGAAAAAATAGCTGCAGCAAGAAATAATTATTTCTACAGTGAAGGTTTCCCTTATTAATCTCACAATGGATTCATGGTGAATGCTGTTAAAAAATTATAACATGTATGTGTGTGAAATTGAACAGAATAAAGATAGCATAATAAAATAAAAAATAATTAAAAAATAAAGATAAAGACAGGTTATATCTATTTTTTAAAAGATATTTGGTAGAAAGATTTTAATGAAATCAGTAATTTTTTTATGAAACTAGTAATGAAACCAGAAACATCTTTTTGACACAACTTGAGGATTCAATACTGTGTTGAAGAGGCAAAGTACAATTTTTTTATTATATCTTCCACTTTACAGTGAAGAAAGAAAAACGTGATACAGCCAACTGTGCTTTTTGTGTACCCTGTTTCCTGCATTAGATACTTTCCTTTTTTTCAGCAATGTTTGTGCACCTTAACAATAAACAGCAGCATTTTTTTTTTAAGTAAAAGCTGTTCAATGTCCTTCCTGTCTAACCTGCTGTGATGCCTCTTGTTTTGTGGCAGCAAGCACAGAAGCATCCTTCAGAGGCCTAGGTAGACAGTGATGGGGCACAAAACAAGCCAGGAAAGAAGGTTATTGCTGACTGAGATGTGAGGGAGAGAATATCAGTGAGACCTGCTTCTCCTACTTGTGTCTTCAGATCTGGGAAGGGATGCGGCTACATTCCTTACTCCTGTTTCCCAGAAAATGATCCTCCTTGAGTAATCCCAATACTAAGTGAGCTCTAAGTGCTGCCATTCTGGTAGTGTGGAGAACTGTCTACAGAGTAATTTTACGGCACTGATGTGCCTTTTTATGTCTTTCTTCTTGTTTGATTTATTCCAATGGTTTCAAATGATGCTGTTGGAAGTGAACTACAAGTGAATATTTCAAGCTTACAGTCTCAGTCAAAGCCTCGGTGTTTAAGGCTGCTCTAAACCTATGATTTTGCATATGCTGGAGGTCTGATTACACCACCCTTTTTAAAGGTATGCCTGACATGTACAAATCATTAAAGCTGTTTTTTCATGAAGTTTTAGGTTATATTTCCTCTTTAACACAATTTAAAAAAAGCATGTCAGTTGACAGGATGTATTTTCTCATCCATTTTTTTTTTTTTTTTTTTTTTACAGAATAGTCTATACCTGATCTATCTGTGAAGGAGGTATCTCAATTCAAAAAATGAATATGGATTTTTGAACTCCAGATGCTCAGCCATAGCTATAGTTCTGCGCAATCAGACATGCAAATATCTTCAGCCTGAGTTCTTGTTCTTTATGAAGGTTATGAACGCCCTCCATTCACTTTCTATTGCAGTCTAGGCCTAAACTTACAGAGGAGTGATGATGGCTAGCTCGAGGTCCACCAGCATGCACTTCACCTGTGTACTAAAACTGAGCATAACCTCTTAGTGTCACTAATATCAGCCAGCAACTGATTAGGGTGTGGGTGCTTGGGGACAGCAGGGCTGGCCCTTGTCAGAAGTAGGTTGCTGCCACGTGCCCCAGAGAGGACCTGAAGTCACCTTTCTATCAGAATCATGACAGCACACTGCCAACCTGAAATGCATTTACAAAGGCAGTTCATGCTCTGCTTGCAGCATTCATCTGAAAGGGGAAATAGGCATGATGCTCTTCTAAGAAAAGACAGAAAAAAAAATCAGTGAACACATATTTCACGTGCTTACAAAGTTCCAATACTATGTGGAGCATAAAGAAAATTAGTAATCTTAGAAACACTATATTCCTCTCTCATTCTCAGCAATTATTCTCTTTCTTATTCTTGTTAGGATGAAAACAGAGTTGATAAAAGATAGGTAATTTTCTATAAGAGTGAAGCTTAATCTATGGCAGAAGATATGAAGATGTCTGTAAATCAATACAGAAAAGTTTACTAATTTCCTTAGGAAACTAATGGAAAAGGGAATTTTTTTAAAATTTAATATTGGAAAGCATAGCTGGGGGAGAGAAGGAGGGAGGCAGGGTGGGCGGTTTTCATGGTGCCAGATCTGAAAGCACATTGTATGTCTGAGATTGGGAGAGGGAGAGGAAAATTTCATAATACAAATTAGTAACAAACTGAGTTATTTTTGTTAACCACAGCAAGCCTCATAGTTTTTAAACTCTAAACTACTAACAACTGTTTGCTGTTATCTGGAATAGTACTTTGTACCTGGACAGATATGAAAACATCACTTTTCTGAAGTCCAGTTTGTGATACTGACCAAGCAAAACTGAGCCCCCAAACAGTCTTAATGGAATCTGTATATTAATATGCTGTTCTGCTGCTTTTCCTCATCAAGGGGCAAATAAGCTTCAAGGTAATATTTAATCTATATGTAAATTAGCTATTAGTAGCAAAAAGCAGCAAACAAGTAAGGACAGGGGACTTTTGCAGAGAAACAATACAAAAAGAAGACAAATTCTTGTACAACAATTAGACAGTAATGGAGAAGGTAGATTTTATTTTTTAAAGGACTATTCTGAGTGAGCAGTGAAGTAGTTTTTTTTTTTCAGCACTTACTGTTCTTGCTTAACAGGAGGGTGTCATGTCTCTTCTCTGAGACACATATTGTAGACCTGTGGGTAAATGCATGTTTATGTTTTTAATGTTGTCTGTTTTGTAACATCCGGAGTGAAAAGCCCAGGAACCACCCTCACCATAACTACAGAAATCAGTGAACATGCTGTGGTGCCCTGCAGAAATCTAGGAACTGCTCTTGGCTCTATTCCAATGTAGTCCTGGCCAAGCCACCCTGTTGCCCAAAGGATGTCTCAGTGGCAGTAGATGTCACCCAGAACTGGAGTTCCTTTTTATGGCACCACTTATGTGACTTCTCAGTTCAGATGTAAAATAAGCACTTTCTGTTTTCAATCCTGCTGTGATTGAGTGATTTAAAAAGTACTCAGAAGTCTCTGATTGTTTGCTTTTTGACACGGTAGTGGTAATAGACAGTTATGTGAGTAACACAGTATTTTCTAAATACTGTAAAGTTTGGGGCAGGAATGTGATGCCTATCCTAAAATAACACATATAAAAGGGGAACTAGCCTGGTAGAATGACAAATGAGCAACCTTCACCATGACCATGTGGGAAAGGTGGACAATTAGGGCCACAGCAGACAGCACCCAGCTTGATTTAGAGTCTCTCTGCAAGCCCAGCTTCATCCTATACTGCAGGGGGGCAATGAGAGCCATCATAAACAGCTGTTTTCTTCTACCAGTGAGTTATTCTGGAATTTATTTCCCTCTGTATTACCTAGCCTATACCTCTCTTGTCATACCAAGATTTTAGTATGAAGCACAAAGCCAGTATCACTTCCCAGAGGCACAACAGGAGTGGGAGAATAAGCACTGGTGACATAAGCGTGTTACAAAATTACATGGGTTAAAAGGATCTACACATCTGATATGCAGAATGACTCAGATTAATCATTCTATTAATTCTGCAGTTATTCTATTTGCTGCATTGGCCACCTGCTACAAAACTGCAAAGAGTACTGAAATCTTCCATTTGAGAAAAATAAAAGGAGACGGGATGATTTGTAACACCATGCTGACAAAGAAATCCTTCCAAACGGGAAGGAATTATGAGGATCTATTGGGATGCTTTTCCATAAGTCTGCAAACAGACTGTTAGAGTAATTTGCATTATCATCCATTAGTTAAATTGTCCTTATCCTTCGCTGTTTTCTGTGTTATGTTCAGAGAAAATAATATCCTTTTCTTGAAGCCATTTTTTCAGTTATTGAGACAAGATGAGGTTGTTAGTTCTCTGGCATAAAGTTAGTTCTCCATCACCAGGCTTAGAAGGTGTTAGTACAAGTTATAAAAGTGCAAGGGAGAGCTGTAAACATGAAAATGCATGAACAAATAGTACAAGAAAGCTATGACTTCTGAAGTGATTTGATAACAGTTTTTCAGACTTTTCGGAAGAAGCAGCCCTCCTCTGAAGGGCTCCATTTGACAATCAGTATTCGTCAAAGAGCAGCATGGTTTCCCTTTACAGTTTCTGACATAGTTCTATCCAAGACTGGTTTTATACAGAGAGGCAGGTGGGTTCAGTCTTTCATATGCATCCAGTTAAATCTGAAATCATCTCCATGGAATGGGTACTGTACTATCAGTTTGTACTGTGACCCCTGCGAGGCTGCACAAGGTGATTGGAGTGGAGCTGAGGAGGTGGAGCGGTGTCAGGGTGCAGAGGCAATGCCTCAGAGACCCAAGGCTATGTGCACTCTGGAGTGCTAATGCCAGGCAGGTGGGGAGAGAGAGGGCTTTTCCATCTTCAGAACATTCAGAAGACTGACTGCCTACCGGTCGTAGGAAAGAAACATGCAATTTTGCAACAACACTGACAACTACACTATTGAGGGAGGGAAAATATTAGTAACATTACCAGACACCTTTTGCTGAAGGAAAAAGCTTGACCCTAAATGCTTTAAACATTGATAAAGGTTATTTATGTGGGAGTGTAGGGAACATGGCAGCTTGCAGACCTGGCCTTAAGCCCTGAAGCAGCAAATGGCTTTTCAGGATATCAGTTAAGAATGTGACAAACTTTGAAAAGTTTTTCATTCTGCCCAAACTTCAGTTGATGGACAGTTTCCACTGTGTCTGAATACACACTTAAAACCTGATTCAGCAAAGCACTTCAGTGACTTATTGTTCAATGATTTTCCTCCTTGACCCAAGTTACTCTGCTCTTACCAATTTAAGAATAACACAACTGTGACAAGTCAGTCTCCTGCTCCTTCAAAGCTCTGTAAGTACATTCTTCACCTTAGGTACCTGGATTAAACAGATTCATTTGTGAAATTGCTGGCTGCCATTGACTGGTCAGTCAACTAGAAAGATTCTTGACAGGCTCACTTGTGTTCTGAGGCAGACTGACGCAGAAAAAGGAATCAAGCAGCAAGAACTATAATGCATCTGATAACAGAGCAAATACTTGAAAAATGGGAGAAAATATTTTAACTCGTAATGTCTTAAAAATGAGGCTCCTTTGGAAGGGTTCTGTACTCTTCCAGTGGAAATAGCTCTACACCTATTCACTGCATAAGTGCTTACTTTGTACAGGAAGGAGTGTCAGGATGCTGGTGAAATACATTTTTATCATGTCACCCATGTTTCAGCCCTCATTTAGGTGAGTGTTTGTGGAACTGGGCACTGGAAGTTTGTAGTATGTACTTTTAAGAAGCATTTTCTTCATGCTCACAGATCACCTTGACTGCCAGATGTTTTAGTCATCTGGGTACTATGTCATCCTGCAGAATCAGGGGGCCTGAAATGTCACAGTGGAAAAAAAAAAATCTGTGCAGTATTAATGCTATTTGCTTTTTAATTTTTGTGTATTTTTGCTTAAAAAATATTCACTGTCAGGGAACCTGAAGAAAAAGATTTGGAAAGCTAACTCTGGATCCAAATCATCATGAATGGGTTCACCTATTTTAGTATTTTTTCTTGTGAGTATACTTCAGTACAAAAATCCTCTGGCAGTGATCATTCTCTAGAGGTTTTCTATTAAAAATTTTTATGCTTCATCATCTAATGCAGTGACTTTAATAAACAAGCAGAACAATTAAATCTTCATATAGCTAGCAATAAAACACAGGAAAAGTTTTAAAAATCATATTTATTCTGTATTTTTGATTGTATTCAAACTATTCTGCTTTATTGATTTATTTATATTTTTAATCAACTGTTCTACTGCCCTTTTGAAAGAAAGCAATGAAAAAAAAGAGATCTGAACTCTAGAAGCCAGTGGACCTTAAATCCAAGAGAAGATTGGAACAGAACTCTTGGTGCTCTGGAGGTACTATAAATGTCATCAGTGATGCTACAAGGAGCACTGCCATCTTTTCCAAACGTCAGCACACTTCACCATTTGGGAAAGTTGTGGCAGAGTTACATGACCACATGACATTAAAAAGAATACACATCAGAGGATTTACTTGTATTAAATATGGTAAAGACCACTCATGCCACATGCTTTTTGTCATGAAATGAGGTTCAGTGGATGGTAAAAAGGCTGTGAGGGTCTATCATGCATGAGGAAGCCATGTAATAGTCTGGAAACTACTGAATGTTTTTAACAGGATCCTGAGAAGATGCTGTTTTTTCCTCTTTTCTAGTAGAGGCATGAGATCCTGAAAGTCTGGATAAAAGCTAATCCTGCAGTAGCTGAGAAACAGGGAACAAATAATCGTCATCTTCATACTCTTTTTCCACAGTAAATGTAATCAGTAAGCCATGAACAGCCAGTTTTACAAGAGTTTACAACAAGCCAGTCTGATGGGGTTTCAGTGAGGAGTATCGACAGCTCTGCCTTTCCCTTCTGTCCCAGCTAGTCCCATCACTTCTCTCAAGGAGCATCATTTCAGGCTTTTCTGTCCCAGTCATAGCTCTCCCATTTTTCCTGTCCCATCTTAGTCTCAGCCATGGCAACACCTTCTGTTGAAGGGCTTAGCAGTGTTCCTGATTAGCGTCTTTCTCCTCAGTTAAAAGACCTATCCCACATAGCTTGTCCTCATTGTTCACTGCTTACTGGCCTCCCAAAAAGCTGAAATATCTTTTGGCTCCCACTGAAATCACTTGTCTGGGCTTGTAGCCTTTGCTCATAGCTGTCAGCAAAGAGCAACCTTGTGCACCTTAGAGACAGAGTCTGACATCAACAGGAAAGGGGGAAAAGAAGCAAGTGGGAAAATATGCAACTTAGGCGAGACTAACCAAAATATGAAAGATGTAGAGTTCAAAATGGGAGAGAAGCATTCATCCTTCATGTGAAATGAAGGATGAATCTTTCTAGGGAAAGACTATCACAGCTTTTTCTGCAATGACCAACTCACCTTAGCTGACAGGAGGTAGCAATTGCAGCCATCCCTCTAGTGGCTTGCTTACTGTGTGTGCTTTGCTGGCTGGCTCTCTGTTTCCTAACAGAGGTACTGTAATAGTAATTCCCAGAGATCAAGCCTGAGATGCAGTGATGACTATGAGGCAACTACAGTCATCTGAGACACATGAACCCAAGTCACTTAAAAGGTAGATGCCTCTTTTCTGCATCCATGAAGGGCAAACTTACAGGATAGCAGTGTTAAGTAACAGTACAGGAGAATCTGCTGGGAAGTCAGGAGTAGTTAATGATGCTAACCAAGCCCCAGAAGAAACCATCCTGGGGTGGTGGGCACTTCCTTATAGGTCTGTGGGAGCAAGTTGGATGTCGACCTGCCTGTAGTGATGGTGGTGGTGCTTTGGCATCAGGGCCAGGGAAATAACTTGATTGCAGCTCCTGGTAGATTTTATGATTTTACAAGTATATTGCAGTGTGTAGAACTAAAATAAGCTCAACAATATCACAAGCTATGAAGTGTTCTCAGTGGAATCACATCTAATTAGATTGGCCCCTCCATATCTTGCCAAAACCCCCCACTCAAACTAGCAAAAAATGGAACAAAATGCTAGAAGAGCACTGAGGAACAAAGCTGCACTGATGAGGAAATTTTGTCACTTCACAGAGGAATGTGACAAAATTTCTCATTCCAGTCCAGAAGAAACAACAGGTTTTTTTTCAAGGCACAAATTTTAAAGGCTTATCAAGTGAAATGAAATGGTGGCATGCCTAGTAGACAAGATAACAGACTGCAGAAATGCAGATTGCAGCAAATATGAATCTCCTCAAGATTTTTATGCCTGACTATGTTGTATACTATATGTATTTGAAACTTCAATTGCAGTACTGGGATTATAACCCTTTCGCTTATAAACTACAAGTGTCTGCTTGATAAATTAATGAAGACTGTTTCAGAGCCAGAAAAGAAACTAAAAGCTCTATAACACCGATCATTACAGTAAAATGGTCTTGAAAGGCGAATCTTAAATGGCATTAGGGCTCTTCAGAAAGAAAGAAGCAAAAGGGAGGAAGGGAGGAATAGATTTGTAAGAATGAAAATTCCAGTATTTCATCCTCAGAAAGGAAATTAGTTGGTTTGACAGGTATTATTGCCAGAGACCCCTACTTATAGTCTTTTCTATGTTTAGCACTGAACTGAACATTGATTCCTGTTCTCTAAGTAATGCAACTCTGCTAAGAGGCATTGATCTTGGTTAAATGGCATTTCGTGTTAAAAAAAAGAAAAAAAAAATCAAGAGTGCTTGGAGATGTCTTAGTAACATAAGGTCAGGAAGGAAGTGAGGCCTTTATGGCAGACTCCTTTTTTCCACTTATACTCCTCAAATGACGACGGGAAAGTAATAATTTTTATAAGCAAAGTATTTTATATTAGAAATGACAGTTTCAGGGCGGTGTGTGCCGCATGGAGACTCTCCCCGTGCACACCAGAAGGGGTCACTGTTGAAAGCTAAATCCTCTTCCCAAAAACTGGATGAGCGAAGTAGAAATACCTGAGCCTGCACCTACAGAGCAATAAAAATCCTCGTAACTGCTTTTCTCCATTTTCCTGATGTATAACGCCTTGTCATGAAATATCTCTAAAATGTCCAGGCTTAACTAAAACTTACACTACCAATATTAAGGGCAATAAACTTGTGTTTAAAGAATCTAGATGAATGAAACACCCCATCTCTGCACCGATCTGAAGTGATTGTTTAGGCGTTAGAAAGTATTAGTTCAATCTAATAAATGATGAAACTGCAGACATGATAAGTGCTAAAACATCAAACACATGCAACAATCTTGCAGCCTTGCATATGTACGTGCAAGTGTACATATGCATACATGTACATGTATGTCATTCTTGGCTGCAAAGTAGTCAGGCAAATTTGGGAGATTTTTCATCAGCCCCAGGTAAATGCAAAACATACACTCTGGAAATATCTTTTGACTGCACACAACATATATATATTTCTGCAAGACTTTCAAAGGGAGTGTAGAGGAAGAGCCTTAATAAGAATCTTATTAAGTGGAGTTTCTTTGGAAACACTGTGCTTTGCAGATTTTAGTTTCCTTTAAGTCACCACAGCTATTTGACATAAAATCATAGAATATTCTGAGTTGGAAGGAGCTCACACAGATCACTGAGTCCAACTCCTGGCCCTGCACAAGTGTCCCCAGGAGTCGCACCATGTACCTGAAAGCATTGTCCAAGTGCTTTTTGAGCTCTGTCAGCCTTGGGTGCTGTGACCACTTCCCTGGGGACCCTGTTCCAGTGCCCAACCACCCTCTGGGGGAAGAATCTTTTCCTGATATCCAACCTAAACCTCTCCTGACACAGTTTCATGCCATTCCCTCCGGTCCTGTCACTGCCGCAACAGAGAAGAGATCAGTGCTTGCCCCTCCGCTTCCCCTCACCAGGAAGATGTAACTGCAATGAGGTCTCCCCTCAGTCTCTTCTTCAGGCTGAACAGACCAAGTGACCTCTTACTTGACTTTAGCAACAATCTGTTGAGGATAACCTGCTCTTTAAAAATCAAGGGTAAAATAAAATGCTGTAAAAGCCTTCAAGAATTTCCCCAGAGATTACATATTCAGACCCCTGAATTATGTCTTCTCTGAATATTGTAATGGAAAAAAAAAATCTCTAATACATGATTTACATTTCAGTGGTTGAATGTTCAACAAAGTCAAGTAGGTAATTTCTCTAGGAAGAGAGAAGAAAATGTGGACAGTTTTGTGACATTTTTGGTCTTATGGAGTTAGTAGCTAGAAGTCCAAGGCCACCAGAGCCTGGGACAATGTGTTGCCTTTGCTGTGGGCCTGTCCCATGTGCATTTGTACATGGCAAGGAAGGTCTGTGTTGGGCTCTTGCTAGAGGAAGAACACACTCAGCAGCAACTTTGTTGTCTAGAGGTAGGGAAATGTGATGCTAGTACTGAAGGAGTTCAAGTTTGAAATAACAGAGTTGGAAAAGCAGGGAAAATGAGATTTTAGAAGGACAGGTGAATTTGGAGGGATGAAGAACTTTAGCATGAGCCATTTGAAGGAGAAATGGTGGTTTTCTTAATTTTATTAAACTTTTGAGAAGATGGGGTCAAATTTTGTGCAAACTGCTTATTCCTCTAACTCTATGTTTTGTACAGTGGCATTGTTTGCTTGTTTAACACCCTCATGAACCATATGTGGAACAGGAAAATCACTACTCACATCTTCAGACCTGAAGACATCACCTGGAGTTTATCTCAAACACAGAACAAGAGAGTTTACCAAACATGCCTGTTTTAATTGCATTATTATTGTTACTACTACCAATTTTTAAAATTCTGTCTCTGATAGGAATTGCCTAGTTCTGCATATAAGTCTAGTCCCTGTATAAAGAGCCTGCCTTTAGGAATTACTTTTATCATCAGCAGTCACTCTAATTGTGATATATTTGTGTTCACAAAGTAACCAATGGCTACAATGAAGTAAACAGAAAACAGATTTTTTTTTTTTTTTTGTAATAAAAAGGATTAATATTTAAGTTTCCAGTTAGCATTGTTAGGTAATCTTCTGCATGACTAGTTTTGTGCTTGTGTGTTGGTGCCAGTTCCTTCATCTTGGCACATTTTAAATTTCTACAGGACCATGTGCTGCTTGCCTCATTACACAGGAGTGATCTATGACAAGCAGACGTGTTTATACACGCAACCATTTCTAGGCCCCTGAATCTGACAGCAAAGAATAGTATCTTGTGCACAGTCTGTTTCTCCAATTCATGTGCACTAGCTTGATCAATCCAGTTGTTTGCCTTCAATTTTTGAGATAAAGAAATAGATTGTTATAATATGTTCATCTGATCTGAAGATAAGCCAAGTTCCCTGCATAAAGGAGCAGGGTTCATTTCACATTTTATTTCGTACTCATGATAGTGCGCAGCAAATAATTGCATATCATTTGACATTTTGAAATCAAGATTGTCTCTCCCAGAGAGATGCTGCAGCACAAAGGTTATGAGTCTGGTACAGAAATTGTTAGGTGAAGAGCTGTGATCTGTGTTAGGTAAAAAGCACACAATCTAGACCTGTACTTACCTTAAAATTTAAGTAAAAAATTGTGTCCATGAGGCCCTGGAAGTACAGCAAATGAGAAACTGAATATTAGAGAAAAACTGGCAGCAGATCTTACCTCCATCTGTAGAGCACTAGAAGATCTGTGATCTGGTACCGCTTCAAGCTATTGCAGTTTTGTTGTACAAGCATCTTCAGACCATCATGACCTGACTACAACCTAAGGCCAAGATAAGACTTCTGAAATGGGCATACAAGAAGCACAAGTAGATATTTTCAAATGAATTCAGGAAGCAAGCATTAAAGTTAGTATTCTATGCATCTTCCTAAGGGAAAACACCCTACTTATTCCAAAATATGTACATAGGTGCTACATTATGGCTGCTGCATAATTACTGTATATACTTCTTAAAAATTTATTTGTGCATACAATGCCGCCTTTTTCAAAGCTGGCCATTTTTGAAACTGAACTTGTAATTTAATTTTTCATGATTCTCAGATTTTTTTTGTTGACATTAGTGTTAACCACAACCAAATGTCTGGATTTCTAGAAGCATGCTTTCATTATGACACATTCTTAACTCTTTGTCAGTGTTCACCTGTAGTTCAGTGTATATTTTTGTACTTATCATACTTGTGTAGATATATGTGTGCCTGTGCTGATGCATATAATTACATAGAACAAATGCCTGATTATATGAGTAATAATGGGAGATTTCTTTGCAGATTCTTTCAGTTCTTATTCAGAACTTTTTGCCACTGGTTTTCCATAAATTGAAATAATCCAATGTATTTCTGGGTATTAGCTTCTGATCTTTTCCTGGGAGTGGTTAGGAGTACAAGAAGCATTTTTGCATGTCAGTGGTTGTGTCAGCATGTTAAGCGGATCTGGCCTGAGGTCAGCTTGGTAAGCAGACTATAGTTCATCTCTGTGATGGCGTTGCAGGACATGCCCTGAAACAGGCAACCACAGGAACACACCATCTCTCCTGTCCTGGCACATTCAAATGGAGTGTGTGCTGTGACAACAGCATGATATGTGCTTGCGTGACATCACAAAGGCACAAATGACAAAAAAAAGGCAAAACTCTTCTCATGGGACAGGGCCTGTGCCTTAGCACTCCTCTTTGCAGAAGCGCTCTGAAGCAAATAAATCTATTGGAGAATTATTTTACTTTGCTGCAAAGTCTCTAGTGTGACAGTGGTGAGGGAAAGTTTCTTTCTATGCATTCATTCTGCATCAATATGAGATATTTTAACAGAGCTAGAGGATAATGGTTCAACACATCTTCCTACTCTGACCCAAATAAAGTTGCAGTTCTCTCCCAGTACCGATGCAAGACACTCAGTATTCCTGCCTCCTTGGGCAGGCATCCAATGGGACAATCTGTATGCTGGAAAGCACTCCTGCAATTTCTTCAGGGCCAACTACAATTAGTAAATGCAGCTTTACCAGTTTAACTGTGGATTGCATCAGGTTATGAATAAATCTGCATTGCATTGCATGTCAGGGACACTGTGCATTAGTATACTCTGTATCTTCTCCCTGAGACAGACTTCAGCTATATTGAAAATGAAGCTTTGATCTTTTCTTTTTTGTAGAAAAAATTAATCCCATCAGAAAGTACTTAATATCACTGAAGGAAACATACCCCAACTGGGTAACTGTTCCTGCCTGTGGGCAGAAAAAGATTTACTTTTCATTTTCACAGCAGATTTTTTTAGTAAAGGCAAGCAATAACTTTTTTGCTCCACCACCAAAAAGACTACCTTTAAAGGAAACATACTGACTTGCTCTTTGAAATCTCTCTTCTGTCATGCTTATGTTTTCTATCCATTCTCAAAAGAATGTCACTGTTTTAACATATATATATAAATATATATATATATATATATACACACACACACACCTGAATAAGAGAATACCAGGAGTTGCTGTTTTCAATGGCAACGTGTCATAGCTGCATCCTTCATTGCAAACAGGACACTCCCTGAGCATTCTGAAGATAGCTGCAGAGAGGAACTCCTTTGAAATGGATTTAAACTTGAATATTAACAATGCCTTTTCCCCCAGTTAGCTAAGTGGTTCTACTTGGATCTTCAGTCTTATTACAAAGATGGCAATGCAAGATGTTCCCAAGAGAAAAAAAGATGTCTTTTTGCTCATAGTCATGCCATTTATGTAGTATATGTTATGTTATATGTCTGAAATTCAGATACAATCAAGCTCATTTAAGAGATAATGAGACAGCTAAGTATCAGCCAGTCCTATATGTAAAACTGTCAAGACCTCCATGTCAAAAATAGCCAAACATCTGCTCACCTAAGTTACACAAAGAACTTGTTTTTGTTCTGGTTAATTCCTAGTTGAGGAATTGAGTGGTAAAGAATCAGTACTTGTTCTGCCAGAACACCTTGTAATCATCTATGTAAGATGTCAGATGTACATGAGTAGTTTTAAGTAGTGCCTGATATCTGTGGTCTTTATGTTAAATTTTTTTTTTTTTTTTTTGGTACGTTTGGTTTTTCTTTTATTTCTCTTCCACAGTGCTCTATTAATTAAAGACAGAAACACTTTAATAAAGCATGGACTTGTATGTATGGCCTCACTCATGCAAAACTCTTCTTAAAACACCTTATATAAAACTCATGATGAAAAGTTCTAGGCAGGTTTATGAGGCACTTAAGTGACCATCCACACTCTTGACCTGGACCTATGCATACAAAGGGGATGGAGTTTGCAGCAGACAAGAGATTTTATCATGCAAAGAGCTATCAAATCCCAATTTATTCCTCCCAACAAGCCCACCTGCTTGTAAAGTGAGTCTCTTGGCTCTCTATACAAGTAAGTATAAATAAACCTGGTTTTCTGTGTTCTTCACTAGGGTGAAATGGAGCACAGCTCATAAAACCTGTGATGTGTTATGTTCATTGTCAACTCACCTGGCATCTGTATGGCGCACAGTGGTTTTGCATGAGTGAGTAGAAAGAATGGAGGAAAAACAGTGGGAGCACATAAGAATGGAAATAAATTCTGCTATGGTCTCCTTACACCAAAGGTAAAAGAAGAGGTTAGGGCAGGGCACTGAAGGTACTGACCTCTCATCTGCAGCAGTGGTTTTACATTTCTCACCTGCCTGTTGACAGAAGGTAGGAAACTAGAGGTTTTAGGACATAGCACATGGAATTGAGGAAGTAATTCTTTCCTTTGTAGATAACATCTGCTTCTGAACAGACCTTTCTAATAAGATTAAAAGAACATGATCTATTTGGGAGCACAAGCTAAATACAAATCCTAACTGTTCATATGACTGACAAGAGATGTCTGAAAAAACAAGACATAAGGAATTTTCCAAGGAAATACCAGAGGAAGATATGAAATAAAATAGTTACCTGTTAGGATTTTAGTGCTTATGCCAATTTTAGAAGGTTTTTACAGAGCTGTCATGCTACGAATAATATGAGTATCCCTTAGAAAGAGTAACTCCTTAGTATCATGGTATCACAGAACCGTTTTGAGTTGGAATGGACCTTAAAGATCATCTAGCACCGTGCCTGCTGCCCTAGGCAGGGACACCATCTACTTGACCTGATTGCTCAAAGTCCCATCCAACTTGGCCTTGGGTTCCCTACCAGAGATGGGGCATCCACAGCTTCTTTGGGCAACCTGTGTCAGTGTCTCAACACCTCAGCGAAGAAGCTCCTCCTAGAGTCTAATTTGAATCTCTCCTCTCTTTGTTTTAAATGGTTCCCCTTTGTCCTATTGCTGTCTACCTGTGTAAAAAGCCACTCTCCATCTCTTTTGCAAGCCATCTTTAAGTACTGGAATAAGGCCTCCCCAGAGCCTTCTTTTCACCAGGCTGAGCAATACCTGCCCTCTCAACCTGTCTTCAAGCCTTGGATAGTACACCAGCAGTACAAGATGAGCTGGAAAGAGCTGGATGACAGAAAAATAGCAAAATTTCTGCTTTGAAATTAAAGATTGAAAAATATTGCAGATGGGATGAGAGTCTAAACACTCATCATTACCAACGTGAGGTATTATGGTTTTGGTTCAGTGCTGTGTACCAACCCATTTTCCACCAACTTTTCTGTCTCATTCTGGTTGGGAAACTGCATCTTGTCCAACATTCAGGGCTAGCTCTCCAAAGTCATATCAGGCTGTTGCACTTGGTCCAGAAAACACATTGCTGTATATTCAACTCCAAAAGACAATAGAGACAAAAAAGACAAATTTACCAGAGATCCTTCTACTATACAAACCTTGTTACTCAGAGGTTTGCATTTCCTACTGGACTCTTCCCACTGCCTAATAAAGGGGTGTTTCACAACTTTTTGTACTTCATGGCATTTTGCTGTCAGTGGTGCTTTTTTATTTTATTAGCTACTGTAATTTCTGCTATTGCTGCTAAACAAAGATTTATATTAGCATGCGCATATAGGCATTATTTTCTTAGCTACCTCCTTACTTACAACTGTAAGAGCAAATTAGGCACATCTGAAGATGTAGTGCTACAAATGCATACCACAATTGGTTTCAGGAGTTCCCAACACTGTATTTCAACTATCTCACAGTCATGGCACTGCTTCAAAACTGAAAAGAAGCATGATAACTGTTTCTTTATTTAGCAAATTGTCTATGCTTTTTATGCTGTAAATAGCTCCACATGACTTCACATCTTAAATATTTCCCCCTTTCCCCACCCAAAGGGTCTCTAAAAGCAATGCATAAATACATTTGACTTATCTGAAAGTCAGTTTATACTTTAGACACTTGTTCTGTCCATTTAGAAGCTGTTTTCTCTGACTACTGTAATATGACATAAATGGGTTGTAAGGGACCCATGGAGATCCTTAGAGCCCAGCCTCTCACTCAAGTCAAGGGTATCTTCAGAGCTCAGTCAGGCTGCCCAGGAATATTGTGATATTGTGTTTTAGGATAGAGTGAAAACAAAATGACAGGAAGAGCAAGTTAGATATGAAACAGATATTGTGCTGTGGTGTAGGGCTTAGATCACAATGTCCTAGAATTGGCCTGGAACTTACTAAGGGAGAATTCTCAGATAAAATTGAGAAAACTGAGTATCTGACTTATGAAAAAAGCACAAAATTTCTGGATATGATATTAAAAAAAAAAAAGGCTAATATGTAAATATGTAAGTTACAAATCATTTGGGAATTTTATATGAAATAAGACTATATTAAATTATTTGCAAAAAAATAGGCAAACTATTATCAAGAAGCAATAGCTACAAAGGCCAAGGAAATTTTAGGGCCATTTTTTTAGAAAGATTAGTGATCTCATGACAAGGACAATGTAAAAAACACCTCTGGAGAGAGAATGACTTACTTTTTCTGGGTTACTCTCTGTTCTTTCCCTGCAGATGTCAACAGCAGCACCTATAAAGGAAATACAATAGGGTGCTAAAGTGAGAAAAGTTTTTTCAGTGTTACAGTGGGAAAGCGTCATTTGCTCTAAAAACATCTTGAAGAAAATAAATTGTAAGTTAGACAAGGTCAGTTCTATTTGATACCTTCCCTGTGTTCATCTACGTCATGCAAAAAAGAAAAAGAATGATAAAACCAGGAAAGGAGGTATAAATCACAAACCCAAATTATTTCTAGCAGGGTTAGACCCTTACCTATCTGTCAGGACCAAAAGACTGCTTCTTTAGCATAGCATAATAGAGCTGCTACCTGCACCTGGAGAATGTTTTGATTTTTATCTGTGCATTA
Organism: Sinosuthora webbiana; assembly: GCA_013397395.1. NCBI lineage: Eukaryota > Metazoa > Chordata > Aves > Passeriformes > Sylviidae > Sinosuthora > Sinosuthora webbiana. The sequence goes on along the minus strand of VXBN01001812.1, from coordinate 17,091 downwards.
GAGTCAGTTCACCTACACAGGTACATCAAATCTCAGAATTACATACCTGCGTGTGTGGAATTGCACTTGACTTTTCAGATGGTCTGAGAACCATTGGCATGTAGAAATAATGAAAATGTGGAAGTAGCGTAGAAGTATCCCATAAAATGTTCTTGGCTTGCAGTCTACTCAAGCTTCCATTCTATTCAGAAACAATCATAAAAGCTTTCTAGCATGCACAGACACTTTTATTTAACCACTACAATGAACCAATTACATGAATTTATCTGATGTCTTGCACCCAGAGGTTCTGTTCCAAGTGCTTTTATACCATCTGAAAGGAGAACAAGCCTCAGGTGGCCACCTTTAGAAGTCAGAGATATAATAAGTCTAATAATGTCAAAAAGGAGACTAAAGTGGTGAGACAGGCAGTTAGGCAGGTGGTGCCTTACTGAGCCAGGTGTGGAAGCTGATGTTACTAAAGGTATTGAATCTGATGCTGGAAGACAGGGGAGACAGCTCATTTACAACAAATACAAGATTTGTGGAATCATAGTGCCTGACTGTTAAAAAATTTAGCAACAAACACACATAAAATGTGGTGTTGCACTCCTTGACCTCGGGCTGGTGTCACTCTACATCCCTTCTGCAAGTCTAAACATCATGATCAAAACCAGAAAAAGCTGCAAAAACCCCCAATACAGATACGTTGTGCTTCTGGGGAATGCTAAGGTTTAGGAATCCACTCTCCCACTTTTTATTCACAGCAACATTCATCTAAGTGTATGTCTGAACTTATCTGTGCCAAACATGAGAAACAGCATGAGACAGTCTTGTAAGTAGCACTGCCACTTGAACATGTCCTTCCTGAACAAATTGAGGAAGTGGTTGCAGAAGTATTACTCATAAACCTGACTGATACACACCATTAGAAAAACAACTCTGTGCCAATTCACTGAGTTCACAGGATATTGTCCAAACAGTCCCAAGGTCAAACATCCTTGGTTTCAAAAGGGTAAAACATTATACTTTCTCAGAAGTATAATTCTGCTTATTGCTCAAGTAATTGAAAATAAATGGCTGATGTTTGGGGAAGAACACAGAATTTGCATGTTGCAAGGGTAATTGTGAAAAAATTAAATCTATTGTGGTGCTGGAAAAAAAAAATAACCCCAGTGCTGTTGAATATAGGGAAATCATAAACCTTTTAGGAGGCTATAGGTCCAAAAGAACACCTCTGATTTTTCTTGCATTGTTCATATCAGTTTGCATAAACATACAAAGCCAAAACATCTTCTACAAGCAGAGAAGACCCTCCCTGTTACCTCTCAGTCACAGAGCATCCAGCCAGAAATATCCAAAAATGTCTTCATGTTCACAATCATTACAACCAAACAATGCACTTACTAATCACCAAGCTTATTGCCCTGCAGCATTTCAGCTTCAGAGTGAAGCTCCTGTGGTGGAAACACGGGGTGTGGTTTTAGATTAGCAATACAAAAAACAGAGACCATGGTGCAGTGGCTCTTCATTCCCCTTCACACACTGCTGGGTCACATGGGCTCCTTGCCATGAGGACATCTGCCTGACAACGTGCTTGGGGATGCCCCAGCCCCAGAACTCTCTCTGTGCTCCTTAGATAAGTGAGTCCTGGGACAGCAGGGTCAGCAGAGCTGGGCATCGTGACACTTTCTTAGCTGAAGGGACAGGTTGAAGACAGTTTGAGACTTCTCCTGCCCACTTAGTTTCTGGTCTAATAAGCTGTAATCCCTTGTCTGTCCATCGCCAGAAAGAAAAGAAAAAGAAGAAAAAAAAAAGAAAAAGGGACCCTCCCCCCACCCACAAAAGTATCAACAAGGTAGGAGAGGGGAGCCAGCCCACCCTGCATGCACCTGAAACTCATGGATTGGAACTGATTCTAGTAAAATAGCAATTTATAAAAGAGACACCATAGGATATTCACAGCAACAGATAAATGGCCTGCTGTGATCTCTTAGGACCACTGTGCGTTTTTGAAATTGATTTGCTTTGAATGCTGGATTTGTAAAATTCTGTAAGACTGCAGAATCCTAACCATAGGCTGAAGAAGAAAGCAATGTATGAGGAAACTGCCTGTATGTTGAGAGTGCTCATATTCAAATATGCAGGGTAGCCAGCCATACATGGTATCTGTCTATTCTGACTGTACTTGGAGGCCATCAAAGACAGTCCTACAGGCTGCAGGAGAGTTTTCTGCTGTGCATGAAAAGCATGCCTGGCTGTCATCCTGCATTTAGGAGCACTCAACTTTGTTCCTGTGAAGTACTTTTATGCTTACCATTTCAGCACTTGCCCAGAGCTTAAACATTACAGGACATTTTCTTTCTGATGGATATTTTGATAAAGGCATTCTTAACAGAAGAGCTCTTTGATTTTAATAACCATTTCAAAGACTCTTTTTCTGATTAGGAGGCAGAGTATTTTCTTACGCAGGCCTTTTCAGCTGAGGCTTTCTGTTTTAGTTACTTTCACAAATTCACCTTCTTGTCATACAGCTTCTTCAGGTCTCATTCATTTTATTCAATACTTGCTGACAGCGTCTGGGCTTCTCATTTCAGCATCGCTCTTCAGAAATGCAATTGACTTTAAATACTACTCTATTCTTCAGGTCATTTAATTGCAGTGCACTGAGCCCTTTTGAAGGTGACAGCTCTGCAAATTCAGAGCTCTGATCAGTTCAGAAAAACTGCTTTCAAATGTAACTTTTCCTGACATTACAGAGCCTTCTGTTAAAACTTTTTCCATTTTCCAGACTATAATTTTGTTTCTGAACAGAGATTTCTTTTCTTTGAGTTACAGCAACAACTTCCAACTTCCCTATTTTTCACCCATCTTTCCTCATCTCTCAAGCTGCTTTACTAAATTTCATATCATCATAAGTACACTTTTCTTCCTTCCTCCTCGGTTCAACCCTGTGGAGTGATGTGGCCTTTTGTAATTACTTTCCTGCAGTGCTTTGCACAGAGGAAGGCTCTACCTTTCACCCAACGCTATAACAAAAATATGGCATCAGAAATTAGAAGGAATGCACCCCAGTGTGGTGCAAAGCCTGGGCAGAGCTCGGTGCAGAAGAAGGATCCAGCTCAGAGGCTACTGCTGTGCAGCAGCTCCGCCCCCTCCATGCTGGCCTCTCACCATCCCTGAAGGGCAGGGGTCTCTGAGCAAAGCTGTGATCCCTCCCTGCTGCAACCCGTGGGGCCTTGCCCTGCTCAGTGGCTGCCTGTCCCGACAGCAGTGAGTGCTTTTTCTGCAGGGAGGACAGCTGGCAGGCTGCTCCTGAATGTGGACATCTACCCCTGCTCTTCTCTCCCCTTTTGTTCTCTGCCTGTGAAAAGATAGGACTGGGAGGCCAGCTATGGCTTCAAGAGTAAGAAATGAAGTGGCTTAGCAGTGACTGCTTCTTTTATGGATGAAAAGATCTGGAGAACAAGATTTTCTTTACTAATGAAAAATTGTGTAAGATTTTTCTTCTATTGTTGCTCCTCTATTATCAATATTCATAGTTACAGATTTCCTGCTCCTCTGAGCTCTTCTTGCTGTTGTGGGTTTTGTAAAGAACATTCTATTCCATCTGGGTGGAGCAGAATTGTTTATCTTTGCCCGAATGGGGTCAGTGTCGCTTATCAGATGGTGGAGTGCTACTTATTTCTCTTCATTGTTTCACTACTCCATGGGGACATCTCCTGCTAATGGACCATTAAGCTGTTCTACACAAAGAGGAGGAGCCAAACCATCGACCTAGATAAAAAAGGAGCCACAGTGCTAGGGTGTCCAGTTTTCCACCGGATCCCTGGAGGAAGACCGGACCCATCTCACCATTACTGGATCCTTTTTCTTCAACAGGACCATCTCTACTCCAACAGAACCACATCTGCCACTCCAGGAGGGCTTACTTTGGACTGCTTCCAACACCCTGACCAACAGGGTGTCAGGTTGTACTTCTGACTCTGTCAGGGTTTTTCTAGGATTTCTTGTTTGTTTGTTTGCTTGCCTATTCTTCGGTACTACAACATCTGTATTTTTTATATATCCCTAGTAAAGAACTGCTATACCTATTCCCAAAATCTTTGCCTG
>VXBN01001812.1:0-12968 GCA_013397395.1 Sinosuthora webbiana | reverse complement strand
AAAAAAAAAGTGTATACGCCTTGAATACAAGTAAAGACTCACAACTCTGGCAGCAGCTGGAAGTGTGGGATTCCCAGAAGTGCAGCACCTAGCATCTTGAAAGGCATATGCGTATGACATAATATAATCATAGCAACAGCAGGGTTTTGAAATGGTCAATTTCTGTTGTTCTCTCATGTTCTTCCCCATTCCCTTTCTGTACTCTTTCAGATCAAGATTTTAAAGTTTGCTTTCAGATTTTTGTTTTTTCCAATATTTGCTAACAGAGTTATTGGTATGGTTTTTTCCCTAGTGGTGTTTGCAGTCAGATGGGTAATAGGAAATGTCATAATTAGCAAACCAGTCTGCATTAAACCTGACTTATCTTTTTACATGCAGGATCTCAGCCATACATCAGGAGACCCTTGGGGAACTGACACCCAGACAATATTTTTTTTTTTGAATGCTTCTGCCATACAACTGCAGTTGGATAAGGAAACTTTCCAGTACATCCAGAAAGTCAAACTGCAAAATCTTCCTTAAAGGAAGGTTATCTTCAGTTCTGGTTTCTCAAGTCACACTCTGGACTGTTTTTTGCCCTCCACTGTCATTCTCTGCCATTTTTGGTGTGGCTTTGCACATGTGACTTTTGCTCTGGTGTGGCTTTGCACCTTTGGCTTTGCCTTTACAGAATGCATCCTCAGCTGGTATCTCACTCCTCTTCAGTGCACAGTAAAAAAAACCAAAAAAACAAACTTTACTTTATATCACAAACAAAGGTCACAACTCCTTTTTTCTGCAACCATGAAAATTATCAATAATAGGAGCAATGCATCTGAAAGGGTTACTGAAACCAATGTGTTTCAAAAGCCCTGGAAAAAAAAAAAAAAAATCAAAGCACAGCACTACCGAGTAATTAGCAAAGGTGCTAAGCTAACTTGCTAAGCATTTTTCACTATCAGACACAACTGACATGGGAAGAAATGGAAAAAACACTAATTAGTAATTAAGTAGGGTTGCTTGAATCCAAAATCAGGGGGTGCCTCTGTAGCAGAGCAGGGAAGAATTAATCTTTTTTTAGAGAACTGGTGTTTACTCAGGCGACTGAATCCAGGTTATGTAAGAAAATACAAAACAATTGAAGAGCAACGAAGGCAGTTCTTTATTGCATTCCTGTATTTTTAAATCTGAAATGAATAATAGATGAAACCATTCTATAAAAACAGGTACCAAGCAGCAGCAAATACCAGAACACAGGGCAGGCCAGTAACTGCAGCCTCAGCTTCATGGGATGATCATCAGAGATGTTCCTCCCAGCCAGATCCTGTTGATGCTTCACAAATTTCTATGTGCTTGGCATAAAAGAGAGAAGAAATCATACTGTCTTTTAAAATCACAGTTCCTAAAACAATGGTCTCTATAAATATGTGGTTTTGTAAAATAAAATAAAAGCCAGACAAATATAACTCAGTAATTTCTGTTTCTCTCTTGCTACAGTCTCTGAGCTAGAGTAGTCAAGTGAGTTAAGCGTATGAGTGAAAATGTAGAAAGGTTTCTTAGGGTTTCAGAGAGGTGTCAGGAATCAGACTGACTATCCCCCGCTAGCTCGTTTCCACACAGGAGTTTCAGATCTGCAGACATGGCAGAATGCGGCGAGCAGGGCATGCAGCTCCTCTGGAATGGAATCTGCATGGCAACAGTATAATAACAGCTTCTTTAAGTACCTTGAGCCCAATGTTATGCATTTCAGTGGGGACATGCCAGATGTAGCCTAACATGGGGAGCAACCTGACCATTTCAGTAATAATAAGAATTGAGGGGATTCTCTCTCTCTATTTTTTTTGGTGATGTTTTGCACTGTACATGCAGCCTGGAATGTGAACAATGTTAATGTCTAAAACAAAATCTGTGGGAAATCTCTGCACTCACACTTGTTTAAATAAATAATATGTAGTGCAGAAGTGCTTATTCCCTGAGTTGCATGCATTCATGAAATGAAAGATGACTCACAGAAGAGGTCACTGTAAAGCAATATTATCTGAGCTTTTATTAGAACCTGGTGCACTAATACTAGACAACAGCATCATTCACAAGGGAATAAAAGCTTGTGGGCATATGAATAGGGAGTGTTGTACAATTACAGAAACACCTGTGTTAAATAACCTTGCACTCATCCCCTAGGAAAATCTGCATGCTCAACAGTCCTGAAATTTCTCTTGTGTATATTAAGTTACAGCATAAAAGCATGGAATGATAAAACAGGTTAAAAAAAATATTCTTCAAGGGCATATATATAAAACCTATGGGTTTTACCTCCTTTCTTTTTCCCTCCTAAGCACTATCTGCAGTGTTAAGCCACATTTTACTTCTGAGATAGCAGAGACCTCCCTCTGCATAAAGAAACATTGCTTTTCATCATGCCATGCTGGCAAGGATATCCTTTCTGATTTTTAGCATCTTAGTCTCCAGCCTTCTTGTTCTGAAAGCCTGTTCAAAGCTTGCCAGAACAATGGCAGTCCTGATACAGCTTTCTTTGCATAAAAAAGGTGTATCTTCGCCCCCTAATTTTTCATGGCCCCCTGCATTTGTGAGCTTCTGGAATACTACCTGCCAGAATGAGTAATACTGCAGAGAGGTTACTGGTAGCCCCCAAGGCAAAAGACTTTTGATTAGGGATCTGACAATCTTTCAGGCACTCATGTATCATACAGACACAGATATTTCAGTCTTAAGTGATGCTTAGCAACTATCTCAGCTTGTGCTCACACACATTCAAGTGTGCACATAAGGACTGTTGTGAGTTTCTCTGTAACAGTGCAGACACAGCTTGGTTGGATGCCAAATTAAAGACAGAGCATCCTTCATGGGTCACTGTTTGGCCTAGAGGATGTTATAAATCTCACTATGGCTACAAGCTGTACTATTTAAGCACAGGAGATTGCTGTAGGAGTGAGCATTTATAAAGGCAGGGCTTCTCTGTCTGAAAACTTCTAATCTGTGCCTGTCCTGTTTCAAACATAGAATGACCCTCTCTCAAAGGTACAGAAAGTGCAGAAGGAGATTTGCTGTCACTCTGCCACAAATCAATTGAATTGACCACAGTTACCTGCATTCCCCTCTTTTACTCCTCCTTCAAACCAAAGAAAATTTAGTCCTTAGCACAGGGTTGGACCAGATAGAGAGAAAGATCAGATCAGTAAGTCTGGTCAGCTGGGAGGGCAGAATATACATTCTTGAAAAATAGAATCATAGACTGATTTGACTTGGACAGGATCTTAAATGCCATCTAGATCCAATTCCCTCACAATGGGAAGGGATACCTTCCACTAGACCAGGTTGCTAAGAGCCCCATCCAGTTTGGACCTGAACACTTCCAGGGATGGAGTTTTCACAAATTCTCTGGGCAGGATGTTTGAGCATCTTACCACCCTCATCAAAGGTGAAGAATTTCTTCCTAATATCTAATGTAAATCTATCTGATACAGGACTTTATACAGAGTAAAAAGGTAGGAAATTAGGATTTTCCAGGGGATCCACAGACATGGCTATAATACAAGGACTGAATTTGCAGTCAGATCTGTAGCAAGAAAAAGTGTTAGAGGGGAATGGGCAGTGCTAGTTACATCTCCTATACCCAGAGACAGAAGAGTCTCTTCTGTGCTCTGAAGTATGAAAGAAGGGGAAAGGATACTGTGGTTGGGAAGCTGCTTTGAGGCCAAGAAGCTCTAATTATGACTTGGAGCAGCTTATTTGCACACTTCACCTGCACACCTTAATTTCTCAACTCTAAATGTCATTACTGTCTGTGCCAGGAGATTTTATGAATAGGTATGTCCTTTATCAAATGCTGACATTGCAGTTCTGTGGCAGTGCTATGGATCACAGGCATTGGCAATGCTAACAAGCTAACTGAAAATTTGTAGTCAGGCTCTTGGGATGACAACTGGAGCAACACTTCCACTAATTTTACCAGATGAGTTGTGCCACAAAGAGCCTGAATTCTCCCTATACATGTTTGAGTAACCCATGCTAACCCTTACCCATTACTTTTCAGGATCTCAGGCTGAAATGCAGTGGTAGTTAAAGGATGAAAAAAGTTTAAATAGCCATCTGTATCAATATTAGGTGCTCTTAGAAATTATTCCAAAAATAATTATTATCCCTGAAGCAAAAACTCATGCTGGAAAATGGAGCAGGTCTTACCATCAAAACAAGTCAGCACTTTACTTTATGTGAGCTTTATGCACCCTCCTAGTATTCAAAGCCAAATCTTCCAGATGGATATCACCTTCCAGAGGGAAATCAGGAGAGAACGCAATTTAGAATTTCACTTTGCAATGGGCAAACACCAAGTGAATGCTTGGATAGCTCATCTTCTATTACAGCAGTGTGACCTGCCCATACAAAAATAAACCTTGCAAAGGCAGCTTTTTTACTTTTTCTTTTCCACGTTGTAAGTCAAATACCCAGCTTTTGCAAGGAATAGAAAGGCAACATATTGCTGAGGTAATAGGAAAACTAAAATGACTTTGCATTTACAGAAAACTAAGGGGAAGACAACACATTTTATCTGGCAGCTTTTCTATCTTCACTTTCATTGAAAAAAAAAAGATTGTAGGAGGAAAAATTTGAAGTGTAGGCACAAATAATCTATCCAGATTCTAGGTGCAAAGTAAGGGCGGGTAGCTATTTTTGTGGGGGAGATTTAAGAGAGAAGAAGCTGCATGTCATATTATTCAAACAAACGTCTTCTTTACTTTGGTGCACTAGGACGCAGACTGAGAAGGAGACTTGCAGAAAAAGTGAATACAAGGCAGTTTGTGATCACACGTTTCCTCAACTGGATTTTTAATCTGGTTTAAACTTCCATCAACTTTCTTCTCGCATGAGCCAAAGGGAGTGGAGTGCATAATACGTATGTCAATGAGGCCACCTCCTGCTCCGTACTCGCACCCAATTATCTACCACAGTGAATCTGCTTTGAGTCCCTGCTGCATTTACAGCTTGAGGCTCCAGCTCCAAAACAGCTTTCCAGCACTGTTGTCACGCAACAAGCAGGGCTAGTATGAGGATATGTCCTGCTATTCCATCTATAATTGTCACTCTCCCCTAAAGTGTTATCTCATGCAGAGTTTCAGAAAGTGTGAGAAAACAACCATTAACTTTATTAAGTAAAGGACATAACCTAATAAAAACTTCTGTTTTTTTTCTTTTTTTTTTTCAGGGGGAGGGAAAATATTCCCTGAAAATATTCCCTATTGAATCTTGAGACTGTATAGCCAGCCTTACAAAACATTCTGATTAAGGAGAAAATTCTGATTCATTTCTATTATCTGTCAGGTTTATTATTTCCAGGGAGTGGTTTATAACACAGTTGGCACCAATACTCACAATCATATACAACACATCAACACAATGGCTGTATCATTTTGACTGGCCCTTGCGTGAGTTATAGTAATGCCTGCTGGCATTGTCTTGTTACAGGAGGCTTGTCTCAGCAGTTCTGATTCTGCATAAACCCATTTGTTTAGTAGATTAAAATCACTTAGCCATAAACGTTTTTTCTGGTGTTGAATTATTATTATTAGCAGAAATAATGCTAATAATATCTTAAATTTTATATTTTGTCTTTCACCCCAAGAAACCCCGGGCAATTCCAGGAATGAAGAGAATACAATTACTTTAGTAAACCCTCAGCATTGGTACTTTTCAGGATAAAATAAGACATACTGAATTACATCAGCTTTTTTTCATGGGGAAGGAAATGATTTTAACACCTTCTTATGAGCAAGAAGTCAGGTGTACTTCTCTGTACGTTCATCTCCTCTACATATGCAGTGAGACCAGGATTGCATACAATGAATTCCTACTCATGAGTGCTTCTTAATTTCAACTTTTATATTAATGTTTGTAATAGTATTTGATGCATTAAGGTTTGTGTTTTTAACAAAACTTGTAATCCAAAAAATTACCATATTATGGATAGGTGAAATTAAACAAGGAATACTCATTTGCTTGCTTGAGTGGATGGCCAGGTGAGAAACTGAGTGAGGGAGACTTGTGAAGTGGGCTTAAACAAGTCTGTCAAAATGAGAAGAAGAATTAAAAATCAAAGAAGCTTCTACACTTCTGCTGTGAACTCCCTAAGGAGCTACGTCAGATAGCCTGGATACATAAACTGCTTTCTCTATACATGATTTCTCTATACATGATTTCTCTATACATGATTCCTCTATACATGATTCGACTTAAAGCCATGTCCTGGGTTGTAGTGTAGGATGTGCACAAAGTATTCTATCACCATCTTAATGAACTGTTGAATCCAATGGTTAGAGCAGTGCTCTTCCCAGGCCCCATCCCTCAGGGCTATCTTCTGTTAATGGCCCATCAAATTCCTTGCCCATGACTCACAGGTAACTCCCTCCAGGAGCTATCTCTGTTTAATGAGCCATCAAGGACCCCCTGCATGACTCATCATCCCATTGTGAGATGCTCCGTGCAGGGGGAGGAACCAAGTATTCTCACTTGGATATAATCTGGGGTTTGGGACAGTACAAGCAGCTCTTACCCGCTGGATTCCCAGAGGACCAGAGCTACCAGACCTTTCTATGGGATCACTGCTTCAGGAATACCACCTCATCTGGACTGCTTGCATCACCCTGCTCAGGTTGTATTCTGACTCTGTCCTGCTCAGGTTGTATTCTGACTCTGTCAGTGGTCTTTTGTATTATTGCATCCATTTTATTTTACTTTCTTTCCTTTCTTCCTATTAAATTGTATCTCTGACTTGGAGACTGTCATTTGTTTTTCTTTCAAACTCCCACAGCCATTAAGATAAATTAAGCAATTCCTACAAAACCCCAAAGGACAGAAAATCTCACATTAAAGACTGTCTGCCTTGCCTGAATGCAAGGGGAAATGTTTGGCATACATAAACATGTACCACCAGTAAGCTGAGAAGTTAAGACAAGACTGGCAATGAAGAAGATTTTAGCAGGGAAGATTGTTGCAGTGTGTTGTTGCTGGACTTTCCCTTGAACAAGACAGACAGGTACAGTATTCTCCAGGCATGACAGTCTACCTTGGAGTAGCAGTAGAGATCTTGCCCAGAAATATCTGGGCTCAGGACAATGAATCACAACCTGTGATGGAGACATGACCTCAAAATCATAAAATCAGAGTGGCTTGGGTTAAAATGACCTTGAAGATCATCAAGTTGCAAACCCCCATGACCCGTGAACATTTTCTCTGGGAATTCACAAGCTGTATGGACCTCTGCCTCATGGTGTAGCAGACTCAGTCTGAACTGCCGTAGGGAGCATTTCATCCAGATAGTATTCCTTTGCGATCCAAGAATACATCCCATTAACAGGATCCTTCAGACAGGTATCTTGTTCCTGAATACTGTCCCCCAAAATGAGAAATATACAGATCCAGATTTAAAAGGCCCAGACTTCATCTGAAATCATATCCATTATGGAAAACTGGATGATAGAAAAATTCTAAAAAAATTTACTGCTGAAAGAAGATCACTGAGCTAATACCTTTTTTTCACTATTGAAATAATGAGAGAAGATTTAGGAGGTAGAATTGTTAGTCTAGCTTGAATCTATAGTCTAGTTTTTCTTCTTGATGCTAAAAATCTGTGGGCATAATTTCATAGCTGATGATAGTCATGAAATTAAACTAGATAACCATAATGAATCTTTCTGGTCTTGAGCTGTGTTAATCAATTTTAAAAGCATACAGGATTCCTCTGACTACAGTGCTGAATTATTCAATGCACATGGACAAATTATGTGCTGCAATCTGGTCAGCACTAGAAACCAGTGTTAACATAAGGTTAAAAAAAACTTCCCTGCTCCATAAGTTTGTGTGGTTTTTTAAATCTGAATTATTCTTAGCAAAATAATAAAATTAAAGAAGAAAAGCAAAGATATGATAGCCCAACTGTCCCATTCCTATATTGTCAGTTTCACATACCACTTTTAAATCCACAGCAGCCAGGATATGTGCCCATGGCATATAAAAGATCAAACACAGACCATGAGTAACCTCAGTCTAACAGCAGCCAATATTCTCTTTTAAGGTGCAAAATGTTTAATACAGTCCACCACACAAATGCAGATTTTTATTTCACATCCTTAGGTCAGTTACTATTAAGTCCAGGATGTACCCAAAACAGGACAGAAGAAGGATGTCTAATCCTTATGAAGGCATGCTCAGCCAGAGCATTATTCAGATCAGTATTGCAGGATCAGAGTTCAAACACCAGACCATTAGGAGGTCACATTTCAGGGTCTTTAAACACATAAGATATACAGAAAGACACCCAATTTCTGCTGAGAGTCCATGGGCCTAATTTTATTATTCTTGAATATGCAAGAATTCTTTAATTTCTTTATGGTTGGCTGAAAAGGACTAGAAGAAGGTAAATCAAATGTTGACAACTAACAGTTGTATTTTTATTTCTTTTGGATTACTAAGATGATCATGTTAGTGTTTAGCCACCTTTTTTACACCCTTTTACACAGTAAATTTACCCAGCTTTTCAGAAATTACTCCTGTAATTAGGATGGCTGTTTTCTTCAGAATCCCAAATATAAGAAGTTTCTTTGAATTTTGATAAAGCTTTATATAAGAAGCTATTTTTGAAATATGTTTCAGACCAAAATTTTTATAAATCAAGACTGAATTTTGTGCCTCTTTTCTGAAAAATTTAATGAGATAATCCAAAGTCATCAGACAATCAGGTGTTCGCTTTGTAGATCCTGGGTTCTGGGTTTCCCAACAGGAAACTGTTTAAACTGTTCTGGGTTTTCCAACAGGCTCATCTTAAACATCAGTTTCCATTTGAATTTTTCAAATAGCTGAATTACCAGCTATATAAAATAATGCTCAAGATCTTTTACCAACAGAGGGCAAAAAAACATATTATAAGTTCTTTGCCAGACTACGACATTGGTATTTTCTCAAGGCACACACCACCATCCCCATGTCACCACCAAAGCTCAGTTTCAGTACACATGTCCACTTTCTCAGACTAAGACTTTCTCAGAACTTGTCTTGCCAAGTGTTACAATGCATCAGCACCATATGGCTGGTGGCAAATAAACTAGCTATTATTTGCACATCTGCTGAGTAATAATACATTAAAAAATTACATGTGCAATTATGTTCAATTATATTAAACAAATCTACGTGTTTTAAATAAATAAATAAATAGATAAATAAATGTATATTAAACAAATTCACTTAGTGCTGAATTTCCAGGGCTTTAGTTAGAGGAAGTATAGTGTGGGGTAGCAGATGTTGCCGATTTATTAATTGGATATAATATGTTTAAAATGTCAAGTGCGCAACAATAATTTTATAATGGATATTCATTTTAGGCGAATAAATAAAAGTCAAAGTTTTTCAAAGACATCAGAGGAGTTGCACAAAATTTATCATGCCAACAAAGAGTCTTCAACATATGTGAAAAAAAGGGCATTTTTCAGGCTGCAGACATGAAAACAATGTTTACACTTCCACTTTGAAATTATTCCCAAACTTGTTTGCAATATGACTTGAATATCCTAGGTTCCTTTCTCACCCTTACCTTCTAATGCTTTTGTTTTATCTGTTCTTGTTTTTTACTTTGCTTGGTGCTTCCTTTGTCACAGATTTTACTTATGCATTTTCTTTTGCCCAGTCTGTTTATGAAGAGATATTTGTCCAGACTACAAATTAACAACCATAGTGAGACTGGGTCAGTTGAACACGCACATTGTGAAGTACAAAATTGCTTTCTTTTCTTCTCCCAGCACTCACCCCCAGCTTGCAAATGCTATCCTGGCTGGCCAAATTGTGTTAATAGTCTGGTCTGCACAATACACAACATTATATCCAAATGTTTTCATTAGAAAGGATGTGGTATGTAGATAATAGCATGCTAGGGCTGAATAAGGGATCTATGATTAGTGAATTGTGATACTTCTTTAGAATTTAATCCTTGCAGGTATTTTAAAGCCCTGTTTCATCAGCTGCTGTAGATGCACAACAGTATATTTCACAATTCAACTTTGTCATATCAGCTACTAGAAAGTACTCTAACTTCCCAGTTCCATGCACTTATAATCTTTGCAACACCTGTGGGGTATTTTCTCCTGGCTTTTCCTTGTGAACCACAGATAGGAGTTTGGGCTGGAATAAAAGCTTCAGCATTGCCACAGTTACAAGTGAACCCAGACTGGACACGTCCATATGCATATTGACATCTGATATTGCACAATATATTTGTTAGTAATATATATATGTATGGAAGAAAAAAAATGCTTTTATAGTAAAAATACTGGCTTTTTTTGAATATACTTATTTCAGAATACAATGATCATCTGTGGTCTTCAGTACCTCAGAGGCTCAAAAAGCCCAAGTGGGAGGAAAGGCATCCTCTGCAAGACTGTAGGCTCTCTGAAAGTAAAAGTAAAGATGTCTAAGAAAGAGCTCTTTCAGTCCACAAAGGATCAAAAGCCAGATGGAGAAATTAAAAAAATAAATGCACTTATCCTTTACCCACCTCAATAAAGAATTAATCCAGTAAATGATAAACACCTGGGTCAAAGGAGATGAAAAATGGTGTGCTCTAGTGCTACAAAAAATTTTGTTGTCCAAAACAATACTGAAAGAGCAGATTCCAAGGGTTTATTTTTCTTATTCTGCAAGTGGCAGAGAAAAGACATTTTCTTTTGAGACTGCAGCGCAACGTAGAGCTTTGCAAACTGTAATATGCCCTTTCTGGATAGTCTCTGTTACATAATGTTTTGCCATACTTCTTGAAAAAACGTAAGACAATAAAGCATTCTAGGAAATTTTCTGCATGTGAATCTGGCCACTTGAGTAAGCATCTGGCAAATAAACAGAGCTGACAGAAGGATTCCCAACCCTCTCCATCCCCATCTTTCAATTTCTAATAGATTTATTTCAGTTTGCTGCAGCTCTGTGATTTACCATAGAAATGCTTAGTTTACTGTTTAGGCAGTTTTCTATTTTCCTGAGCAGGAAACATGCTGAGGGGTGTACTGGCTGGATACCAAAAGATAGCCTTAGCAGGAGGATGAATGAATGTATTGGTATGGAGGGTTAATTGTAGAAATACCACTGTGATTTGAAAAAATCTTCTGTTCCCATGCTGGTCATGGTCCAGTATCCACCACACACAACAAGGTTCATGGTTAAGTTCTGTTGAGTCTAAGTCTCAAGAATTTCAACCACTCGTAGTGCTAGGCCATGCAAAGGTAGCAAAACACTGACTTGACTTGCCCTCTGAAGTTGTACCTATTGCCTGCGAGTTGGTTCACAGGTGCCTGCTGATGAGTTACAAATAAGTGACAGAGCATAGCACAGAGAGGGGAAATCTGCATTTCAAACATACAAAAAAGCACACACACCTTTCCCATAAGTCTCCTTATGTGTGAGAAGCTCCACTGTCCTTTTGAGGCTGTATTGTCCTGGCTGCCCTCCTGCTCCAGAAAAGACCAGCTGCTGCAACAGCAACTCCCCATCTCATCTCCTGATGCAGACCTGTGGTTCCATGCCAGTATTGAAGGGATTTCCAGGGGAAAATACAGCTCAGTACAGTGACTCCCAGTAAAACTGTTTTTGTCCTATTAATCACACTAGGTCTTCCTACTTACAAACCCAACCTATCTCCTGCAACTGCTAAAACAGCATACATTTCTTTACTTCTGCTTTTAATGAAAATAAGGCTGTATCTTCTAGGATGTCTCTGCCCCTGAACTGCAATGAGAAAAAGCTAACAGTTTGTAGCAGGGATCGAGCCTCTGATTTTCAGTACTGTGAATAAATCTCATTTATCTTTCTCACTTGGGAAGCCAGCAAACAGCAATACACATTTAAAAAAGGAGACCAGTTTTCTCTGTACCTTAGGAACAGTAGCTAGGGAAAAGGAAGACAGATGACTATTGAGGGAGATGATTGACCTAGATTATTTCTAGTGATAAACTGAAGTATCTTTTTCCAAAACTTTACAAGCACAAAATGCGTTTTGATGAGGAGGAATTCTACTCATCATCAACAAACATTTTTAACTTTAAGTTGACACCTGAGTCTTAAAGAGGAAGTTTTTTATGCAATATTTTCATGAGCATAAACAATATTTGAAGTGTTGGACTGCTCTTTTTCAATGAGTAATTAACTCCAGGATTCATTAAGAGACTGAAAAGAATAATCTGTTTTTGTAGTGTGGGAGAACATTTTATTCCTGATCTAGTTCTCTTAGTTGAAAATAGTAATTTGACTACTTACTAATATCAAAGTATCCTTCATCTCAAAGCCCTGAAGCTACAGAAAAAAATTTGGTAAGTGCTCAAGAGAAGTGGCAAGTCCAAGAGGGAACACCCGAGTGAGTAGTATACCAATGGAAGTGTCCTGGAAGTAGTCATATGGTTGAAAATCTTTTCATGTGGGGCATTGTTGTCAGGCACTTCAGGTTGTAGAGTTGTTATGAATGCAGTGTGGTGGATGGGTACTCAGTTTGACCGGGTTGGCACTCATGTAAATGCTGCAGAATTTCAAGGCAAATGCAAACCTTCCGCTTTCTGCCCCAGCTAGGGCTAGGGAGAGAGAGGGAATTACTGACCAACTGAGTGTGATTCTGCCACTTTGTATCAGATTATGGTAGCATACAGCAGGGAAGGACAAGTCTTTCTTTGTAAATGAGCACAGCTTAGATTTCCTTCTGCAAAGGAATGACTCTTTTTTAAAGTCGACCATTAGTGGGAAGAAAGTACAGTTCACAACCACCACCATGGCTAGTTCCCTCATTGAAACCATTGTGGAGATATTTACCTTAGGGAAGTAAATATGAAAGCCTTGAGATTCTTCCTTCTTAAATGAGAAACAGTACCAAGCCTCACTGACCTCTTGCTCGAGAAAGCCTGGGGCTTTCTCGTAATGAAGAAAGAAGGAAGCTGTCCTAGGGTGACTAT
>VXBN01001803.1:43603-62578 GCA_013397395.1 Sinosuthora webbiana | reverse complement strand
GCCTTGTCCCCAGCCCCTCTCCAGCTCTCCTGGAGCCCCTTTGGGGACTCTGAGCATTCCCTGGATTTTTCCCTTCTCCAGGGGAACATTCCCAGCTCTCCTAGAGCAGAGGCTCTCCAAAATCCTTGAATGGTTTGGGTTGGAGTGAATCTTAAATCCCATCCATGGGCAGGGAAATCCCCATTCCAACCCCATCCATGGGCAGGGACATCTCCCACTGTCCCCGGCAGATCCAAGCCCCAATGTCCAACCTGGCCTTGGGCATTCCCAGGGATCCAGGGGCAGCCCCAGCAAATGTGGGAATTCCAGCCCAGCCCCTCCCCACCCTCCCAGGGATCAATCCCTGCCCAAGATCCCATCCATCCCCATCCTCTTCCACCTTGGAGCCGTTCCCACTTGTCCTATCACTCCGTGCCCACGGATGTGTCCGTGCCAGGAAGAAGCGAAGTTTCCTTGGAAGAGCTGAAGAAAAAAAAAAAAAATCCCACTTTTTTTCACTCCAGGAGTCCCATGGGAGCTCAAATCCATCTGCTCCACTCCGGTGGGTGGGAGAGGAACAACACAGGCTTGGATCCAGCCCCTGGAATGGGGGCTCCATCTGGGAGAGCTCCCATGATTTTTTTGCTCTTGGCAGCAGCAGCAGCAGCTCCATGAGGGAACTGATGTTATCCCACCTCCTCCTGCCTCCCAGCTGTGTCCTGGGAGGAAAAGCGGAATTTGGGATGTGCCAGCTTGGCTGGGCTGGAGTAAATATTCCTCCCAGGAGCTGGAATGGGGCTGTGTTTGGGATCTGGGCTGGATTTTGGTGTTGGAAACACGGGGATGGTTCCGTTATTTTTGGTAAGTGCTTTTGCAGTTCCAAGATCTTTCCTGCTCCTCATCCCAGTGAAGAGGCCGGGAATGCAGCAGGAGCCACAGCCATGACCACAGGGATGTTCCAGAACATGGGATACCAGCAGATAAACCTGGGGGGGGAAGAAGGAATGTGGGGACATTCCAAGTGATGCCATTTTGTCTTCCAAGGTCGTCAGTTTTGGGATGGAGCCTGGTTTTCCCAGGGATGGGCAAACACCTGCTGGGGATGAGATGCTGGGAAATAATTCTTTGCTTTCTTTCTTTCATGTGGATCCTCTTTCCTTTCCTTTCCTTTCCCTTTCCTTTCCTTTCCCTTTCCTTTCCTTTCCCTTTCCTTTCCTTTCCCTTTCCTTTCCTTTCCCTTTCCTTTCCTTTCCCTTTCCTTTCCTTTCCCTTTCCTTTCCTTTCCCTTTCCTTTCCTTTCCCTTTCCTTTCCTTTCCCTTTCCTTTCCTTTCCCTTTCCTTTCCTTTCCCTTTCCTTTCCTTTCCCTTTCCTTTCCTTTCCCTTTCCTTTCCTTTCCCTTTCCTTTCCTTTCCCTTTCCTTTCCTTTCCCTTTCCTTTCCTTTCCCTTTCCTTTCCTTTCCCTTTCCTTTCCTTTCCCTTTCCTTTCCTTTCCCTTTCCTTTCCTTTCCCTTTCCTTTCCTTTCCCTTTCCTTTCCTTTCCCTTTCCTTTCCTTTCCCTTTCCTTTCCTTTCCCTTTCCTTTCCTTTCCCTTTCCTTTCCTTTCCATCAACCCATGAGTTTTCCCACCTTTTCCCTCCTGATTCCCTCCCCCATCCCACTGTGGCTTAATTCCCCATGGATTTTAAACCATTCCTCAGGTGTTTCCCAGGGGCAAGGAGCTCCTTTTCATCCCAGCTTTCCTTCCTTCATCCTGCTCCCTCAGCATTTCCCAAATTCCCTCTGCCTGGATCCAGGAGCCAATTCCTCAGAGGCAGGAGGAGATGGGAATAAAGATGGGATGTGCACAGAGGAGAAATTCCTTGCTGAGTCAAGGCCTGGGCAGCAAGAACAGATAAAAATAATAATAAAAAAAGCTAAAAAAGCTGATTTTTTTTTTTTTTTTTTTTAGGAAAATGTTTGTCTCCCTATTTTTAGGAGAGGCCGTTGTTTCCCTATTTTTAAACCAGGCTGGAGGAGCAAAATGAGAGGTTTTTGTTCTAAATCCGAAGAGGAATTTTTCGGATGGGTTGAGCTGCAAAATAAAAAAAAAAAAAAGCTGCAGTTTTGGGACAAAGGCTACGTGAGCTCTGCCATGATTTAAAGCCATTTTAAAGCACTGGGAATTCCTGTGAAGGAATTGCTCCAGGAATATGGAATTTCTTCCTCTGCTCAAGGCTTCGAGCCTCTGTCCACTCACAGCAGTGTGGGGAGATCATGGAATATCCTGATGGGAAGGATCAGGAATCACAAAAATCATGGATCTAATTCCTTCCCTGCGCACACATCCCAGCAATCCCACCCTGGGTATCCCTGGGAGTGGGATTGAAATGCTCCTGGAGCTCTGGGGGAGCAAAAAGGGTTTGGAAAGGTCGGGAAAGGAGCAATTCCACCTCTCCAGAGCCATCATCACACTCAGCTCCTCGGTGTTTAATTTATTCTGAGGATTTGGAGTGGCACAGGATGGTTTGGGTGTGCTGGAAAACTTGTTTTTCATGGAATCACGGGGTGGGATGATTTGGGATTGGAGGGATGGGATTAAATCCAATCCCATTCCCACCCCACCCATGGGCAGGGACACCTCCCACTATCCCAGGTGGATCCAAGCCCCAATGTCCAACCTGCCCCTGGACATTCCCAGGGATGGGAATCCACAACTTCTCCTCCTTTTAACTTTGCTCTTCCTACTTTTTAAGGAAACCTTGGAGAAGGTTTTCTTGGCCCTGGATTGGCAAACCCTTCAAAAGGAGGCGAGCACCAGCCTTGGCACAGAAAGGAACTTCCTTCGCTTTTTAGGCAGCAAAAAGGATCCCGAGGGAAACGGGAAAAGGACTCCGGGATTTTTCTCCATCAGGACACGGCCAGGTGATGCCATGAGACAGGGAATTTTTTGGGGTTCCTTTATCCCTGTTTTTTCCCGAGCCTCAACCCTTCCTGCTCATCTCCCAGTCCTCTCTCGGTGCCGTGAACAAAAATAACCCGGCAGGACATCACCCCTTGGCTGTTCCCAGCGCCTGCATTCCGCGGAATATTTGGATGACACCAGCCAGGTCTCACAGGGAACACCAAATCCCCCGTTTGAAAAAAAAAAAGAGGGATTTTCCCATAAATAAAGATTTTTTTCTGTCGAGCTCCTCCTCCTCCTCCAGGGAATTTGATGTGCTCCCTGTCACCTCGGAATTCTTGGAGAGAAGTCCAAGTGGGCCAAAAAAATGAAGTGGCTCGCGAGGATGGACTTATGAGGAGAAAAAGCTAAATATGGATAGTTTGGCTGGAAAACAGGGAAGGAAGGAGGACAGCTGTCTGCGGATGGACAGAAATATCCCGGAGAGGGAGGGATTGTTCGGGTCAGACCCGGCTGGGGAATAACCCAGGAATCACAAAATGGGATGATGGGATGGAAAATGAGCACCAGGGCCGTCGGGAGGAACATTCCGACCTCTCGGATTGGGGGAACATCCGCCCTTCCCTCGGGAGCTGGGGTGGGAATCCTGCTCCTGGAGACGTTTAAAAATGGTCTGGAGAGCTCTTGGGAATCGTGCTTGGGGCGAGGATGGATGGGATCCGAGCAGGACACACGACACGATGCCTGGGAAGGGGTTCAGGGAATCCGGGAAAATCCAGGCATGGACTCGTGGAGCTGCAGAATGGTTTGGGCTGGAAGGGAATTTTTAAAAATTTGGGATCATCTCATTCCATGAGGGACACCTCCCGCTATCCCAGGTTGCTCCGAGCTTTATCCGACCTGGCCTTGGACTCTTCCAGGGATGGAGAATTCACAATTCCTTGGGATTTAAGGGTTGCTCTCCATGCTGGCAATCATTCCATGAGAGTGTGGAAAAAGAGTTTCCTCCCTTCTCTCCAAGGCACTTGGAAATGAGGGAACATTCGGATATAAAGCTGGGAATTCTGGGGAAGAGTGATAGGAATTTTCACCCCAAGGACTTTTCTCTGCCCAGAGTTTGGACACCAAAGTCATCCCAATTCCTGGAAAAATGTGGGAATAACGCCGTGGATCTTCATTACCAGGGAGATTCCGACATCTGGGATGCACCCACCTGGAGGTCCGAAGTTTTTCATGGCATCAGGTTCAAACGGGTCATAAAAAGTCATTTTTGGCCTCAAAATCCCTGCCGAGGGTCTGGAGCACCCCGGAGCTCGGGGAAATTAATCCAAACAGGGAAACAAAAATGAATAAAAAAATCAAAGGCAAAAACTGGGAAAAAACCAAACCAAAGTAAAATAGGTATAAAATCAAATCGGAATTTAAAAAAAAATAAAGTACCGTAAAATGAAGTAAAAGAAAAGTAAAATGAAGAAAAATAAAAATAAAATAAAATTAAAAATAGGAATGAAATAAAATTAGAAAAACTAAAAGGAGGGGAAAAATGAAAGAGGAAAACAATAAAAAAAAGAGGAAAAAATAAAATAGAGGAAAAAAAAGAGGAAAAATTAAAAAAAATAAATAATAGGAAAAAAGGGGGGAAATAAGGGGGAAATAAAATAGGGGAAAATTTTAAAAGATTAAAAATTAGAAAAAACTGAATAAAATAAAACCTAAAAAAGGGATCCCCATTGATGTGAGCAGAGCCCATTTTCATCCGTTTTTTCTTGAGGATCTTCCCTCCAATCCCTCCTGGACACAGGAACCCTTGGCCTCAAGGCCAGGATTGGAATTCCGGAATCCTGGAATAATCCAGCCTGGAAAGGACCTCCAGAGGTTTCCAGTTCATCCTCATGCTCCAAGCAGGGTCAGATCAGAGCGGATTGCTCAGGGCTTTTCCAGGCTGATCCCAAAGGTCTCCCTTGTGTCCTCCTTACCCTCCCCAGCACCTTCTCCAGGCCCCACCACCCTCCCCAGTTCAGGAACTCTTGGCTGTACTGGGAGAGCCCCAAACTGGGCACATTCCCAGGAGGAAGTCCAAAAAAAATGCTGAGTAAAAGAAGTTTTAGGATTAGAGTCAGGAATGACTCCAAAGTCCAGCTCCCTGCGAGGTTTCCACCCAAAAAAGAGGAGAATCGTGGAGAGAGGGACTTGGAGCACACCAGGGAATGGATTTTCCCAGTTCCCTGAGAGGTTTCCACCCAGAACAGAGAATGATGGGAATAATCATGGAGAAGCCACCTTGGAGCTCACCAGGGAATGGATTTTCCCAGTTTCCTGAGAGGTTTCCACCCAAAAATGGAGAATCATGGAGAGAAGGCCTTGGAGCTCACCAGGGAATGGATTTTCCCAGTTCTCTGTGAGGTTTCCACCCAAAATGGAGAATGATGGGATTAATCATGGAGACAAGGCCTTGGAGCTCACCAGGGAATGGATTTTCCCACTCTATCCTTTCTTCTNTTCCCAGTTCCCTGAGAGGTTTCCACCCAGAATGGAAAATCATGGAGAGAAGGCCTTGGAGCTCACCAGGGAATGGATTTTCCCACTCTATCCTTTCTTCTCCTTTACCTGCAGAGATGTGACCATGGAGGAACTTTCCCCCCACTTTGGATTCCCAAATGACCTGGAGATATTTGGGTTTTGCTCTGCACAGGACAACATATTCCTGCCTTAGGATTCCTCCTCCTGCTCATCTTTTTTGGGCTTTTCCAGCCACAATTTCCATCCCATGCTGCCATCCGGGAGGGCACCAGAGCAGGATCAAACTCCAACCAAATCCAGAAAAAAAACTTAATGAGAATCAGGTTTTTTTTCAGGTCTTTAAGTCAATTTTTCTCCCGTTCTGGGAGCTGTTCCCACCCCTCACCAGGACCAACCTTCTCCTCCTGTCCCACACCAATATCCCAAGGTTTGGATCCCCAGATTTTTCCTGCAGCGGGCTCCAGGGGCAGGTTGTCCTCCTCTTTTTCCCCAGTCCCCTTTTGCACACTCCCAGCAAATCCCTCTGCACTCATCTCCCCTCCAGACTAAACAATCCCGACTCTTTCCGTCCTTCCCTGGAGGTCATGTTTGCCGGACCTCTGATCGGTCCCGCTGCTCTCCCCCTGGATTTGTTCCAGCTGGCCTTGGTCTATCCTCAGAATGCCTTGTCCCGGACTTTTGGGCTCCAGCTGAAGCCTTTTGGGACTCCTCAGCTCAGAGATCTCAGCCCGGCCCATCGGGGAGGGAGATTAAAGTTCCTAAGTCTGGATCCGGTTCCGAATCCGCGTCTCCTCCGTGCTCGGGGTGTTCCCACCAGGGACTGCGGGGAATGCAAATATCCCGAACGCTCCGAGGTTTGAGAGCCAGCCCAGGACACAGGGAAAAAAAAAGATGGGATGGAAACTCTTCCCAAAGGTCCTCAAGGCACAGTGCACCTTGGGAATTCCCAGCTCCGTGTGCAGGATTTGAGGTGGGATGAGGGGAATCCTGCTGTACCCAAATATTCCTTTTTTTTTTACCTGGGAAGGAAGGGATAAAAACAAAGAGTTTGAATTGAAAGAGGAGAGGTTTAGATGGGATCTGGGAAGAAATCCTTCCCAGTGAGGGTGGGGAGGGGCTGGGCTGGAATTCCAACATTTGCTGGGGCTGCCCCTGGATCCCTGGGAATGTCCAAGGCCAGGTTGGATGGATTTGGATCAACATGGGATAGTGGGAGGTGTCCCTGCCCATGGATAGGATTTAAAGTCACTTCCCATCCAAGCCATTCCAGGATTCTGGAGCCCCTCTGCTCCGGAGCCAGGCTGGGAGAGCTGGAAATGTTCCCCTGGAGAAGGGAAAAGTCCAGGGAATCCTCAGAGTGCCTTGCAGGGCCTAAAAAATTTATATTTTCTTCTCCTCCTTTAAAAATGTTATTCCCAATTTTTATTGCTCAGGAGTGTTTTTCTTAACATGGGAGAGAATAAATGTGGATTTTTGGAACACGTGGGAATGCGAAGGAAAAGCAGCAGGAAATTCCAGCAGGTTTTGGTGATGAGTCCTTGGTGTTTTGGGGGGATGAGCTGGGAATGTTCCCCTGGAGGAGGGAAAAATCCAGGGAATGCTCAGAGTCCCCAAAGGGGCTCCAGGAGAGCTGGAGAGGGACTGGGGACAAGGCCTGGAGGGACAGGACACAGGGAATGGCTTCCCACTGGGAAAGGGGACATTGGGCTGGGATCTTGGGCAGCAATTCCTGCCTGGGAGGGTGGGGAGGGGCTGGGCTGGAATTCCCACATTTGCTGGGGCTGCCCCTGGATCCCTGGGAATGTCCAAGGCCAGGTTGGATCCACCTGGGACAGTGGGAGCTGTCCCTGCCCATGGATGGGGTGGCACTGGATGGTCCCATCCATCCCAAACCATTCTATGATTTTCTGGTGTTCCCAAACATCTCCGCGCTCCCCGGTTTTGCTGCCAGCCCCTGCAGCTGCAGCTCCATCTGCGAGCTTGGAAAAGGCGTCCAAAATCCAATCAATCCAACCCCAAAGATGTTCCCACTTCCCATCATCCATAACAGGATTTGTCCTCCCTCAAAGAAAAAACTGATTCCCAAAAAAAACCCCTCATTTATTAACGGAACCAAATTGACACTAATTAATGATTAACCACTAATTAACGATTAACCACATTAGAGCCCCTCCGGGACTCAGTGAAATGCAAGAGGGAACAAAGAGCTCCGAGGATGAACATGGAGATTCCTGTAAAATCCTTTCAGCTCCGCTCATCCCAAAGGTTTCACGGGAGAATTCCAGGCAGACGCATTTTCTACCCTGGCACAGCATCCCTACTTAATCCTCTTTCTCATTAAAGCAAATAATTAATTGGCCGCAAACCCCGATTCGATTTGTTTGTCCTTTTCTCTCCCCGTTACAAATTAGCATGTCCCCAAAATGCAATTATTTGGTTTATTTATAATGAAGAGCTGCTAAATCCTTGGCTGTTTCTGCAGTTCATAATTCCGGCTGTATATCCCTGTAATTTCAGTGCTATTTCAGTCTCTTCGCTTTTATTCCCTGATTTTTTATTCCATGTTTTTTTTCAATTCTTTACTTTTTATTCCTTTTTTTTTTTTTTTTTTTTTGTACTTTTTTTTTTTTTTTTTTTTTTTTTTTTTTTTTTTTTTTTTTTTTTTTTTTTTTTTTTTTTTTTTTTTAATTCAGTGCTTTTTATTCCGTGCTTTTTTATTCCCTTGCTCTTGTTCCGTGAAAATGGAGGAATGCAGGGACAAGGAGGAATAAAAAGTAATTTTAGGGTAACTCCAAGCCTTCCACTCCAAGCCTTTGGGATGATCCCATCAGGAATCAGGTGATTCCTGATGGGATGATCCCAAAGATGACATTAGGACCTGGCTGGAGTCACTTCCGTGTGACACTGCGTGGACAATCCCCGTGGGAATCACCCTCTCCACCTCCTTCCTTTCCTTTTTATCCACGTCCACCTCACGTCTCCCACTTCCTTTTCCATGGATTCACTGGAGAAATCCAATCCCTTCCTGATCCCAGCTGGAGTTTGCAGAGAGCTACGGCACAGGGCATGGAATAACCTCCCATTCCTGGATCCAAGGATCCAGGAGATCCCTGGAGCTGGCCGACGTTTCCCAGCTCCTGATCCTGCGCTGGGGCAATTCCCAGGAGTTTTTGTCGGAGTCCAGGGCATTCCTTTGGTCACCCTGGAAGGCCACAGACCTGGGCAGGGAGGTCTGGGACACGAGCAGGAGGGTTTGGGATCTGTACAGGGGGGTTTGGGATCTGTACAGGAGAGTTTGGGATCTGTACAGGGGGTTTGAGATCGGTACAAGAGGGTTTGAGATCTATACAAGAGGGTTTGGGATCTGTACAAGAAGGTTTGGGATCTGTACAAGAAGGTTTGGGATCTGTATTGGGGGGTTTGGGATCTGCACAAGAGGGTTTGGAATCTGTACAAGAAGGTTTGGGATCTGTACAAGAAGGTTTGGGCTGGGATCTTGGGATCAATACAAGAGGGTTTGGGATCTGTACAAGAGGGTTTGGGATCTGTACAAGAGGGTTTGGGATCTGTACAAGGTTTGGGATCTGTAAAAGGGGGTTTGAATCCTGGACAGGGGGTTGTGAAGCTGGTCCAGGGGGGTTGTAGACCCTGGCACAGAGCCCAGGAGGACACAGCCTTTGACTTCAGCCCGTGGGGAAAACTCCCAACACTGAAAGCGGAATTCCAAGTCACAAAGGTGTGACAGGCAGCAGCGTAGTTTATCACAGGGTGGGAAATTTTGTAGTTTTGGGGTTCTTAGAATGGAGGTGAATGGGGACAAGATGGAGGATTTAGGGCGGTGCCCTGGGTTCTTCTTCTTCTCCCTTGGCCTCCATCTCCTGGTGACGGTGGCACAAAGTTAAAGGAGATTGGGTCAGAGTAGAGGGGACCTGTTTAGTTCAGGTGATGGGTATTGGCACATAAATTAAAATAATTTAATATTGTAATATGTAATATTTAAGATATGTAATTATAATCTCTCTGTATAAGAAGGCAGCAACCTCCCATCGAGGGGGGAGTCATCCTGTGTCTGAGCTGCTGAACAGACCTTGGCTGGGCACAGAGAACATTGTGAGATAAGAAATAATAAACAACACGAGAAACATGGAAAAACAAGACCTTGAAGAATCTGTTTCGTTCTTAAATCTGGTTTGGGCTTTCAGGGGGCAAAAGTCTCTCAACCACCTGAATCACGGGTGAGAAAAAAACCCAAGAAGTTTTCCCACCGGCTCTGCCCATCCAGGAATCCCATCGGCATTTTCCATCCTCACTCCATGGGCAGCTTCCCCTCCGATTTCCTTTTGTTCCTGAGGGATTTGAGGGAACACCACTTCCCTTTCCAGCTGGGATGATGATGATGATGCATGGGCTCGTAGTTTTGGTTTTATGCCTGAGGTGTTTTGAGTTTTCTGAAATTCTTTTCCCAGGGAATTTTCTGTTAACAGGAGAAATGTTTTTGTAACTGTGACTTTGTTACTCATTCCTTTTCCTAGGAGGGAATTCTCCTTGATGTCCCTCTGGTCTGACCAATGTGGGTGAAGAGGTTTGTTTTGGTTTCACCAATCGAATTGGTCTGTGTAAAACAGTATAAAAGAGAGACACATCCAAAAAATAAAAAAAAACTCATTTTCACCCTTCTAAATCTCAGAGTTTGTGTCGTTGTGGTGTAAAACAGCATCACAGGATCAAAGCCTGTGGATAACTGGAAAACCAGGAGCAGTCCTAAGAACTTAGGCCAAGCCTAACCACCTTTCCGGATAAAGGGAAAGGGCTGGGAGGAGATCTTGGAATTTTGTCTTGAGGATTCATCCCAAACCTCCATAGGTTGTGACTCACAGAGGGGAACGACACCATTTCCCAACCTCCAGAGCAAGCCCTGCCGAGGTTTTAATGGGAGAGGTTGATTTTCCTGGGACAGCTCCGAGTGAATCCAGGCTCCTTTTCCCCAGTCCAGCCGGAGACGGGCTGGCAATTCCAGGCAATCATCCCGCCGGGAGCCAGATGTCTGAGCCAGATTAGGTGATTCAGCCGCTGCAGGGCCAGGAGAAGAAACCCTGGGATCAGACACCCGGGCTGGAATTTGGATAAAGTTACGTGTGACATAATTTGATGTGTGTGTCGCATTATCCGTGGCACCGCTCCGCCACACGAATGATCCCGCTGGCAGCGTCAATCCCTGTTTTCCGTGGGAAACGGGGCCTGGCCTCCTGGAAAAATGAGGAATTCTGCTCATCCAAGAAGATTTTCAGGGCAGAACCAAAATTTCCATGTGATGCCGGAGTTCACACGTCACGACCCCGAGCTGGAACAGATTCTGCTGCAGGAATGGGGCCTTATGGCCAAGCTACAGCCAATCACAGTGTGAGGATTTGAATATTCATGAGGGGCGGGGTTACAGAGCAGGGATTTATGGGGTTCCCGGTTGGAATTTGGGGGTTTTCCAAGCAGGATTTTGGGGGATTCGTGGGAGGATTTGAAGGTTTTTCCTGGCAGGATTTTGGGGTTTCCAGGCAGGATTTGGGGGCTTTTATTAAATTAAATTTAATTTAATTTAATTTAAAAAGTAGAATAAAGTGGGATGGGATGGGATGGGATGGGATGGGATGGGATGGGATGGGATAAATGCATTTATTTATGGGATGGTATAAACCCATTTATTTATGGGATTGGGATTGGGATTTGGATTGGGACTGGGATGGGATAAACCCATTTATTTATGGGATTGGGATTTGGATTGTGACTGGAAGGGGGCTGGGAGCTGTTTTTCCAGGGGGAAAGGATATTTGGTGGGATCTTCTGCCTTGCCCAGAGGTTGTCATCAGCTCCCGAGGTCACAGAGGGTGACAAAGTCAGAAGGAGAATGAGGGCAGGATTATCCACCTGCTCAGTGTCCAATGGAATTTTTAGGGAATAAAATCCAGCAGAACACACAGAAAACAGGGAAAATCCACCATCCCCAGGGAGCAGAAGGACAATGATTTTGAAGGCTTAAATATTTATATGAGGACAAGTTTTTTTTGTTTGGTTTGGGGGTTTTTTTGGTTTGTTTTTTTTTTTAATTTGTTTGGGGGTCTGGGGGGTTTTTGGGTGGGATTTTTTTGGGAGAGGGGCTTGAATATTTAAATGGGGAAGAAGATCATCTCAATTTCCTTAAAAAGCGACGGAAAATGGGATAAAAGAAGAATTACTGCAGCACCGAAACCCCTGACAAGGCAGAGACTGAAATACCAGATACAGATTGTGGAAAAGTTGTTTGAAAGGCGGATAGATCCGAGGAAAATCCGAGAGAAAATAATGTGGGGGAAGACCTCGGAAGCTCAACCTCCTGGAAAAGGGTGAAGGAATTAAAAGTGGGATTTATCTCACCTCCTTTAGGAGACTGAAAGGAAACCCAGGCTGGGATATTTGGCTTCCTGAAGAAAAAGTGGAGAAGGAATTCCATTCCCAAATCCCAAATCTTCACTCCCTGAGAGGGATTCTCCAAGGGGATCATCCCCACATTTCTGACCTTGGTTTTGCAGAATTTCGGAGAGAAAAGAGAATTTTATGGCTTTTTTTTTTTTTTTTTTTTTTTTTTTTTTTTTGGCATATCCAAGTCCTTTGGAACAATTATCCCAGTGCAAGTGTCTCTTCTTCAGCATCAGGACATCCCACAGGAGACCCTGGAAGTTTCAGTCACCAAAAACTTCAAGAGAAAGGATTAGTCTGCTTGGGGAGCAGGAAGAGGAGATGCTCCTACACATTTAAGCAGGAATTCCATGGTTTTTTTCTGCATCCTTATGGCATCTTTGTCTCTAATTCATCCAATCTCCCTCCCAGCCATCAATTTGGGAATATTCCTTCTTCATCCCAAGATCTCTTGTTGCGTCATCTCAACCATCCTCCCAAAAAAATTGTTCACCACGAGGTCGATGAGCAGCAGCTGCCCAGGTGTCCCTTTCCAGGCTGGTTCCAGGCCCCAGGAGATGTTTCCTGGATCTGGAATGGAAAGGGAATTTCCTCCAGGCTCCTTTTCCACAATTATCCGTGGCACCGCTCCGCCACACGAAGGGGACATTGGGCTGGGATCTTGGGCAGCAATTCCTGCCTGGGAGGGTGGGGAGGGGCTGGGCTGGAATTCCCACATTTGCTGGGGCTGCCCCTGGATCCCTGGGAATGCCCAAGGCCAGGTTGGATCCACCTGGGACAGTGGGAGGTGTCCCTGCCCATGGATGGGGTGGGAATGGGATGGGATTTAAGGTCCTTCCCACCCAAACCATTCCATGATTCCAGGATCTCACACCAGACCAGTTTTCCAAGCTCAAGAGGATCCAATATTTGGCTTCTTCTCTCAGTGCATTCCTTGGCTTTTCCACATCCTTGATTTCCTGCAGGAGGAGGAGGAAGGCTGGGATACAATCTCATCCCACAGAGAAGAGCTTATCCCATAAATATTTTGGGAATTTTTGGGAACCACCAGCCCAGCTGCTGAGCACTCCCCAGCAGACAAATCCCGCTGTGGGGTGGGAAAAGATGTCCCAGTCCCTGCCTGATGTCCCGTGAAGTCTCCATGAAGCCGTTCCAGCTCCCAAGGTCAATGGAAGCTGCTCCATAAGGAACAGGACACACCTGGAGGGAGCTGGTTTTCCATGGGGCCACCATTTATGGGCGTAGTTATGGAAACCGTTCCCTCAGGATCCATGGGAAGAGGGTTTGTCGGGACCAGCCGGAGTTTGGATCAGTCTCTTCAAAGCATCCAAGGAGAGCCCTGTTCTCAGGGAAAATATTCCTGAGGTTTATTGGATGGGGAAGGAGGGAGTTTGAACCTGGATCAGATCCTCGCTCCCTGCCTGATCTCCACGGCGCTGGAATGTGAGAGGTTGGATTCCCACCTCGCTCCCCGCTGGATTTAGGGAGGTGAGGGAATGTCCAGCCGAGGGGATCCCTTATTCATCCTTTCATTAAACTCCAAAAAAAGTGCAAATTCCCTCAGATCTCCCAAAATTCTGTGGGCTCTGAGGATCCTGGGGCAGGATTTAGAACGGTGGGATCGGAGGGAATTTCCGGAGCAGGGGGGACACCCTTTCCTCCCCTTCTGCTTCTTCCAAGTGTCACCGAGTGGCCAAGTCCAAAGGGGTTTTTTTTTTTGGCCTTTCCAAGCACTCACTTAATGGGATTGGAATGACTTCGGAACTGTTCCTCTCCGACCAAAAATAACCCCAAACGTTCCCCCGTTCTCCCCACCCCCTCCCAGGCCCTCGTGACTTTAAAAGGATTTTGTGCCTTGAGAAAACAAACCCCGGATGAATTCCCATCCGCGGAGACCGTTCCAAAGGTCTGTGCCTGTGCTTCCTCCTCCTCCTCCTCCTCCTCCTCCTCCTCCTCNGTCCAAAGGGGTTTTTTTTGGCCTTTCCAAGCACTCACTTAATGGGATTGGAATGACTTCGGAACTGTTCCTCTCCGACCAAAAATAACCCCAAACGTTCCCCCGTTCTCCCCACCCCCTCCCAGGCCCTCGTGACTTTAAAAGGATTTTGTGCCTTGAGAAAACAAACCCCGGATGAATTCCCATCCGCGGAGACCGTTCCAAAGGTCTGTGCCTGTGCTTCCTCCTCCTCCCCCTCCTCCCTGCTCCTCCTCCCTGCTCCATGGAAAACCACGGCCTCGGCCAGGGCTGGAAGAGGAGCCATCCATGAGTTTGATTTCCCAAATGGAATCCCCAGGAATGGTCTCAGTCGTTCCTGAACGAGCTCCGTGGGGATTCTGCTCCTGGCAGGTGCCAGGTTATCCATGGAGAGCCCAGAAAAATGTCCCCGGCACGTTTTTGGGGTGACCTTTTAACCAAGGGATGTCTGGGAAGAGGATGGGCCTCAGCAGTGGGATAATCCACCTCTGGAAATTCCCAGTTTTTCCACATTTTTCCGCTCAGTGCTTGGGAAGAGCGATTTTAAAGCAGGAGATGCTGCCTCACCTTTTTCTCCCCGAGGTGGGGGGTTTGAAAGGATGGATTGGGGGGGCTGGAATGGCTTTGGAACTGCTTGAGGAAGGAAAGGATGGGTTTTGGAATTCACTGGGGTTGGAAAAGGGTGGGTTTTGGATTCCACTGGGGTTCAAGAGGATGGCTTTTGGAATTCCTTGGGGGTGGAAGGGATGTTTTTTTGGAATTCCTTGAGGGTTGGAAAGGATGGGTTTTGGAATTCATTGGGGTTGGAAAAGGGTGGATTTTGGATTCCACTGGGGTTTGAGAGGATGGATTTTGGAATTCCTCGAGGGTGGAAAAGATGGGCTTTGGAATTCCTTGAGGGTTGGAAGAGGGTGGATTTCGGATTCCATTGGGGTTTGAGAGGATGGCTTATGGAATTCCTTGAGGGTTGGAAAGGATGGGTCTTGGAATTCCTTTGGGTTTGACAGGAAGGCTTATGGAATTCCTCGAGGGTGGAAAAGATGGTTTTTGGAATTCCTTGACGGTTGAAATTTTGGATTTCATTGGGGTTTGACAGGATGGTTTTTGGAATTCCTCGAGGGTGGAAAGGATGGGTCTTGGAATTCCTTTGGGTTCGAGAGGATGGCTTTGGGATTTCATCGGGGCTGGAGAGGATGGCTTTTGAATTCCTTCAGGCTGGAACGGGTGGCTTTTGGAATTCCTTGAGGGCTGAAAGAGTCAGAAATGAGGTTTTCCATGGATTAAAAGATTTTTAAATGATTAAAATTTCTGCCTGGGCACAGAAATCCTCCCCTTGCTTGGTTTTCCTGAAAATGTTGATGGAAAAGTGCCCCAAAATTCTTCTCTTTGGTGGGTTTTGTCCGGGAAAATCCCAGAAAGGTTTGGATTGGGAAGGACCTTAAAGATCCTTTAGCTCCAAATCCATGGGGTGGTCATCATTCCGTGGTTTGTAAATGTTAAAATGGTGCTGATTTACTTCCATTCCTCTTTGGCACTCTGGGGTTTTATTGGGGTTTTGGTGATAAAAGGAGAACAAAACCAGAATTTTTTAAGAAATCACATTTTTTGGGGGGAAAGGCAGAGGGGGGAAATACCGTTTTCAACTCCAAAATGATCCCAAATTCCAAGTTTTAGTGATAAAATTCTGGGGTCGCCTCGTACAGATGAGCACAATGGCTGTGGATTCCCAGCACCTTGTTCTCCTGGGAAACAAGGAAAGGAGGGAAGGCTGGGAAAATTTTCCTGCTTTTTTTTGGCTGGAGCTGCCTCACCTTCCTCTGCCTGAGTGGTCCCATAATTTATGACTTAATTTAGGAGCAGGACTTTTTCCTGGAGTTTCCCTGGAGTTTCCTGTGTCCACAGAGCAAACTTTGCCCAAGGAATCCTTGCCCCCTTCCAGACCCGGGTGGGTTTTAACGTCTTTCCCACCCAAACCATTCCATGATTCCAGGATCTCACACCGGACCAGTTTTCCAAGCTCAGGATGATCCAATGTTCTTCTCTCACTGCATCCCTTGGCTTTTCCACACCCTTGATTTCCTGCAGGAGGAGGAGGAAGGCTGGGATACAATCTCATCCCACAGAGAAGAGCTTA
Organism: Sinosuthora webbiana; assembly: GCA_013397395.1. Lineage (NCBI taxonomy): Eukaryota > Metazoa > Chordata > Aves > Passeriformes > Sylviidae > Sinosuthora > Sinosuthora webbiana. The sequence continues at coordinate 46,641 of VXBN01001803.1, read as the reverse complement.
TCCCATAAATATTTTGGGAATTTTTGGGAACCACCAGTCCAGCTGCTGAGCACTCCCCAGTGGATAAATCCCACTGTGGGGTAGAAGAAGATGTCCCTGCCTGATGTCCCGTGAAGTCTCCATGAAGCTGTTCCAGCTCCCAAGGTCACCAAGGAGAGGAAACACCAAGGAATTCCCTGGGAAATCCTCTGGAGACGGGTGGGGAGTGCTGACATATCCAAAAAAACATGGAAAAGAGAATCCCGCGGTATCCAACACATGGAGGGATGAACCACCTGCAATTTAACGAGGGAACCAAGACACGGGAATGGCTTTTCCCAGGCTATTCCAATCTGGTTTGAATCCCAGGAAGCCGGGGTGGGAGGCAGGAGTCCTGTCCATAACGTGTCCATAAACAATCGTTTCCGATCTTGGAATGCGCGTGTGAAGTTCTGTTGCCCATAACTCCACACCGAGACACGTTTGACGTCGTAATTCCCGATGTTCCTTGACAGCCAGAGGATTTTTGGATTTTTCCCACCAATCCATTGCTCCCACACGGTCGGGAGAGCACCTCTGGCTCTTCCTCCCCTCCCTGCTCCAGCCCGGGTTGTTCCAGCTTGGCAGGAACAAGGAGAGAAGCCAAGTTATGCTCCCAGTTCCAGAGTTTCTCCTAAAACATGGATCTCTTCCAGAGTTTCTCCTAAAACATGGATCCCGTTCCAGATCTTCTCCTAAAACATGGATCCCTTCCAGAGTTTCTCCTAAAACATGGATCCCATTCCAGAGTTTCTCCTAAAACATGGATTTCTTCCAGATCTTCTCCTAAAACTTGGATCCTTCCTACAGTTTCTCTTAAAATGTGGATCCCCTTCCAGATCTTCTCCTAAAACATGGATCCCCTTCCAGAGTTTCCCTAAAAACATAGATCCCCCTCCAGAGCTTGTCCTAAAACATGGATCCCCCTCCAGAGCTTGTCTTAAAACATGGAACCTTCCGAGATCTTCTCCTAAAACACGGATCCCTTCTAGAGTTTCTCCTAAAACGTGGATCCCTTCTGGAATTTCTCCTAAAGTTCCTTGTTCCAGCTTCACGTGCAGATGTCCTTCCTCTGAATTCCCACAGCACAGCATTCCCAACAATATTTATTTTCCTGGGTTCTCTCAGGGCTCAGGCATGACACTCCAAAATCCAGTGGTTTGGGTTTGGATTTGGACCACGAGGTCTCCATCACTGGAGATCACAACCTAAGCCCAGCCTTGCTAAACCAGGCCAGGAACTCTCATTATCCAAGAGCTTGGCCTAAAGTCGGATGAATTTGGAGTCTTCTGGAAAAGAGTTTTCCTGGTCAAGGAAGGTAATGAAGGACAATGTGGGATAAAGGATGGTAAAGAACATTTCTTTATTCCTCCAGTGATGAAAAAAAGGTCTGGATTGGGTGGGGAGTCATATAATCATAAAATCGTGGAATGGTTTAGGTGGGATCTTAAAGCCCTGTCATGGGCAAGGACAACTTCCACTATCCCAGGAGGATCCAACCTGGCCTTGGGCATTCCCAGGGATCCAGGGGCAGCCCCAGCAAATGTGGGAATTCCAGCCCAGCCCCTCCCCACCCTCCCAGGCAGGAATTGCTGCCCAAGATCCCAGCCCAATGTCCCCTTTCCCAGTGGGAAGCCATTCCCTGTGTCCTGTCCCTCCAGGCCTTGTCCCCAGTCCCTCTCCAGCTCTCCTGGAGCCCCTTTGGGGACTCTGAGCATTCCCTGGATTTTTCCCTTCTCCAGGGGAACATTCCCAGCTCTCCCAGAGCAGAGGGGCTCCAGAATCCTGGAATGGGTTGGATGGAAAGGGACCTTAAATCCCATCCCATTCCCACCCCATCCACGGGCAGGGACACCTCCCCCTGTCCCATTTTGCTCCAAGCCCATCCAGCCTGGCCTTGGACAATTCCAGGAAGGACTGGTGAGGTTTTGGGAGGCTTTCTTTGGAGAAAGAGTGGAAAAGAAAGGAAAACTGAATAAAAAAATTAAAATTCCTAAGCCACAATTCCAGCCTCAAAACTGGCATTTCTTTTTTACCATCTTTCTTTGAGGCTTCTCCGTGGAAATAAGTGGGAGAATCATTCCCACACCCATCCTCAGGGGTTTTTGGACCAAGCTGACATAAATTGGGTGATATAATTATCTGGTATAATAATACCAATAACAATGACAATGACAATGACAATAATAATAATAATAATAATAATAATAATAATCTGATATTATTAGCTGATAGAACCAGGCGAGAAAATCCCACCCAGGTAATCCCTGCTCCGATCACCGCTCCCAGATAATCCATGGAATCTGCTTCCCAGAGTCTCCCAACCTGTTTTAAACACCTGGAGCGCCCCTGGGCCAAACGACCTCAGGTTTGTTGCCTGGATGATCCAACACCCAACATCTCCCAAGGGAAAACACGGAAAACACGACCCATGGAAGCTCTAATGGAAGCTGAGGGACAGAAAGAGATCGTGGCCTTTCTTCCCAAATATTTTTATTTTCTTTCCCAAGCTGCGGCTTGAGGCAAAACCCTTTTGGGAGCATTTCCACTGTCAACGGGAGATCCATCCATCCATCCCAGCCAGATCTCCCTGGAATTCCCGGGGAAAGCTCCCGGAGGTCGATTTTTCCCGTTTTTCCCGTTTTTTTTTTTTTGGCGGATAATTGCTGGGTGAGTGACCCCATGTTGGGGCCGCGCCGCCATGGCCGGGAGGCCCTTCCACACGTTTGGAGCTCGCACGTCCTGACATCTGGTTCCAATCCCGTCCCTGCTCCTGCTGCCGGAGTTCCAGCGGCCTCTTTACCTGGGCAAAGGTACCAGGAATCCGGAATTCCCCTCAGAATTCCCCTTGGAATTCCCTCTGTGGCTGTTCTTATCCCAAACTCATCCTTCATCCCAAATCTGTCACTCCAGACCTGGTGTTTCAGGCTCTGCCCCTCCTTTCTGCAGCTCTGTCCACTCTTGGAGGCGGAGAAATTAATTAAAATTAATGGATGATTAATTTAATTCTTTTTTTTTTT
>VXBN01001803.1:2695-28886 GCA_013397395.1 Sinosuthora webbiana | reverse complement strand
AAAAAAAAAAATCTGAGATTCAAAGTGCTTTATTCTGCAAACCCACTGCAGCAACTTTATTTTTTTAGTCAAGTTATATTAGTTAGGACTGGAACAACAAAGCCTGGCTTACTTCAGCCTGGATTAAATACTCCCCCACACAAACACTGTCTATCCACGGGGTGTAAATGGAATTTCGGGGATGGCTGCAGCTCCCATTCCCATCAAGACTCACTCCAGAGCAGGTTTGGTTCTCGCTTTGGAACGACCCTGGGAGTTAAAATTAAAATTTCCAGGGAAAAAACCCTTCCCTGATTCCCCGTGAGAAGAGGGATGGAGCCCTTCCAGAAAAGTCAATCCAAGGGATTTTGCTGGTCTATCCAAGGGATTTTGCTGGTCTATCCAAGGGATTTAGGTTTAACCAGACCTTCTATCCTGGTTGCCCGTCCCCCTCTCCAGCTTTTCCCTTTCCCAGCCCTCTCCTCCCCAAGCACAGATCTCAGATCGAAATGGGGGCGAGCACCCGTCGGGTTCTCACCCTACAGCTCATCCACCTTCCGTCCCCATTCCCAAGTCCTACAAAAACCACGGACTCCTCCCTGTGCCCGGCATCTCTCGTCCCCAAATGTTTGTCCCTGGGAGGCTCCCCCTTCCCGCCACATCCAGGTTTGTGTTCTCCTTTGGGATCTGGATTTCCACCAAGCCCCTTTCACCACCGGGAAAAGATTTTTTCTCCATCAGGGGACAAGGAAACACCTGGAATTCCCAACAGGGCCTGAGCTAGTGGTGTTCCGTCTAAAAATTCCAGGCTGGAAAATTCTTGAGCTCCAGGGCTCCTGAGACCTTCCTTTGGGAGGAACTTCCAAACTTTCCTTTGGGGTTTGGCACGTTGGTCACCACTCAGAAATAACGGGAATGGGAATTGGGAATCCCAGAAGATCGGGGGGTTTTATTCCAGCTCGAAACAAGCTGTGCACGCCGGCGGGAGGGACCGCCATCCCTTGGGATGCTCCAGGGGGGGATTTTTTTGGCAGCTTGGCTGACAGAATTCCAACCTCAAGCGCTTCCCTTGGCTCCCAAACCTGCCTTCCCTCCTCCTTGCCCCCGCCAGCGCCGGGCCGGCCAGGGCGGCCTCGCCTCCTCTCGCTTCTCACTTCCCGCCACCTTCCCAAGAGGCGCCTCTTGCCCAAGAGGCAAAAAGCACAACCTGCAAAGCCACCTGGTGAGCCACACCTGCCCCTTCTCCTTCCCCATTCCAAGCCCTCGGACTTCTCTGGATCCCTTTGGAGCTGAAAGCCAAGCTGCCCCATCCCCGAGCGCGGGGTCGGCTCCCGGCACCGTTCCCGGACTCCTCGTGTCGTCTGTTCCACCTTGGAAGGTTGGGATGGGACAGGAGTTGGAAGAGCTGCCCCAAGTCACAGAGGGATCTCCCAAGCCGGTGTTCAGCTCTGGTTTGAACCCAACACCTGCCCAGGTGCTCGGGGAGGTTTTGCCCCAACACAACCCCCCCCACAAATCTCCAAGTCAACCCAGGAGCCTCTTGCATGCAAAAAAAAAACCCCGCAGCAAATGGAAGGCAAGATACCTCTCTGGTGGCCGCTGGCTTGTGCTGGAATTCTTCTGGGATGGGAGCTGACATGGAGCCCTCTCCTTCCTGCTGAGCTCTCCGAAAAAAAACCCCAAACACGAGACAAACAAACGCGCGCCTTGGCTGAATTCGAGAGAAAATCACCTTTAATGCAAACGCCTCTGGCAGGAGCAGCCCCGGTGCCCCCCAGAGCCGTGCTGGGGCTCGGGAGGGTGGTGCCAGCACCTTGAGGGGACAGCAAATTTGGGGACCGTAATGTCCCCAAATCGGGGTGCCTGTGCCTGGGGGCTGGTGAGGGGCTGCAGTGGAGGGGGCGCTCACAGGCCGTGTAGCAGCAGCAGGAAACTCAACGAGAAGGAAAAAAAATAAAGGGCATCCCCCTCCCCGGAGCCCTCCAAGAAACATCTTGGAAAATGCAAATCTGCCTCTCCTTCTCCGAGGCCTCGGGGATGACTCAGCCCCGGGCAAGACACCACAGGAGGGGTTTGGTTTTTTTTTTGGGAAGCGAAATGACCCCTCCTCCTCCTCCTCCTCTTCCCCAGCCTGCCCCGGCGCCAGCGGGAGAGGGGCTGGGAATGGGCAGCGTTGTGTCCCCCCGGCCAGGGAAAGCCCCCAACGCCCCGGAACAAACAAACACAACCAAACAAATGAAAAAAAAAAAAATTAAAAAACCACCTCAAAAAAACATAAAAAACACTGTTATCACCAGCTAATTTAACACTGTTAAAATAAAAAATAAAAGGTCAGAGGTCACCCCAGAGCTGCCCCCGGGACACCAGACCTCAGATCCTCGGCTGATTTCCCAAGCCTTTCCCGCAGTCGGGCCTTCTCTCCTCCTGGCAGCAGAAGTGTTTTATAGATATTTATATATATATATTTATAATATTTAGATACTGTGTATGGTCAGCCATCCCAGCTCGACTCGGCTTTTGCGGATCTTCCTCCTTTCCCAACGGAACAAGACGACGACAACGCCGCCGCCCCGACCTTCTCCGCGTCCCGCGGGAAGAGCAACAACGCTTCCGGCAGCTTCCCTGCTGGAAAAGCAGTCCCGATCCGGAGGTGAGCGCCGTGGAGAAGCTCCTCATCCCTCTTCTCCTCCTCCCCTCCTGTCCATCCCCCTCGCCCCCAAAACCCCCAAACCCCTGCGTCCCCCCGGCCGCCCGTCCCTGGTGCCACCGGCGCGCGGGGGCTCTACACGGTGGCCCCCAGCATGGCGTCTGTGCCCGTCAGGATCTCGTTCTGGTTGGAATCCAGTCCGAAGAACTTGACCTTGAGTCCGTCAACGGGGTGGACCACGGGCACCAGGGTGATCCTGGGGAAAGTCCTGGTGGCCAGCTCGAAGCGGCTGGTGCTGGCCAGCTCGATGGCCAGGGCCTTGAGGAAGAGCTTGGCCAGGTGCTTGCCCAGACAGGTCCGTACGCCGCCGCCGAAGGGGAGGTAGTGGAACCTGCCGTCCTTGTCCTCGCTCCGGCCCTGCCCGAAGCGGTCGGGGTCGAAGACGTCCACGTCCTTGAAGACGGGGGCGGTGTCGTGGGTGTCCCGGATGCTGTACATCACGCTCCAGCCCTTGGGGATCTGGAAACCCTGCGTAGAGAAGGAACGGAGTGGGTCAGTCCTGCTGGAGCAGGGGCGTTGGCGTTGAAACATGTAATCACGGATTGATTACGTGCAGGTGCTTTTACCGAAGAGCTCTGGGAATCAAGGAGTACAAGGTACGAAGTACAAACCCAAATCTGACTCCGACATGGATTTCGGATGGACGTGTTTTTATACCCTTTCGTTATATAACTACATATTAATTATTAAACCCATGTTGTTCTATTGTATGAATTCTTGTCGTTTTCATCGGGCCCCCCAAACATCGCTTCTCACGATTCTTGTTACGAATAAAACAATAATCATGTTAACTACCAAACAATCATTACATTTAACAATCATATCATTAATCATGAAATGGTTGTGCAGGTGCAGCTTCACATGATCTAGGAAAGACAAAACCCAACCTTTGTTTGCAGGGTTTGGTTTAGTTTTGGTTCCCCTTCCCAGGCCTATCAAGGCCCAACTTTCTTCCCACCTGCCCTGAATCTACTGTACACAATTCCCATGATTTTTAGAAACATTTTAACCCCATGCCATCAGGGGGAGGACATAAAGGGATTTTGTTTCCACGGGATCGTGGAATGGTTTGGGTGGGGAGGGACCCTGAACTCATCCTGTCCCACCCCCTGCCACAGGCAGGGACACCTTCCACTACCCCAGGGTGCTCCATGCCCCATCCAACCTTGGACACATCCAGGGACGTGGCATCCACAATCCCTGAGCGATTTGTGCCAGGCTCACAGTTTTCTGTGACGGTTTTTTGCTTTTTTTTTCCTTCTCTGCTAAGGTTAGGATAAATAATACTTGGGAAATGTAGAATTAAGTTTGGGCTTGGTTGTTTTTTGTATTTTATCTATGTACAGGCTCACGAGCCGTGAGCTCCAAGTAGCATGCTGGGAAAACGAGGTTAAATGGAGCACCTCGAACTCTTTCCAGCGTTATTTAAGTGATAATTACCCAATACCAAGGTGACACCTGTATTATTTATATTTCTGACCCAGTAATGACCACCCAAGGCCCGCAATGGGGACATTTTTCACCCAATTTTTCACCCAAACCCGTGAAGAAGAAGAAAGAATAAGATGAAGGACAAAGAAAACACCTAAAATCCTCCATCCTGATTCATTTGTATTACTACACACTAAAACCCCAAATTCTAAGTTTCTAGGACTCCAACAGCTTTCCTTGCTTATTCCCATTTCTTTTGGGTTTAAGGGAAAACCAGACAGCGCATCACAAAGAGATGGGAATCCCGGCCTTATTCCTCCCTCCGTCCCAAGGATTCCTGGGGGTGACCCATCCATTTATTGGCCTTGCGGTCACCGGCAGGAGCTGCCCTAGCAGGAACCCCAGTGGTGCCGAGCAGGGGGAAGCAGCTTCTCCCCCACCCCAGGCAGCCCTTCCCAGAGCATCCCAGAGGATCCCACAGCATCCCACGCCCCGCTCCGCCTGTCATCACCACACGCCCAACACCCACGTCGGGGCCAGGGCGATGAGAAACGGGGCGGATTTATCATCCCCTGAGCACTTTAAAAGGTCTCTGACTCAAGCCCGACCGCATTAGGAGGATTTACAGCGACAAGGCAGCTCCCGAGACTTTGTTTTGCTGGGAGGAAATTCCAGCCGCGGCGGTGACTAATCGGGCTGTCATCCGGCAGCCTGGAGATGCCCTTTGCCGTAAACCTTTCCCCTGTCACACCCCAGCTCAGAGTCTGGCGTCACTGTCACGAGCTGGGCTCCGAAGCATCACACCCGTCTGCTCCTCTGACAGCTCCAGCGCGTCCCGTGCCCCACATCCCATCCCTGCCGGATCTGCAGCAAATCCCACGGCCAGAACCGCGGGATTAATTAGGCTGGAGGAGCCTTTGAGATCATCAAGTCCGAGCTGTGACCTAACGCCACCTCGTCCACTGAACCCAGTGCCACGTCCGGGCTTAAACCCCTCCAGGGACAGTTGATGCCTTAAGCTTTATCTCTCATGTATTTCAGACTCTGTGGTGCCCAGGGGTGCAGCTCTGAGCTCACAGTCAGTGTCACCCAGCCCCGCACACAGCAGGGACACAAAACAAATCCTTCTCCTGCTGCACACCAAGGACAACTCTCAGGCCCAAAAGCACAAACAAGGGTGGGCTGGAGGGAGGGACAAGAAGGACGGGACCTCAAAACCTGGGGCTGGAATTGGACAATTAAACCTCAATATGTAAATCCACCAAAACTTATAAAAATGTAAGATCTTGTGACCAGTCATGTATTTTGTGACCATTTTGGGTCCATTTCGTGACCATTTTGGGTCCGCCTTGGGTGTAGCCCTGGCCAGGCTCTTGTCCTGCCCAAGGTGTATCCTAAAGGCCTTTCAATCAATATCTGCTTTATTCTCCAGCTCTGCTCAGTCTCTGTTCCAGCTCAGCCTTCCCAAGGCATCACAGTGACTCCACCACCTCCTCGCTGGGCACCCCATCCCAATGCCCAACTGTTCTTTCTGGGAAGAATTTTTCTCCCTAATAACCAGTCTAAACTCCTTCTGGTACAGCTTAAAGCTGTGTCCCTTTGTCCTGTCGAAGGAACTTAATCAGGCAGGACTATCACTCTCTATAACTCCCTGAACGGTGGTTGTAGACAGCTGGGGTTGGTCTCTTTCTCCAGGCAGCACTGACAGAATGAGAGGACACAGCCCCCGGCTGCTCCAAGGGAAATACAGGTTGGATATCAGGAAGAAGTTTTTCACGGAAAGAGTGATAAAATACTGGAATGGTCTGCCCGGGGAGGTGGGGGAGTCCCCATCCCTGGGTGTGTTTAAAGCAGACTGGATGTGGCACTGGGTGCCGTGATCTAGTTGAGGTGTCGGGGCTGGGTTGGACTCGATGATCTCGAAGGTCTCTCCCACCCTTCACACCCTGTGATTCTGTGATTCCTTTGTCCCCTTAGAGATCTCCTCTAAGCCAGGCTCAAGGGAGTTTTTGGGGGGCTCAGGGGGCTCAGCACTACTCACGTCCAGCTCGAAGGTCTGCAGCACGGTGCGGTACCCGCCGGAGATGGGGGTGAAGAGCCGCAGCACCTCCTTGATGACACAGTCCAGGTACTGCAGGCCGTGGATGTTGTCCAGGCGCAGGGAGCCCTCGCAGATGCAGCCGTTGTGGAGGATCCCTTTGCTCCGCAGCTCCTCCCGCAGCTTCTCCAGCACCCGCGGGTGTTTGAGGAGCTGCATGATCAGGGAGGTGCTGGCGCTGGCCGTGGTGGCGTAGGCAGCGAAGATCAGCTCCAGGGTGCCGTCCTGGGGGGGCAGGAGAGGAGCCGGGGTGAGGCACAGAGGGGACACCAACCTCGGCACGTCGAGGTGACGTGGGGTGTCCTCCTGCCCAAAAGCTTTCCAGCCTGGCCTTGGGAGCATGGGGTGGTTTGCGTTGGATGGAACTCAAAGGTCACCCTGTTCCAACCCCAGGAAGGAAATCCTCACAAGCAACATCTACGGGGAATCATGGAATGGGTTGGGTGGGAAGGGACTTTAAATCCCATCCAGTGTCACCCCATCCATGGGCAGGGACAATTCCCACTGTCCCAGGTGGATCCAAGCCCCAGTGTCCAGCCTGGCCTTGGGCATTCCCAGGGATCCAGGGGCAGCCCCAGCAAATGTGGGAATTCCAGCCCAGCCCCTCCCCACCCTCCCAGGCAGGAATTGCTGCCCAAGATCCCAGCCCAATGTCCCCTTTCCCAGTGGGAAGCCATTCCCTGTGTCCTGTCCCTCCAGGCCTTGTCCCCAGTCCCTCTCCAGCTCTCCTGGAGCCCCTTCAGGGACTCTGAGCATTCCCTGGAATTTTTCCTTCTCCAGGGGAACATTCCTAGCTCTCCCAGCCTGGTTCCAGAGCAGAGGGGCTCCAGAATCCTGGAACAGTTTGAGTGGGAAGNGGAAATCTGGGCAGAGTTTGTGTCTCTTGCTAATGGCCTTGGACACTTCCAGGGATGTGACAGCCACAGCTTGGTCACGTTTAACTGGAATGTCACTTCTTGGACAGCCAGCACAGTGAAGGAGCCTCACACAGAACCTCTGAGGGTCAGACNAATCCAGTTTAAATGAGTGTGGGATTAACCGGGATTGAGGCTGTAAAGTTCTGATCGGAAGTTCATGGAATCCTGGACTGGTTTGAGTGGGAAGAGACCTTGAATCCCATCTTGTCCCCCCTGCCATGGCAGGGACACCTCCCACTGTCCCCGGTGGATCCAAGCCCCAGTGTCCAGCCTGGCCTTGGACACTCCCAGGGATGGAGCAGCCACAGCTTGTCCCCAAAACAACTGCTCCAAAGGGGCCAAGTGACCTGAGGAAGGATCACATCACAAAGCTGGGAGAGGGGAAAAATGGAATGTGGCCTACAGAGGGAGATGCTGGAGGGAGATGGATCCTCCTGGGAGATTTCCCACCCACCAGGATGGAGGAGGGAAATCTGGGCAGAGTTTGTGTCTCTTGCTAATGGCCTTGGACACGTGCAGGGATGTGACAGCCACAGCTTGGTCACGTTTAACTGGAATGTCCCTCCTTGGACAGCCACCACAGTGAAGGAGCCTCACACAGAATCTCTGAGGGTCAGACAAAAAAAACAGGAGATGGCTCCAGGAGGCACCAGGAAAAGTGGAAGGGTCATGGGATGCAGCTGATCAAGGCTTCCCTTGTGACCAGGGAGGTTCAGGTTGGATACCAGGAAAAATTCCTTTCCTGGAAGAGAGGTCAAGTGTTGGAAGACGCTGGGACAGTGATGGAGCCACCATCCCTGAGAGCGTTCAAAGACCGAGAGGATGTGGAATTTTGTGTTACAGTTCAGTGGGGATGGAGGTTGGACTTGATGATCCTGGAGGCCTTTTCCAAGCTTAACAGGGAAGTTCAGGTTGGATACCAGGAAAAATTCCTTTCCTGGAAAAGTGGTCAAGCATTGGAATGGGGTGCCTGGGACAGTGATGGAGCCACCATCCCTGAAAGCGTTCAAAGACTCAGTGGATGTGAAATTTGGGTTATGGTTTAGTGGGGTTGGAGGTTGGACTTGAAGATCCTGGAGGCCTTTTCCAAACTTAACAGGGAGGTTCAGGTTGGATACCAGGAAAAATTTCTTTCCTGGAAAAGGGGTCAAGCATTGGAAGGGGATGCCTGGGACAGANCAAAAAAAACAGGAGATGGCTCCAGGAGGCACCAGGAAAAGTGGAAGGGTCATGGGATGCAGCTGATCAAGGCTTCCCTTGTGACCAGGGAGGTTCAGGTTGGATACCAGGAAAAATTCCTTTCCTGGAAGAGAGGTCAAGTGTTGGAAGACGCTGGGACAGTGATGGAGCCACCATCCCTGAAAGCGTTCAAAGACTCAGTGGATGTGAAATTTGGGTTATGGTTTAGTGGGGTTGGAGGTTGGACTTGAAGATCCTGGAGGCCTTTTCCAAACTTAACAGGGAGGTTCAGGTTGGATACCAGGAAAAATTTCTTTCCTGGAAAAGGGGTCAAGAATTGGAAGGGGGTGCCTGGGACAGTGATGGAGTCACCATCCCTGGGAGCATTCAAAGACCAAGAGGATACGGAATTTTGTGTTATGGTTCAGCAGGGATGGAGGTTGGACTTGATGATCCTTTTCCAAGCTTAACTGATTCCATGGAATGCTTTGCAGAAAGGGCTGGGCACAACCAGCAAACAAATAAAGCAGCTGGTTTGGTTCCACCACACAACCACACCGTGGCCCCCCAGCTCTCACTGCTCACCTCAGGTCCACCCCAAAAATCCCTCCTNCTTAACAGGGAGGTTCAGGTTGGATACCAGGAAAAATTTCTTTCCTGGAAAAGGGGTCAAGAATTGGAAGGGGGTGCCTGGGACAGTGATGGAGTCACCATCCCTGGGAGCATTCAAAGACCAAGAGGATACGGAATTTTGTGTTATGGTTCAGCAGGGATGGAGGTTGGACTTGATGATCCTTTTCCAAGCTTAACTGATTCCACGGAATGCTTTGCAGAAAGGGCTGGGCACAACCAGCAAACAAATAAAGCAACTGGTTTGGTTCCACCACACCAGGATCCTCCGTGGCCCCCCAGCTCTCACTGCTCACCTCAGGTCCGCCCCAAAAGTCCCTCCTTGGAGCATCCCACGCTTTTTCCCTTCAGGAAGGCCCTGAACCATCAGGAAGTGGCCCCAGGGGAAGAGGTTTACCTTCAGCTCCTGCATGGTCAGCTCCTTGCCGTGCTCCTTCCCGCTCTCTATCAGGATGTCCAGGGCGTCGGCGTAGTCCTTGCCCTGCGTGTTCTGCAGCTTCTCCTGGATGGCTTTTTCCAGCCCCTTCTGCAGCGTCTCCCGGGCACGGATTCCCTGTGGAGCAGGGGAAATAGAAATCAGAAGGTTTTATTCATAATTCATTTAGCTTTTTTATAACGTGCTGCGCTAAAATTCACGTTATCAGTCCACAGGACTGACACCTCTCCCATTGGATGAGTAACAGAAATAGCAAACAACACCTGTTGTTATGAGAAAAGGATATTGTTCACGCAAAGTTGTTTTGAGAAAAAGTTTTAACTTTTTTTGTTAAAAAGTTTCAGAAAGTATCGAGTCTACAGGGAAGAGCACTCAGACCACACCACCAGCAGCACCTCGCCCATCCCAGGAGCTGCAGACGTGCTCGGGACAGGTCCCGGCCATAAAAGCAGAGGCCCAAAGAAGGGTGTGAAGATGCTGGAGGTGTCCCCCAGGCGGGAGGAGTAAAGCCAGAGTAGGGCGAGATCACAGGAGGAGTAATCAACACTTAGGTGTAAATGAGGGGTCTGGGCTGGGAGCCCCTGTCCGGCACCGGTTCACAGCCCCCCGGCTCCTCCTGGGATGTATGGAAATCCCTGGGAAAAATTGTGTCTCAAAGGAAAAGCCCATTCATCCCAAAGAATCCTCTTCCCCAGCAATTTGATCACCTGGTCCCCAGTAAAGCAATTCCTACGGGAGTGCAGCTGCTCGGGGCTAACCTGCTGCTGGGAGTGATTCGGGATTCCGAGGGGATGGGATCATTCCCGTGGACAAATAGCAATTTAAAAAAAAAAAAATATTGCAGGGGTATCACGAAAAGTAAATTTTGAACCCCCGTATTTCTGTTATCAAAATTCCCCGTGGAAAAAAAATATGGTTTTATGTCTATTTTTTGTTACGTTTTCGTTTTGCACCATTTGTCAAATAAACGAAAATTTATTCATCAAATAGTTCAGGAATTAGAAGGACCTGCTTAATTCTGGGAATTACAAGGATCACAAGTTTTAGTTGTTGGAATTACAAGGACCCGTTTCACTCCGAGGCCAGGAGGGAATTAAAAGGAGGAAGGTCCCACAAACTAAAAAAAAAATTACAGAAAAATTGCCAAACGAGGACAAACATGAATTAAATCTGGGCAAGCCCTGACTGTTTTCTTCCCTTATCAAACCCCCTCAATCACCACTCAATCACGGATTTCCCTCTAAATCAGGAATTTTGGCCCAAAATGGACTCCTCGAGACCAGAGGCTGAAGAAATCCCGCCGAGAACCGCGGATTAATCACCGCCCGTTAATCAATTAATCACAAAGAGAACCCGGCCCAAGGCTCACCCTCCTGTAGCCGCTGAAGGGCAGGTCCACGGGCAGGGAGAAGACGTTCTCCACGAACTGCTGGTAGACCTCGAAGAGGCGGCCCAGCTCCTCGTCGGGGATGCGGAAGCCCAGCAGGACGCGGATGGCCATGCGGAACGTCAGCTTCTGCGCCTCGTGGTACACGTTGATGGGCTCGGGGTCGCTGCTCCAGGCCCGCAGCGTGTCCTTGATCACCAGCTGGATCTTGGGCAGGTAGCTCTCCAGAGCCTCGTGGCTGAAAATCTTGGAGAAAACCTGCCAAGAAAAAGCAAAGGGAGGTTTTTCTACCACGGCTCCGACAGCCTTGGTGCTCTCCGAGGTCGTCGCGTGTCCTGCAGGGAGTTGTCGCAGTTCCGAGGTCTTCATCCTAAAAGTCACCAATTCCTAAAAATTCTTAAAGTTCCTAAAAATTCCTGCCAGAAATGCCGGCTCCTCCCGGGATTCCCGCCACGACCATCACAAGTGACGAGGAATAACGGAGCAAGGCATGGATGGGATGAATTCCTTCATCCCATGCATGGTAGGAGGGACAGAGCCAGATTTCCGTGTCCGACTGATCCCAGCTCTGCTCATCCCACGGTTGGGATGTCACCAATGAACCTTTTCCACAGGGATCCTCCAGCATCCAACACAGACAAACATGATGGGAAAACACAACGCTCCCGGGATTCCCACCACGACCATCACAAGTGACGGAGAATAACGGAGCAAGACAAGGATGGGAGGAATTCCTTCATCCCATGCCTGTGACAGGAGGGACAGAACCAGATTTCCGTGTCCAACAGATCCCAGCTCTGTTCATCCCATGGCTGGGATGTCACCAATGAACCTTTTCCACAGGGATCCTCCAGCATCCGACACGGACAAACACAACGGGACAACACAACGCTCCCAAAACGCGAAGCGCTGACAATTCCTCCCACCTCTCCACCACCTTTTAAATTATTTTTTTTTTAATGAATGCAAAACGAAGCAAAATAATTATTTTGGAGCCCTTTAGGATCTCTGTGGAGTCTGGCTGAACTCCGACAGGGGTTCAAGCGGGGAAGAGCCTCTGCACGTACGCAGAGGCCGCGATCGCCCTCGGCTCATTTCCTTGGGAAACCAGAGGGGGAAAAAAAAAAAAAATTAAAATTCCTGATGTCAGCAGCCAGCGTTAATTTAAGCCCTGCGAGTAAACAGTGAGCAGGACTGGGCCTCCCCAGGTCCCCCACGCTAACGGCTCCTTTACTCCGATTTTTTTCCTCCAATTTGGGCCCGGGCCCGCTCCCGAGGAGCTCAGCAATGCCAGGAATGTCCCTTCCCGGCACAGCAGCGCTTTCATTCGGCATTCCCGCCGCATCCCTCCCCGGGAAAAAGGGAGGGGGGGAAAAAAAAAAAAAAAGCGCTGTTTGTTTATTTTTTATTAACCTACACGCACGCACGGGGGCAGGGACGCACACACGCACACCGCAGGCCTCCAGGAAAATCCAATTAAAGCAGGATTCCAAGGAGTGAGCCGGAGCGCTCCACCGGTGGCCGCTTTCCCGGCGGGAATGGAGGCGAGCTGGGGGGGCTGCCAAGTTATCAACCCACCGAGAGAGAGGGGAGAGAGAGAAATCAAAGCCACCCCCTCCTCTCTTTTCCATGAGCGCCGGGCTCGCCGGAGCTGTAAATGTGAGAATTTCCTCCGCAGTCAGCACTCCAAGGGAAAGGTAATATTTTCCTGGCTGCGACCCCTCATTGCTAATGCCCGCCGTTCCCTGGGAGTTTGTTTGGTGAAAAAACACCTCTCGTCGTCCCCCACCTCGTCTCGCGGCTCCGGAGGCTCCACAAGAGCCGCTTCACGACGCCCCGAAAGCTGAGCCCCGAGTAAACCTCGGCACGCGGCGGGCCCGGCGTGGAAATCCCGGGATTGGGAGGATGGATAGGGGGGAAAAAAAAAAATCCAAGCGGATCGGCCTGGGGGACAGGGAGCCATCATCCCTGGACGGCCGCAGGGAGCCGAGGCATGAATGAATGAACGAGAGGAGGAATCCATGAATGAATGAATGAACAGCGGGGAGCGAGAGCACGGCGAGGGCGCGGGACGGGGCGGCTCCTGCCTGCGCATCCAGAGCCGCTCTGGAGCCTGGAAAAGCAGCGAGGTCCAGGCATTTTCTGCTGGAAAAAGCAGCTGCTCGGGCGGGGGAAAGCTGGAGGGGGTAGAGGCGAGACCCTCGGCTGAGTGGGGAAGGTGGGAAGGGAGTGGGGAAAGAAGGAAGGGAGCGGGGAAGGGACAATTCCTTTGTCCATGGGCAGGACACCGGGGTTGGATGCAGAGCCAGGATCCATGAGCTCTTCCACAGGGACGGGACAAGACCACCTGGGTGGGAAGGGAATGGAGAAGGTGGGAAGGGAATGGGGAAAGAAGGAAGGGAATGGGGAAAGAAGGAAGAAGGCAATAGGGATGGTGGGAAGGGAATGGGGAAGGAAAGAAGGGAATAGGGAAGGTGGGAAGAAGGGAGTGGGGAAGGGGGGAAGAAGGGAGGGGGGAAGGGACAATTCCTTTGTCCATGAGCAGGACACCAGGGTGGGATGCAGAGCCAGGATCCATGAGCTCCTCCACAGGGACAGGACAAGACCACCTGGGTGGGAAGGGAATGGAGAAGGTGGGAAGGGAATGGGGAAGGAAAGAAGGGAATAGGGAAGGTGGGAAGAAGGGAGTGGGGAAGGGGGGAAGAAGGGAGGGGGGAAGGGACAATTCCTTTGTCCATGAGCAGGACACCAGGGTGGGATGCAGAGCCAGGATCCATGAGCTCCTCCACAGGGACAGGACAAGACCACCTGGGTGGGAAGGGAATGGGGAAGGTGGGAAGGGAGTGTGGAAAGAAGGAAGGGAATGAGGAAGGTGGGAAGGGAATGGGGAAAGGACAAGACCGCCACACTGCTGTCTCCCCATCCAGCCCTCACCTGCCCTTCATCCACGCTGAGGGGTTTGGGATAAGGACAGAGGCTCCCAGGGAATGTCCCAAAACATTTCCCATGCCTCAGTTTCCCCAGCTGGAAGGGGACAAGCTCAGCTTTAGGAGCACCGGGTCCACATCCCTGCTTGGAGCCACCATCCCAACGGATGTGGCCTTTGGGGGCTCCCGGCCTCGTCCTTCCCCGGCATCTCCCACAGGAGAGCCCACTCGAGGACCCCCTGCTCCCTGAGGGAAAGGACGCAGCCCCAGACGTGCCTCTGGTCCCAAAACAGCTGCCGTGGTGTGGGGGGCTGGATCCACACCCCTGGCTCCCAAGAGGAAAGATCCTCTCCTAAGGATCGGTGCCAACAGATTGGGGAGATCCTTGGGAAGAGAAAACCGAACCCCTGTGGGATCGACGCAAACCTGACAAGGGGGAGCTTGGGGGAAAGAGGGAATTTTTTCCTTTTCATTGCAGTTTTTTGGAGCTCTCCTGATGCCAGGAGGCTCCTCCAGCTGGCTGCTCCCCGGAGCTCCCAACCACGTCCCCAGCCCCGGCCGCGCTGCTCCGTCCCGGCCCGGCCGCCGCCGCCGCCGCGCTCGCACCACCTAATCCCACATGTCAGCAGATCCTTCCCCGGGCCAGACACAAGTCTGGATCCCCTTCCAGTCACCTCCAGTTCAACCCTGCATCTTTCCAGTTGATTAAAAAAGGAGGAGAAGGCGGCCAACTTTCCCCGACGAAGCCCGGGCGCGTTCCTAAGCCTAAAATTCCTGCGCCCTCTAGTGAAGTCGAGCCGAGCGGCTCCGGCTGCTCCAGGAGCGGATCCAGGCAGAGCCGGGGAGAATCAGGGCAAAGAAAAGCTCTTCCAGAGCTGCCAAAGAGGCAAAAATCGTCTCTAAGCTCGGCTTTGTTAACCCTGAGATGCCACACCCGGCCACGAGGGCTCGCAGCGGCGCCAGGAGTTTTTTGGGGGGATGCCGGGAAGAGCCCACAGTTTTTCCACGTTGGGATATGCCCCGAAAGAGCCAAATCTGGGGATTTGCTCCGTCCAAGGGCGTTCATTTCCACCACACACCCACACCAACAGAGACCCCACCACCCAGCGAGCCTGGCTGGAGCCTTCCCACTCCGCCTCACATGGAAAAAAAAGGATATTTAAGGATTTATGGTTTTCCAAGGGCAGAAAATGTCTCCCCGGTGCCTCGGCTCCAGCTCCATGTGACAGCAAAGTGTCCCCAAATCCCAGCTGGAGAACACCCCAGCCCCATCCTTAAACCACGGCCAAGGAGAGGGAATTTGAGGGAATTCTGGGAGCTCCATCAGTGATTCCATGCATGGTCGTGTCCCACCTGGCACACCCTCCCAAAAAAAGGGAATGGAGCTTTCCCTTCCTCCCCTCCAGGAGGAAAACCTACATTTTGGGATCGGCCACTTGCATCCCCATCCAGCCCGACCAAAGCGAGGCGGGATGAGCCTGGAAATGTTTTTCAGGAACCAGTTTGGCACCTGCCGGAGAGTTTGGACGACAGGGATACATCGGGAAGCATCCAAAGCAACATCTCAACCTGGATTCGTCCTAATTTTTCCCAAATTTCCTAAGACCAGGCCGTGCTTGTCCCATCAGCACGTTATCCTGGATGTCCTGCCCCTCTCCAGAGCCCATTCCCACGCTCAAGAGGATTTGGATATTTTTGGAGGTGGTTCATGGGCAAGAGGCCATCCTGGTGCTGGGAGCGTGGACAAAGGGAAAACACAGAAAAAAAAGTTGGGAAGGCACCACAAAAGGAGAGAAAATTCCAAAAAAATCCCGCTCCTGCCCAGACACTCTGTTTATAAAAGGTTTGGCCTTTACAAACAGCGAAGAACTGATTCCTTTTATCCCTTTTTTTTTCCTCTGGAAAATGGAGCACAAGGAACGCTCCATCCTGGAGGAATCCAGGCTCTCCTGGATGCTCCAGCCTCCAACAGGAATCTGGGAACAGGAAAATCTGGGAATAGGAGCTGGAAGCCTCCAGGCTAAAAGGAATGGCGTGCCTTTGCCAGAGGGGGTTGCACTGAAATTGGAACGATTCTCCAAAAAAAATCTACTGGAAAAATGGAAGGATCATTTCAGATCATGTTGTGGTACACCTTTGGGGGTTGTCCCTACTCCTGATTTTTCCATGGTTTAAGGAAAGGTTATGAGAAGCTCCAGCCATTTCCAGTCCAAGTTCAGAATAAAATAAAGCCCAAGTTCTGCGTTTCCCCACAAGTCAAAAACCTCCACGTTCAAGAATCTCTCCTACAAATCCCCCACATGGCAGGGGAGACTTTCAATCCCAAACCCTTTAAGGCCTTGCTTTCGATCCCAAACCCTTTAAGGTCTTGCTTTTGACCCCAAAACTTTTAAGGCCTTGCAAACCCTCCAAGACTTTTCCAATCCCAAACCCTCCAAGGCTTTGCTTTCGATCCTAAATCCTTTAAGGTCGTGCTTTCAATCCCAAAAACCTCCAAGACCTTGCTTTTTATCCCAAACCCTCCAAGACGTGGCTTTCAATCCCAAACCCTCCAAGGCCTTGAAAACCCTCCAAGGCTTTGCTTTTGATCCCAAACCTTCTAAGGCTTTGCTTTCAATCCCAAACCCTTTAAGGCTGAGAGGTTAAAGGGGCTGTAGGGAAGAGCCAGGGCCAAGCAGAGCCAGTGCCTCAGCAACCCCCCTGTACAAAACTGCCTCAGCTTCCCGAAAATTCCACCCCCAGCAAAATTCCAGCAAAAAATCTCAGCCAAATTTATGGGGTACCAAAGAGCACCGGGATTCATCAGGTTTGGGATGCTGCTCAAAGCGTCCTCTCCCCTCATTTATTTATGGAGAAAAAGGAGAATGAAATTCACCTGAGGAGGTGAGAGGGAGGGAGAAGGACCCCACAATCCCACATGGATGTCACGGGAAGGAGACGGGAGCTGTGTCCCGGAGAAAAGGGAGCGGAGAGGTGGGATCAGAAAGGTGGGAGCAGAAAGGTGGGAGCAGAAAGGTGGGATCCAGCTGGGATCCCTGTGGACGGAGCCTTTGGCCGGAGCCGTGGGGAAGGAGAATCCCACAAACCCACCGGGCGTGGTCAGAGCTCTCATTCCTCAGGGAATCATGGAATGGTTTGGGTGGGAAGAGACCTCAAAGCCCATCAAATTCCAACCCCTGGGATGGGCTATCCCGACTCTGCCTGTGGCGTGGAAGGGAGAGTTTCCCTGGAGATAAAGGAGGAGCAGAACAGCTTTTTCCCAGGCAACCAGTGGAAGTGAAACATCAGGAGGAAAATCCCGGTTTTTACTGACCCAGACGCGTTTTCCCAGAGCACGGAGAGAGGCCAAAAGGGAAGGATCCCTATGGATTTAAGTGACCTAGAGACAGAGCCAGACTTGAAGAAGAAACCAGCCCTTGGTCCTGCCAAGAATTCCAATGGCTGGGAATGGAGCAGAGCAAGAGGTGGCCGCGCTCAGGAGGGAAATTCCCGATCCATGATGCAGCCATTTCATCCTGAAGGAATTAAAAAAAACACTTCCAGAGTGTGCTGGTGGCAGGAACAAATGGAAAAAAACCTTGGAAAAGGGATTCCTCCAAGGAAACCCTGAGGATTGCAAGACCTCCACGGGATGAGCAAACACCTGAGGAGCTCCTGGCAAGGATTAAAGGGAGGAGGTGACAAGGGCTGAGGTGACCCCAACAAGGTGACCACAACTGAAGGCCACCCTCTAAGGGAGAAGGAAGATGGAGAACCAGCAGCTGGGAGATCATTCATGGGAAAAAAAGAAATTCCACCTGGGAAGTGATGGAGAGCTCTGAGGGATACGTGGAATGTTACAAACCACAGCTGAGGAGGTTCCTTGGAAGGATGGAGGAGGATGGATGGAAAAAACAAAGGGATCACGGTGGAGGATGGATCCTGACTCCCTGAAATCCCTGGGATTCACTCCTGGTCCCTCACATCCCTGGGATTCCCTCCCCATCCCTCTGGAAGCGGAGCCTGGATTGCAGCTCCACCCAGCGCAGAGTTTTCTTCTCCCCAGGACACCCCAAATCTCCCACCCTGACAGCCCAGGAAAGTGGAAAATCCAATTTTAGGGATGTTCAGCTCCCGGGATATCCCACATCTGCAATCCTGCTCTGCCAGCACAGCAGGCTCGGAGCTCACGGGGAGTTTTGGGGTGGAAAGCGCTGTGAAATCCCCCCCAAAATTTGTGGTTTAGCCACGAGCTCCTCCATTTGGCTCTTTTTTTTGTTTTTAATCCCTTGGAATTACTCTGGATTTACAAGTCAGCATTGCTCGGTCTAAAGTCAAGGAGCCAACCCAGCCCAGGAATTCTCCGGGAATGGGAACCATCCTCCACATCCATGGAAGGTTTTCCCCACTCCAGAGGTTTTTGCCCATGGATTAAGGCTCCCCGGGGGCATGGAGAAGGGGCTGGAGCCGACGGCAGCTGGAATTCAGCCCGTTGGATTTAATTTCGGGAGCTGCCTCCGATGGATTGGGATGGCTCCTTTCCCACCGCGGGCATACGGAATAGGCTTCGGAGGGTCGGATGAAAAAAAAGTCCTAAAAAAAAATTCCTTTTAACAACCTCGGTCGGGGTTTTTTTTGTAGGAAAAAGCTCCGTCCCTGCCACCTCCCATCTCTCCTTCCTCCTGCAGCCCTCTCCCCCATCCCAATCCCGACCCTTCCCTCCCCCCCACCCCCCGAGCCGAGCCCGCAGCAGCTGGTTTATATTTGGCTGTAAATTTACGGCCCCTTTTGTGTTCTTAATCCTCTCGCAAAACGATTGCAAAGCCCCGGACCTTTCCTCTCGGTGCTAATGAGCTCAACACTTGCGTGCCTCGGAGGCAAGAGCGTTAATTGTGGTGTGTTAATGAGCGATGGAGCTTTGGACCCCCCTCCCCGAGACGAACCGGGGCCGCTCCTGGCTCCCTCCTGGAATCTCTCCCCAGCAATCCCGTGGATTGCTTTGATTTTATTCCGTCTTTGCCTTTTTTTTTTGGTTGTTTGTTGGTTTTTTTTGAGCAGGCTGTGCCTATTTTGGGATGGCTGGGCTGGAACACGAGTCCCGGCGCTCTCCTGCCGAGCTGGATGATCCCGAGGAAAGGCTGATCCCACATTTCCCACTTGGAATCTCCTTCCTGGCCCTGGGGGCTGCTCAGACTTCACCTAAACCCTAAAAGCTCTGGTCATTTCCAATTCCCATTTCCTTCCCCACCAGGATCCCTCGCAGGCACAGGAGTGCTGAATTCCTGCTGGAATTAGATCCCATAAAAGCAGAGACTGCAGGACCCCTGAGATCAGGGCTGTTTTGCCCTCCTCACAGCTCCTTTCAACAATCCCGGAATCAACAATCCCCAAATCTGGGGTTTCACGGGAATTAAGGGGTTGATCCCACCTTTTCCACGTGGATCCTGCACTGGGAATCTCCTTCCTGGCCCTGGGGGCTGCTCAGACTTCACCTAAACCCTAAAAGCTCTGGTCATTTCCAATTCCCATTTCCTTCCCCACCAGGATCCCTCGCAGGCACAGGAGTGCTGAATTCCTGCTGGAATTAGATCCCATAAAAGCAGAGACTGCAGGACCCCTGAGATCAGGGTTGTTTTGCCCTCCTCACAGCTCCTTTCAACAATCCCGGAATCAACAATCCCCAAATCTGGGGTTTCACGGGAATTAAGGGGTTGATCCCACCTTTTCCACGTGGATCCTGCACTGGGAATCTCCTTCCTGGCCCTGGGGGCTGCTCAGACTTGACCTAAACCCTGAAGTCGTTTCCAATTCCCATTTCCTTCCCCACCAGGATCCCTCGCAGGCACAGGAGTGCTGAATTCCTGCTGGAATTAGATCCCATAAAAGCAGAGACTGCAGGACCCCTGAGATCAGGGTTGTTTTGCCCTCCTCACAGCTCCCAGAATCAGCATTCCCCAAATCTGGGGTTTCACGGGAATGGGAATTGGGAATTGCAGAGGTCAGGAAAGGACAAGACGGGATCAGATGGGACAAGGATGAAGGGAAGAGCCAGGGTGGGACAAGGGTGGCCAAAAGAAGAGTGGGATTTGGAGACCACCACTGGAATGATCCCGTCACCCCTGTCCCAGGGAGTTCCAGCAGGAGCTCCAATCCCAAGGGATGACATTCATCCGTCATGGGGTGGGCAGGGAAAGGGATCTGCCACCAAAATCCCGGAGCAAAGACTCTGCTCAGCCACAGGGGTGGCTCCTGTGAGGAACCCGGAGGTGATTCCAGACAAAAATTCCACCCTGGAGCTCCAGCAGGGGTGGCCCAGATCCTTCTCCTACATCAACACAAACTCCCTGATCCAGCCTGGCCAGGGATAAATATCCCGGGAAAAGTGGGAGAGGAGTTTGGAGCTGCTTTAATTCATTCCTTGTGAACTGCTCTGATCACCCAGCTCTGCCCCAGGCCAGGGCCGGGGACATCTGCAGTGTGGGCATTCCATGATGCAGGAATTTTCCCTCTTCCCAGCCCTGCTCCAGGATGACTCCAATCCTCCTCTAGAAGTGGAGAATTCATTTCCCAAAACAGGTTTTTCCTCAATTTGTAGGAATTTTCAATGCCAGTGACACCTGCAATGAAGCCATTCCATGATGCAGGAATTCTCCCTCTTCCCAGCCCTCCATCCTGCCCCACATCCCTGCTCCAGGCTGACTCCAATCCCTCTTTAGAACTGGAGAGTTAATTTCCCAAAACAGGGAGGTTTTTCCTCAATTTGTAGGAATTTTCAATGCCAGTGACACCTGCAATGAAGCCATTCCATGATGCAGGAATTCTCCCTCTTCCCAGCCCTCCATCCTGCCCCACATCCCTGCTCCAAAGCTGATTCCATATCCTGCAATTCCCTTTCTGTAGCTGGAAGGTTCATTTCCCAAAACAGGGAGGTTTTTCTTGATTTAAAGGAATTTTCAGTGCCAGGGATATCTGCAATGAGGGTATTCCATGATGCAGGAATTTTGCCTCTTCCCAGCTCTGCTCCAGGCCGACTCCAATCCCTCTCTAGAAGTGGAGAGTTCATTTCCCAAAACAGGGAGGTTTTTCCTCAATTTGTAGGAATTTTCAATGCCAGTGACACCTGCAATGAGGGCATTCCCTGCTACAGGAATTCCCAGCCTTCCATCCTGCCCCACATCCCTGCTCCAAAGCTGATTCCATATCCTGGGATTTCCTCTCTAGAGCTGGAGAGCTCATTTCCCAAAACAGGGAGGTTTTTCCTCAATTTGTAGGAATTTTCAATGCCAGTGACACCTGCAATGAGGGCATTCCCTGCTACAGGAATTCCCAGCCTTCCATCCTGCCCCACATCCCTGCTCCAAAGCTGATTCCATATCCTGGGATCCCCTCTCTAGAGCTGGAAGGTTCATTTCCCAAAACAGGGAGGTTTTCCTCCTTTTATAGGAATTTTCAATGCCAGTGACATCTGCAGTGAGGGTATTCCATGATGCAGGAATTTTGCCTCTTCCCAGCCCTGCTCCAGGCCGACTCCAATCCCTCTCTAGAGCTGGAGAGTTCATTTCCCAAAACAGGGAGGTTTTCCTCAATTTGTAGGAATTTTCTATGCCAGTGACACCTGCATTCCATGATGCAGGAATTCTGAGCCCTCCATCCTGCCCCACATCCCTGCTCCAAAGCTGATTCCATATCCTGGGATTCCCTCTCTAGAGCTGGAGAATTCATTTCCCCCAAACAGGGAGGTTTTTCCTCCCATTTATAGGAATTCTGACAGCCTCCTGGAGGGGAAACGGGATAAATTTGGGACGGGGAAAAAAAGCAGAGAGCTTCCATAGGGGTCAGGATTGGGATCCCTCCGAGCCACCTCCTGCATCCCAAAACCCTTTACAGGATCAACACTTCCGGACGTTCTACACGGGACAACAAATCCATAAAGATCCCCCAAAAAACCAGGGAAGAAGAGCTCCGACATCCAAACCATCCCACCTACCCCTGCTCCCACCCAGCGGCTCCAGCGGCGAAATCCGCCGATCCCGGAGTTCCGCTAAAAAATTCCTTGGAAAGCTCCGGCGAGGAGCAGCAGCTGATGCCCTGGCGAGATTCCCGAGAACCCTCCTGCAAGAAGAACATGTTGGGTTTGGAGCTCATCCTCACTCACATCCCGGGGACAATCTGGAGACCACGGATCGCCTGCCAGGGAACGGGAAGAGGAGCTGCTGGAAATAAAACGCGGCTCCCGTGGGGGTTTTTGGGAAGATGAAGGCGGGGGGGGATTTATGGCCAGGGCGAGAGCTGGAGATGATCCCGAATGGTTGGAGGGTTCCAGGCTCTGCTTTTCCCTAATTTGCGGAATTTTGGCCTAATTTCGGCCGAAATCCTGCGCCGGGTGAGGAAATTCCGCCTCAGTCCCCCTGGCGAGATCAGGGGATGGAAAAGGAACGAGCTCCCGGGATGGAGCAAAACCCAAAAATCCGAGAGGTCACCGAGCGACCGGAAAACCCCACGAGGCTTTTAACCGGATCATCATCCACCAAAAAAAGACTTCCCAGGAAATCCTCCCTCCCACGGAGCTTCCAAGCGCTCCAAGTATTTTAATTAACTTCTCAAGAGCGGCAGAAATCGGGGAATTCCGTGGAAAATTCTGGATCTTCCAAGCTCTATCCTTGGTTTTCTGGCGGGTCAAGAAGAGAACTCGGGCGCGGTTTAAGATTTAAGCTCGGCCTAGGTCCAAACCCTTTCTCCCGAGAGTTTTTTGGGCGGGGATGGTTGAAAGCGGAAGAACAAAAGCTGACGGGAAGAGGTTTAATCTGCTCCTCGGGATCCCGATAAGGGCAGAACGATCCATTTTCACCCCATCAGAGACGGGTGATAAGCCCGGCTTATCTCCCAGCTCGGGGATGGGTTTTTAGGGAGGAGAGGATTCCCCAAATCCGGACCAGCCCAGGGTGGGCGCGGTGGGAAACGCTCAGCTCCCAAAAAAAAAAAGCGGCGATTAGCAGGAGATGGGGTGGAAGAAAATGAGGTTAAAACGCCTGAAATTCCAGAGCTGAGCGCCCAGGACTCAGAGAAAAGAATTAAAAATTCCTTAAAATAAGGATGAACTCCCGGAGTATCCCAGAAATCCCGGGAAAAGAGTTTGTGGGAGCTCCAAGGAGCGGGAGAAGGATCCGGGGTCATCCCGGGACGGGGTTTGGTTGGAAAAACCCGAGCTCGGGAGGCTTTTGGCCACCCCTGATGCAGGAATTAAGGATTTAGGAGTTAATTGGGATTTAGGAGTTAATTGGGATTTAGGAACGAATTAGGAATTAGGATCCTTGCCGGGCTTGGAATCACGAGTGACGCCACAAAAATCTTGGAATTATGGAACGGCTTGAGTTGGGAGTGACCTTGAAGATGATCAATTCCACTCCCTGCCACGGCCAGGGACAGCTCCCGTTGTCCCAGGGTGCTCCAAATCCCATCCCAGCCTGGCCTTGGGCATTCCCAGGGATCCAGGAGCAGCCCCAGCAAATGTGGGAATTCCATCCCAGCCCCTCCCGGGGAACAATTCCTTCCTAACATCCAACACCTAATCAGGACGCAAAAAAAAAAAGGAGGTTTTGAGGAGATTTTTAGAACTCAAAAAACATTCCAAAAGCTTTTTTTGGGGTTTCAGAGCTCAGGCTCGGCCGGGTGGGTTTTTTTTTTTTTTTCCCACCTGGAAAAACCCGGGAGTGAGAAGAACCAGGAGGAGCCGTGGAGGGGAGAGAGGAAAGCTCTGCCGGGTTTGCTGGGGCTGGCCCTGGTGCCCATCCCAAACCCACCGGGATCCCACAGAGGTCAGGCCTGCCTTTTCCATGACCCCATAAGCCACAGTCCCGAATTCCCGAGGCCGGAATTCCGTGGTTTTAGCCAGGCCGCGGCAAGCAAAGGTCACTTGGGATGAGCCAAAAATAATCCGGAGGCGCAGGAGGGTGAAAGGAGCAGGGAACGGGCACGGAGGAACCTCCAGATCTCTGGATAAGGAATAAACCCTCCCTGGAGAGGGAATAAAAACCTTCCCTGGATGGGGAATAAACCCTCCTTGGATAGGGAATAAACCCTCCCAGGATAGGGAATAAAAACTCTCCATGGATGGGGAATAAACCCTTCCTGGATAGGGAATAAAAACCTTCCCTGGATAGGGAATAAAAACCTTCCCTGGACAGGGAATAAAAACCTTCCCTGGATGGGGAATGAACCCTCCCTGGATAGGGAATAAAAACCTTCCCTGGATAGGGAATAAACCCTCCCTGGATGGGGAATAAACCCTCCCTGGAGAGGGGATAAAAACCTTCCCTGGATGGGGAATAAACCCTCCTTTGACAGGGGATAAACCCTACCAGGATAGGGAATAAACCCTCCCTGGATGGGGAATAAACCCTCCCTAGAGAAGGGATAAACCCACCCTGGAGAGGGAATAAAAACTCTCCGTGGATGGGGAATAAACCCTCCTTGGATAGGGAATAAACCCTCCCAGGATAGGGAATAAAAACTCTCCATGGATGGGGAATAAACCCTTCCTGGATAGGGAATAAAAACCTTCCCTGGATAGGGAATAAAAACCTTCCCTGGACAGGGAATAAAAACCTTCCCTGGATGGGGAATGAACCCTCCCAGGATAGGGAATAAAATCTCTCCATGGATAGGGAATAAACCCACCCTGGATAAGGAATAAACCCTCCCTGGATGGGAAGATTAACCCTTCCTAGATAGGGAATGAACCCACCCTGCATAGGGAATGAACCCTCCCTGGGCAGAAAACAAAATCTCTCCAAGGATAGGGAATAAACCCTCCCTGGGATAGGGAATAAAACCTCTCCCTGGACAGGGAATAAAAACTCTCCCTAGATAGGGAATAAACCCACCCTGGATGGGGAATAAACTCTCCCTGGATGGGGAATAAACCCTCCATGGATAAGGAATACACCCTCCCAGGATAGGGAATAAAAACTCTCCCTAGACAGGGAATAAACCCTCCCTGGGCAGGGAATAAACAGGAGCCAAAGCTGCCCCCAAGGAAAACTCAACATTCCCAAACCCCTGCCCCTCTCCTGGATGGAGGCAGCCCCATCACCATTCCCCTTGGCTGGAAAAAACATCTCCANGACAGGGAATAAAAACTCTCCCTAGATAGGGAATAAACCCACCCTGGATGGGGAATAAACTCTCCCTGGATGGGGAATAAACCCTCCATGGATAAGGAATACACCCTCCCAGGATAGGGAATAAAAACTCTCCCTAGACAGGGAATAAACCCTCCCTGGGATAGGGAATAAAACCTCTCCCTGGACAGGGAATAAAAACTCTCCCTAGATAGGGAATAAACCCACCCTGGATGGGGAATAAACTCTCCCTGGATGGGGAATAAACCCTCCATGGATAAGGAATACACCCTCCCAGGATAGGGAATAAAAACTCTCCCTAGACAGGGAATAAACCCTCCCTGGGCAGGGAATAAACAGGAGCCAAAGCTGCCCCCAAGGAAAACTCAACATTCCCAAACCCCTGCCCCTCTCCTGGATGGAGGCAGCCCCATCACCATTCCCCTGGACTGGAAAAAACATCTCCATTTTTAAGGGAAAAAACCCCAAAACTGGAGGGCCTCACTCGGTCCTGGTTTGGGGCAGGGACAGCCACAGCTTTTTTTATTTCTTCTTTTTTTTGTTGTTTTGTTTTGTGGTGTCACTCCTAAAAAATTGTGACTAACGGGTGTCATGTGCTGTTTGTTTTCCCCGTCATCTTCCCCCCCAGGAGAAAAGGAGGGAAGGAATTTTTGGAGGTTTGGAAGGGATTATCACAGCCTCCAAAATAGGAAGAGCTGCTGGAGCAGGGACCCGGCCTCGGGGCAGGGATGGGGACGTGTCCCCAGCGGTGTCACCAGCGCTGTCCCCACGCCGCAGACGTGCGGGGGGACATTATCCCTCCCCCCGCTCTTCATCCCGAATTATTCCCAGCCCAGATCCAGCTGGGAAAGAGCCAGGGAGGATGGGGTGTGACAGCAACGACGGCGCTGCCACCAGCCCCCGCGGCACGGGGGACACGGGGACTGTCCCCAAACCGGGCTCTGAGGGGGGACTGTCACCTCAGGGTGACACTGAAGGGTCTCAGCACCCCGAATTGTCAGTCTCAAGGGTGTCACCTCAGAGTGACACAAAAGGGTCTCAGTGCCCCAAATTGTCTGTCCCGGGTGTGTCACCTCAGGGTGACACTAAAGGGTCTCAGTGTCCCCAAACCGGGGGGTGTCACTAAAGGGTCTCAGCACCCCAAACTGCCTGTCCAAGGGAGTCACCTCAGGGTGACACTGAAGGGTCTCAGCACCCCAAACTGCCTGTCCAAGGGAGTCACCTCAGGGTGACACTGAAGGGTCTCAGCACCCCAAACTGCCTGTCCAAGGGAGTCACCTCAGGGTGACCCTAAAGGGTCTCAGCGACCCCAAAACCAGGGGTTGACAAAAAAGGGTCTCAGCACCCCAAACCGTCTGTCCCGGGTGTGTCACCTCAGGG